>VXAB01009832.1:923000-999957 GCA_013399175.1 Odontophorus gujanensis | reverse complement strand
GTGGTGGGGCACTGTCACAGGCTGCCCAGGGAGGTGGTGGAGTCACCATCCCTAGAGGTGTTTGAGAAATGTGTAGATGTGGCACTGAGGGACATGGTCAGTGGGTATGGTGGGGGTGGGCTGGGGGTCAGACTTGGTCATCTTAGAATCTTTTCCAACATTAATGATTCTGTGATTCTACATGTACCGTTACACCTTTAAGACCTATTGATCATGAATTTGTGTTGTTACAGCTGATGAAGTACTTTCTAATTGTGGAATGCTCAGACTCTGTGGGAGTTTAGTTTGAAGATTGCTCTTACTGGCTTTTTTTTTTTTTTAGGCAGGATATGGAACAATCGAACAAGAAATTGTACTGTGAACAAATGCATCATTGAAGATAAATGGAGATAAGTGACTAGTAATTGAAAATTTCTGTAGCAGAGGGATGGAAAACAAAAGAGGCAGAACAGCAGCACCACTGGAAGAAAAGGTAAACTAGTTGAAAAGGCACAGGTGTCTGAAATGTTTCAGATTACTGTTTTATGTGGTTTTGTCCAGTTTGTAGAATTTGCATACTTGAGTTAAAAAAAAAAAAAAAATGCAGTGTTCAGACATGTCAGAGCTCAGACCTGCTGTCATTAATAGTTTTTTTTATTATGCTTTTCTGGCCTGTGTGCCCTCTCTCTTGGCTTTAATACTGAAAAGGTGGGTAGGGAGATGGAGCTTCAGACAGTGTATGCATTAATTGCGTGAAGCAGCGTAAGAGCGGTGGGTGCCCTGTGCTCCTCTGCTGGCTGTGCGGTGTAGAGTGGGAACATCTGTCTGCTCTGACTTACTACATTCCTGGAGCTCTTATCCGTTTATCAAATCTCCTGAGGTACATCCGTCTATGGCAGTTTGCTAGCTCAGTAGTATGCTACCATCAGTAGAAGAGGGAACATCAGGCTCTGTCTGTGGCCTGTGATGTCAGCAGCTTACTTTTCCTCAGCTCTAGGGACCTGGTTCTATGTGAAAACAGGATTCAGATGTAATATGAGATGAAATGCGAGTTAGCAGCAAACTAGTCTGATTTCATCTTATTATTAGTGTCTGTATTAGTATTCTTATATAGCTGAAGCTTGTTAGGGGTGTGGTAAAAGAAATGTGCTTAATTTCCAAGTTTGAAGTAGTATAAAATTTAATTCTGCTAAATAGTACTATTATTTAATGCATCATACATTTGGAATTGGCTGATTTGTCACCAGTGTGAATAGTTAAATATTTACTCAGGAAGAATTGTGAATAAAATATTTTTTAAGTTGGAAAACTCATGAGCTTCTCAGAGAAATGAATATTTAACTTGAATTTGCTAGTAAAATTGTGAGTGTTTGTATCCCTTATGTAGATTCCTCAGTTGGATCAGCAATGAACATAGGGGGAAAAGTATATAGAATGAAGGGCTTTAAATAAATTGCTGCTTCCTGGGAGAGACAAACTGCTGTGGTACTTCTCTGAAAATATAATCTCACAGCTGACTAGAAAACATTAAAACTTCTTAAAAAAAAAAGAAAAGAAAAGAAAAATGAATTGAAAACAGTATAAATTCATTTACTTTCTTTGTGCCTGTATCTCAAATCTTATGTGCAGTTCTGACTGCCCTGCAAAGTAAATGTCAGAGCTGAAATTGTTTCCATGAAATAGAACAAAGATGAGAAATGGAAAAGAGATGAAATAAAATGAGAATCTTCAGCTAGAAAAAGAGAGGGAAAAGAGATGATGCAAAAGAAAGGTATAAATTAGTGAATGCGGTGGATGGATGCGTGGGTTGTCCATAATTCCATCTAACTATTTTCACCTCATTTAGAATGTTAGCCTTCAAAACAACCTGTGTCAGTGACTTCTACAATTTAACCAAAAACCTTGCAAAAGTGCATAATCTCCCTTTTAAAAACTGCTTCCTAATAGTCCTTTTTTATTGGGTAACTACCACTACTTGTCTTAAGGCATGACAAATAATTGATTACCAATTTATCTCCCCCTGCTGCCAAATACAAAGCACCTTTTGGCTCAGGATATTACTAAGTAGCAAGGTGACAGAAACGAAGACAGTGTGTTGGGGGAAGGATTGCTTTGAACTGTTCTGTTTCTGATCCTGTTTCTTAAGCATCTGCTTCTGCCTACAGCAGCAAGCTGGCCCTCTGCCTTGACCCAGCATGACAATTACAACACAACCTATTTAGGAGTGATTTTATAAAATCCTTTTCATTGGCAGTTGTCAGGCTTTGCTAAAATCTTGAGAGTGTTTGTTACTAAATAAGCTCCTGTGCACTGTATTTTTCTATGAGTTAAAACAGAATTGCTCTCTTTTTATTCAGTATATCCCATGTGAGCAGCACACTGGAAGTTAGGAACATCCCGGCACTGAAAATGACTTTTCAAATGGCTTTAAAGGCTATGGAATCTCTTGGTTCAAATGGCTTAATTATCTAATAGGATGGACTGAAAATTGTTTGGGGACAACAGAACATTTTGAAACACAGAAATACTTTATGCAATGCATTTTCTTCCTGCGTAAAAGTTAGGATTTCAAAGGGCTTGTGAATGTAGTGCAGCCGTGGTTCATTTCTTAGATGAAATCTGAGAATGCTCCTGAATGGTGGGTACTGAAAATGACTTGAAACAAAAAAAATATTGAGCTTTTCTTTTCTGCAGCTTTAGACTGTCACGTAGTTCTGAATTCATGAGTTAGAGTAGTTTGAGAATGAGCAGCAATTTTGTAAGTTTGCTCTAGATTATTAGTTCCTCCCTGGTACTGCAATCATCTGTGCAGAGAGGCACTGGTGGATGCATCTCTGAGATCTGTATCTCAGAAAACTTCACAGCACTGTGACATTTTTATTCTAATAAATGGAGAAAGCCTGCAGGACCTTTGGACATACAGGGGAAAATGGAGAATTCACTGTAGAGGAACCAGTGTACAAGTGGCTTACTCATCTTCATAATGATGTGGACGAGGATCAGCTGATGTGAAGGTCTTTTGTCTTAAGGCCCAGACAAAGACAGCAAGACCAGGTTTAGAGCAGAATTTATGCAAGATGAGAAGGTTGGTTTGTTGTTGGTGGTTTTTTGTTTGTTTTGTTTTTATGTGCATGCATGTAACAGGGAAGGATGACTAGGGGAACTCCTAAAGCAAAAGCTAAGTTTGCAATGAAAGGAGATACTTTTATTTAATAGCATCCCCTGTCGTTGCAGCAACTGATGCCACCTTGTATATGATTTTTTTTAATTGAGTGAAATTTTATGTCTGTACAGGACATAAAAATTTATGCTTTAATCCTTTGCAACTACTGAGAGCTGATTTCAGACCTTCTGTGCAGCATGACTTCCAGCAGAATATGGCAGGACTGAGACAAATCAGTTGACAGATGCTCATTCAATCACTGACAAGACTTTATTTACTAAGAAGGTAACTTTACAATAGTAAAAGAATATGTCTGAAGACCTCACCCATTGGCACTAACTCAGTGAGACTGTTCCTTCGGGTGATGAGTTATTTATGAGACACTCAGATTTTGTTTATTATTTTTTATTCCTTCCCCTAAAACAGAATTTCATCCTGCTTCTGATTTTTTTTTGAATATATGTTGCAGGCTATGCACAGAGGCAGTATTGTTTATTTTCCTGGATGGTAAATAAACATCTTAAGAGGAGTGTTTCCTGAAGGTCATCTTTCTTTCAAAGTATGTAGACTTGAATGAAGAATGGTTGAAGGGTGTGCAGTGCTGTTCTCAGGCACTGAGGGCTGGCTGTCTGCCTTTCTTCAGCCCAGCTCAGAAACTATTTTTAAGTCTTCTGGGTCAGATCGGGAACTAAAGAAGAAACAAGTTGGGCAACTGATACTTTGTTATGAGCCTTTACAGGTGGGACTCGATGTTAACACTAATCGAGATGTGGCTGACGGAGAGCAGAGATCTTCAGCGTGATTGCAGATCACATCTTGTAGAGATGTTGTGAAGAGGAAATACTTATTTTGGGGTCCTCTTCAAAATGCCTGTATTAATATTTTAAACGGTATCAGTGGACGCTCCTACTGTTCAAAAGAAACTGTTCAAGAAAAGGATAGATGTGACTCTGGAGGACATGGTTAGGAAGCATGGTGGGATGGGTTGATGGTTGGACTAGGGGATCTTGGTGGTCTTTTCTAACCTTAATGATTCTGTGATTTTTGTGATTCTACCTTGGATTAGCCGAGTAATGAACTTTGTGTAATCCTCACATTCACTATGTGAAGAGTTGTTTACGTGAATAAGTCTTTTCAGGATTAGGGACTTAAAACTATGGTGCTGAGTTAGATTTTCCTTTTTGAGTTTAGAGAGTGTGTAGCACATTAATGGATGCCTGAGGCATGAAGAGAGTTTACCTTGATAGGATTCTTATTTGCATGCATTGATCTTAAAATATTACTGTCTTTATGAAATCTTGCTGTGCTTTATGTACTCAGAGCATCGTGGCTATCTTACGTGACTAGTATCTACAGTTCAAAAAAATGTTGAACACTTACTTGTAATATGAGAATGCTAGTCCTTTTAAGTGCTAGGAAGGTAAACGACCTGGCTGACATTTTAGAAAAAGTAATTGCTTGGGTTAATTGTCCTTTAAAGATTACAGAATATGCGATAGATATTAGGACAACCAGTGGAGTATTAAATGTGAGATCAAATCTTGATTCATTCAGAGAGGATGTACTTACCTATATATTCTATCTTCTGAAATAATGAGAGTATTGGAAGTAAGATCCAAAGAGAAGAATATTAAGTGTTGGCTTTTTTTTTTTTCAACATAAGACTTCATTAAGTTGTGCTATAGTTTAAATTAATGTCTATTCCTTGGGAATAGTTGAAAAGAATAATGTTACAGTTGAATACTTCTTATTTTAACAAAGCTGAAACTGTAATGTTGAGGACTGCTTAAAAATGTATTTTTCCCCCATCTTCGGCTCTAGGGACATCTGTTACATATCATAGGAGTATCATTGGAGACCTTTGGACAGTAAAGTCACAGGCACCCTGGAGATGTGTTTTCCTATAACTCTCATTGTTCGTAGAGTATTGCCACATTCTACTGCCTGTTTTTCTATTCTTATGCTTTCTTTTTATGCTGATGGTGGAGAAGGTTGAGGGCAGAAAGCAGAAGGAAGCCTCCTGAGACATTACATTGCAGCAGGAAGACTGCCTCAGGAAAAAAAAAAACTATCTCTCTGGTATCTTGCAGTTTTAGCCAAGGATTTAGATAATCCATATTCGTTTAAAGATCGTAGCACTTGAACCATGAAAGGTATCAATGGATGTTTATAGCTTGGTAGAAGTTGCCACTGATCCCTTCCCACCATAGTGCTCTAAAAATAAAAACAATTGAATGGACTTTAGTTTATTGTTTCTCTGACACGTAATAGCAAATATAATAGGGGGCAGTCTGCTTTTTATCCTGCTATCAGAACAGCATTTGACAAGCTAGTTTCAGAGTGATTTAATTTAGAGGTATTTCCAGCACATATGATAAAAATTTCTCATCACCTTACAACCTCCTTGGCAAGGTTTGGGAAAGTATTACATTGCTTGCTCTTTTAATACATGCCATTTATAGATATATGAAAGAGAAATCAGTGGCATTTAAATGCATTGCCCTTTTATTTATTACTGCTCTGTTTTGTAAGAATATGAATCTCCTCTTGCCTCAAGAGTGTTGTCTCAAACCTAGTCTAGGTCTGCACAATGGGCTTTCTTCTCTAGGACCACTTCTTCTCTGGAGAACAGCAAAGTTTGAATTCAGTTCTGTGCACAGAATAATACGAATATCATGAAGTTCCCAAGACCTGTCCCTCTGGACTGAGCGGGATATAGATCCTAAGGCTTCCTCACCACAGTTGCAGGAACTCCAGAGCAGAATTTACATGTAATATCAAAGGATCACTGGGCACTCTAACAAACTGTAGCTCCATAAATAAGGAAGATAAACAATGAAGAAAATCAGTACATTTGTTGTATGTGAGAGTTTGTTAGGTAGGCCTCAAGTTTCTCAAAGGGTTAAACGAAACTGCTATTTTAAATGTCTAAATCATTCAGTGTCACAGAAGTCAGTGAATTTTTAATTACGTTAAATGGAAGGAGTATTCTGCTTTATATTTCAACATTCTTATAAAAGCTTTTACTGTTTTTGTATCATGACCCTTACAAGTGTAAAGTTTATAAATGCTCTTTCTAGTGTTTGTTTATGTGATCCCCTGATATTACATCAGCATTGAAGTACACTTTACCGCCTCCTGTTTAAGAAAAACAGAATATTATGACAGTGTCACCCATTCAACAATGAAAGATTCCCATTAATATCAGATCAGATGTTTTCTTTTTCAGCTTTTTAAAGTCACACCTGCTGAAGTAGAGTGGTGTGTTGCAGGATGCTTTATACTGCATAAAAGTAGCAGGAACTGTTTTTGCCATTAGGAGTGGATTATTGTAACAGTAGTTTCCTGATGACATCATAGCAAATTCCAGCTGCCCAAACAGTTATTTTCCAGAAGAGGTTATCTGTAGTGCACTTGCACAGAATTATACTTATGAGGGTGCTTGTGCTCGCTTAGGACTTATAAACCAGAACTTTGTCAAATCCTTAGTAAACAACAAATCCTTTGTGGTAACAGTATGGGCACTACTGTAATCTCTGCTCCTGGATTAAACAAAAATTACATAATGCGGGGCAATTGAAATCAAAGTCTTCACTATGAGTTTCCTCTTTTAAAGGAGTGGCAAAATGGTTCTGAAATGTTTTTCTTCCAGAGAAGTTTTTGGCTGATGATGTAGTAATAAGGATATACAGATTGGGGTATCCTACATGACACTCCTTGTACAGAGGAACTTTGGGACATCATGGGTAGCCAAGGACCAAAAGAGGATACAGATTTAGAGGCTGGCCTAAGGGAATAGAGATTCACTTTTGTGTGGGATGTCATCCTCCTTTATTTGGGGCTAGAAGATCTTAAAATCAGTAGAAGGATCCAGGTAGGAGTTGGGAAAGAGGAACTGTGGAAGCCAAGGCATGGAAAAGAGATGTGGATGCCCACCCTCTTTGGTGGGTTTCATCATGGGAAGGAAACTTGCAACACTGCTGTTGGGATCTTTCAAATGGTAAACTGAGTATGCTGAATATTCCTTAGACCTTGGGAATGTTGATTGCTGTGCTAATCTAAGGATGTTGAAGGTGTCATATAGATTTTAATGAAGCTTTACAACACACCTGTAAATTGTATACTTCAGCATTATCACGCTCAGTTTGGGAGAGAGAAAGTTGGCAGAACAACTGTTCACTGAATTCGGCATCTTCCATCTCATTGCTCTAATATTCATTTCTCCTGCACTCACTGATTGTGTGCTTTTAGTTATCTGCACATAAGAGCCTGCTAAATCAAGACCACCAATGCAAATCCTGAAAGCATTAATCCACTGATTTCTTTCAGTCTTTTATTATGGGTGCTCATGTGCAGGACAAACCTTTATTTTTTTATTTTTTATTTTTTCCCTCAACAATTTTGAGACTCCCAACTACTCGTCAGTGGTGCTTTCCTTTCCCATTGATTTATTTGAAGGTTTGTGTTTGGTGCTGTTAGCTTTCATCCTTCTCATTCCCACAGAGTCTTGCAGGAATGTTCTGCATGACCATTCAGCATATGTATTCAAAGTTTATTCAATGTAACCATCTGTTCCCTGGAGTAAATCTTCGGGTTCATGACTTTTCAGACCTCTTCAATGACAATGAAATCTTTCCAGTCCCTGTGAACCATTCCCTGAGACCAACACTACTTTGGGTCACAGATTTCTTAGCCAGAGCGTTTGACAGAACCATTGATTTCTCATTCATTTATTAGTATTATAGATGAATGGGTGAGATGGCTTTACTGGAAGGATTTTAACTGTCTTAGGTTAGGCAGCGCTGATGTACAGGTGTACAACCTGGCTCTGTATCTGCAGGAGGACAGGTGGTGTGCTTGACCCCTTCTGTCTCCTACACTGTGCCAGAGGTTTGGAAGCTTGTGGGTTTTTTTATAAGTTTGGCACCTCACCATTAGGATTCCTGCGTTCTTTTCAGTAGCCCTTGTTTTGAGGATGCAATTTTGATCCATGTTCAGGAGAAAATTCTTCTCTGGAGAAAGTTTTGAAATGATGGAAGCACGTTTAAAAGATTAGCTTGGTCTGCTGACAGTAACTCAATTCCAACCCAGAAGATTTCTGATGAAAATACTTTTCTCCTACTAATCCATTGTTACAATGGTCACAAGCACTGGATCAATATCAGGAAGCATAGAATTGGAAGTGTTACTTCAGGTCTTAAGCCACAAATTGATCTGCTTGTCAAACTGTAAATAAGTGCTGTATCAACACATTTTTCAAAGACAGGAGAGTGTTCTGAAGTGTAATAGCAGTGGACTGAAGGAAGGAGAACAATAATTTTTTTTATGCAAGTGTATTAACTCCTTACAGCCCTAGTCTACACAGTCTTGCTGTTAACATGCATTTTCTACTCACATGTTACATCAGTAATTTCTGAGTATTGATCCCCTTGGCTCCAGTAACATGCAGGATTATCTCTGCATAATGATACCTGCTTCAGTTAGAAAGAATCAACAGTATTACACGTGATCCCAAACAACTCTTTTATAATTGTCCAAGTATACCAGCATTTGTGTAGCAGATTCTCTAATCTAAGTCAGTTTTTGAGCAACAGTGACATTAGAAAAATAAAGTCAGTACCAGAAAACCTTTGCATTGTGTAAGTTTTCTGAATTTCCTTGGACAACTGATGCCTTTTACAACTCCATATAATGACTAAATCATAATGACTTGCTCCAAGGAACGTACAGGAAAGGACACCAGATGTTCTGGAATTATTTGGAGAACGAAACAGGTGTAGAAATTGATAGGCTAGATATTTTTCCCCAAAAGCTAAGATGCCTGGTATTTAGAGATAGAACAGCAGCTTCCCAGTAAGAAGAAAAACTCTTTGACTGTTTTGAGTATTTCAGGTTTCCCTTGACTGGGCAGAGACGAAGAATTTTGACTGCATGTGAGCAGTCAGAGCAGATGAGGAGTCCCTTTGATGTAAACCTCTCTCACCAGCCTCCCTTCCTGAATAGAAATCACTGACCGAGCAGTCAGTTTCTTCTGTTTTTCCTGCCAGAAATTACTCCTGTGTTTAACTGCTTATTAGTATGAAGGGGAAGGTAGGGTCTGAGCTGCCAGTGAAGCCTTATCAACTAGTTATGATCACCTTGATTATTTAATTACTTTTCCAGTGCTAAGAATGGGCATTGCCTCATAGTGGAGGACTGGAGGAAACTGCAGGTGTTCCTTAGCTGAGTGAGAAGGCTTTTCTCTAGTCTAGCCTGTTGTTGATACAGCAACGTTTCCGGCTGTGATGCTTCATTGCTGCCAAGTAGTAGTAAATAGCTGTATAAATCATAGTGATACTTGTACCATTTTGGTACTACCGATTGCTTGTTGACTGCAACTCGTATGCATATGCTTATTCTCATATTTCAAAGTTAATTGTTAATATTTCTGTAAAAGGAATAGATTTGGAAATTGAAGAATGAACACTTCTGAAGTGTTTCATCTCTGAACTTTGGATTTCATTCCTCGCTTAACTCCTAAACAGTTTTGTTTAAACTATAATTTTTCAAAGACTCCCTTCAGAACTAACAGTTAGTAGACATGGTCTGAATGATCCAGAAGGCAGTCAGTGTCAGTGCAAGTATGTTTAATTTAGGACAGGAAATGTACACAGCTGCTATATGTGCTGCCTAGAAGCAGAGACTGGAGAGAAGCAGAGCTGTCTCTTGATGCTTCTGCTTGTACTCTGAAGCCCAGCAGTTTTGCTGTGTGTTGAGTTTCTATGAGGGAACGGACAGAAAGCAGGCCGGTGTGGATGAGAAGTTCTCAGCTACCAGAGAAGTGTGAGGAGAGTACTGGAAAGTTTTACACTTGATTCTGTCAAGCCTCATTAGGAGCAGCTGAGGGAACTGGGATTGTTCAGTCTGAAGAAGTGGAGGCTCAGGGGAGACCTTATTGCCCTCTACAATGATTTGACAGGAGGTTGTGGCGAGCTTGGGGTCAGCCTTTTCTCACAGCAGCAATAGAATGAGAGGGAATGGTCTCAAGTTGTACCAGCAGATGTTCAGACTGGATATTTGGAAAAATTCTCAGAAAGAGTGGTGAGGTGTTGGATCTTTTCCAACCATTATGGTTCTATGACTAGGATAGCTCTTGAGGGTGAAGAGATTACATGATGCATGAAGATGTTACATGATGCATTGCACTGAGTTTTTTCTGGTTAGAGAAATTTCTGTCTTTATAGCTACTTGCTAGCTTGCAACAGGAGTCAAAATAGATTTTGCTAAAGGGAAAATAACCAGACTATTTATTATCCTTTTGTCCAAAGGATACGAAGAAGGAACTGAAGTGGAATCCTGGCAGAGCCTGGGTGACTGACTTGTGTTGGCGAGGTAGCCTAAATCCCAGTCCACTGATTAAAGGTGATGGAGGGCTACTTATGGATGAATACCTTTCCCCCAGGAAACTGGTGAGTTGACATCCAACTTTTTAATAAAGTAGGAGGAGGAAACTGGCATATAAAGTGCTCTATTAGCTTAACCTTCCAGCAGCCATTGTGGTGATGGCAGATTGTTGCATATCTGACAGTTAGGCTTCTGCATAAAATGGATTCTGTCTTATGGAAGTATATCAAATGTTTGTCCTTTCACCTTGTTTCATATCAAAGTTATGGCCAGCATGAATGCTACTGTCTTTATTATCAACTTTCTTGAAACAGCACGAAGTATGGGTAATATAATTATATTTTAAAAGAGATCTCATTTAAGCTTTCTGAAGTACCTTGAATTTTAGCATTAGAAAAAGCTTTTTATATGAACCTTTTCTACAGATTGAAAGTGTAACTTAAAAAGCTTAACTTTTGTTCTGAATTAGTGAAATCCTATCCTCCTAAGAAGCCAATTAAAATATTCTGGAAGTGTTATAAATACTTTCTCTATTTATCAAAGTATGAGATTTCAAAGCACATTTGAAAGCCATGTTACTTTTTGACCAGAGGGAAGTGATTTTGGTGTGCAGCTTGTTGAATGAGAGTAACATGCTCAAATCTCTAGTGAAGGAAAACTTGGTTGTATATTGTGCTATATTTGCTCAAAACTAATTAAGAGTGGAATCCCTTGGGAGCTAAGAGCTGAGAAAATTACCTCGCTTATTCCTGCTAGAGGAAGGGAGTGCTAGGAGCAGTAGTTAGAAGGAGGAAGCTACTGCTTTCTGTGTTGCAGAGCTGGGTAGAAGACTGTGAAAACAGATGGAGTCAAGGCTGTGCTTCAGGTGCTCCCAGAGAGCAGGATAGTGTTCCACATCCATAATCCTCTGTGCATTCATGTTCTGCAGGGGCCATGTACCAGCTCACATCTGACTGCAGGTTTGCATGACTTCCTCAGTGTATGCCAACCACTGTTTAGACCATGCACTGGAGCTTAGATAACTTGTTGTTCTCAGAGTGTCTCTTCCACTGGTACCCAAATCTTCTCATAAGAACATCACCCTAGAGAAAGTGTTTATTTTAAACTTTCTGGAAATAAAATTTGATGTGAGGCCTTGTGATCTACCCCATTCCCTTTCCTTTGGCTCATGTCAACCACTGATAACTTATTGGTCTTTTTTTTTTAAAACTTGATGTGGTGTTTGGCCAGAGTAATATGTTTGTGGTCTACAGTACCCTTTATGAGCCCGATGAGAAGCTCTTGGATTAGTCTGTTTTCTTAGGATATGAACTGAAGCCCATTGGAGTAACCAAAAGAGCTGTCCTTCGATTTCAATAAACTCTGGATTAATCCCTTAGAAGGTGCTTTAGCTGGTATTTTTTTTCTCTTTCTGAAGCTTTTAGTCCACAGACAATTATAAGCAAAAAAGCGTACTCTAAGGCAATGTTACTCATATCCCGTGAAATTGCATTTCCTTGTTTTTGTGTTTTATTTTTCATACAGATAAGAAGCTAAATTCTCCAACAGTTCCAGGCTTTTCTTAGTAATAAAAGAAAGGCTTTATTATTTATTTCATAAATGAACTCTTGTTCTCAATTAAGTCTTGCCACCTTAAGATTGTATGTACTAACATTTGTAAGGAATTATCTCTTTTAAATGGATGCATACTGTCCTACTAATTTTTTCTGGACACAGTTGTCTCCTGGCCCCGAAACATGACATTTGTGTTGGCATAGCTGGGATACTTCCTGTTGAGAGGAAAATTATATGACATTGTCAAGGAAGCATTAACAGTGTTTATGGATTGTTTTAATAACATCCAATTTATCTATTCTTTGACCTTTATGTTGATCAAATTGAAACTGCTGCTTCCATGGATTTACTTCTGTATTTTCAAATGTAATAGAGATACTGTCCAACCACTTCAATCTGAAGAATGATCACATGCATATTTTTAAAGGAGTCAATGTGGTATTGATAACCAAGCGGTCTGAAAGGTTGTTTCACTTGAATCAACACACTTGCAATGTCTTCTTGGTTGTCTTTTAGCAGTTGTGAATATTTTAGAAGTTATCAATTGTATTCACTGAAGTGCTCTAAGAAGGAATGATTAGGTTTTTAGAATACATGCTCATTAAAGTTATATTATTGTACATTCAGGTAAGGACATAGGCTCCAGTTCTGCAGGGTTGTACAGGCAGATTTCTGACACCTGATGGAAATTCCTGAGGAAAATTTTTCCAAGATACATATTTTCTTCATTCCAACATATATACTCAGTTTTACTCCTTGCTCTCGTGATTCTTTTCTTTTGTGTTTTTTGGTTTTGTGTGGGGAAGCCTTGAAGGTCTAGTTGTTATTCAGAATCTTTAAAGACTGGGGGCTTTGCATCGCAGCCTGTGGACTTGTCTGAATCTATACATTTGTCTTTTTTCCAGAGGAATTGTAGTCTCCATTTACTAATGAAATCATTATTCTCCGTTTGCAGTCTTCATTACTAAGGTCTCTCAAAAAGGTGTGATGTTTGTATTCCATCACATTTTCTCCAGTCATAAGGTTGTTTTATTCCAAAAGAGAGGAGAATTTGGCCTAAAAATGATTTCCTTTTTACTATTTTTTTTTCCCTGTCTTTGTTTTTGCTTTATTGAACTCCATAGCACAAAAGATAGACAGCTACTCCAAAACTGTCCCTTGCTATTCTCTTCCTCTTCACAGCAGACCATCGCCTTGCTTAAATCTTATACTTGCTCACTATGGGCTTTGTGGTTTTCTGTGACCTCATTCCAGCATAATATTGGCTTCGAAATCCTTTGTGATTCTGTATTCTGCTGAGGTTAATAATATCTTCAGAAGTTTTTTTCTTTGCTTGCTAGAATCTCTCCTGCTCTAATGTCACACTTTGTCCTTTTGGATTTGAATACTCTTCATCTAAGCTACAGGTGAAAAGTGTTTGATGCTAGGGCTGGTATAATTAGCTGTTCTTTTTATTCTTTCCACTAGAATCAATATCAGTTTTCCATTGTACCATTTAATCTTCATCTGTATCGATAGATATTCTTTGCTTTTCCATTTGTACACATCCCGTTTAATATTTACAGCTCCATTCTCTTCCTCGGCTTCTGTTATGCTTATGTGTTTTCATCTGCTATAGAACATTAGCATGAACAAATCCTTTCCCATTCTTCCTTTATTCTAAAAACGAGTTTTAAATGGAGAATACACAACAATTTATTTTTTATTTTAGTAGGGCTGTGGCACAGGTTTACCTGTAAGTATGGCGAAACTGAAATTGGAGACTTCACCTTTCTTGAATCCAATTTTCACTCATTAACCCCCCTCCCTCCTGCTTGTGTTTTGCAAGCAAAACCTCTTTCTGACTTCCACAACAAGCAATCAAATTCTCAGGACAAATTAATTTTACAAATGATCTTCCAAACATTGTCATGTTCTCAAAACTAATCACTTCAGTTCCTCAGCTTTTGTTATCACCGTGATTTGTATGTGGTCTTCAGAGAAGAAAGGCAACATTCTTCTTATTGTGCTGTTTATTGATCCTGCTGCAATTAATCATGTTTTCTAAACTTAGGAACACATGTTCGGAAGTGGTGTTTAGTTTTGTTGTAGGGTGTATTTCATATGGTATGCACTCATCCTCGTGAGGAGAAGAAAATCTTGGAGGGTCTTGGACAACAGATTGAATTCCTATTGAAGTGATTCAATCTCTTCCTTTTTTCCTTGGCAGAAAGTTTTCCTCGCAGTCATGAGGTAGATAAATTTGAGAAGAAACTGGAGATCAAGGGAGCAGGTGCAAAGTCTTGATAATTTATGATATGTGAAGTCAGGAGATGGACATAACTGATTTCATTTGGATCTTCTGATTCCTACCTTAGAATTGGGAACTGTTTATAATGATTTAAAGCAAAAAAGTTCAAAGGGACCTCTGGAGGTCTTCTAATTCAGTCTTCTATTAAAAGCACAGCTAGTTTCTGAATTAGATCAGATTGCTCGAAATGATAGTAGTGAGCATACTGTGAATAGGAAAGTAGCCTCATTTACTTTCAGAGCTTTCCTTTTATATGTTCTTATCCTAATATTAAAACCTTTACTCCAGTGGAGACTTGTATATATCCTGCAAAATATCTGATGTTTTATACTCAAACTGTCATATCAGAAATATATTTACATGCATATACTTATACATATACGCATGTCTTTTATTAAAAAAAAAAAAAAAAAAAAAACAGATTTTCATTTTCATATAGTAACAGCCTGCCTGNAGAAATATATTTACATGCATATACTTATACATATACGCATGTCTTTTATTAAAAAAAAAAACAAAAAAAAAACCAGATTTTCATTTGCATATAGTAACAGCTGCCTGCCTAACTTAATAGTCTTGAATTGTGAATGTATAGTGACACAATGCTGAAATGCAGCCACTTACTATGCACCTAGTTGTTCGATAAAAACAAGAATTCATATTGTGGTATGTTTTTGTATATCTGTGTGAGGGAATATAAATCCTTATATTTGAAGCAAAAAATGGTGTATCTATGATGCCATGCAAGTTAATTCAGGAGAGTTGAACCTGAGTTTGTATTTTTTCCTTATAGGAATGGTGCAGGCTATTTCTGAGAAATCACCAAAGCTCCCGTGTATTTCCAAGTGCTCCACGTTTCCTTTGAAGCTTATGATAGTAAGAGAGAGAGCTCTTAGCAGCCTGTAGCATCGGACCTTTAGTATCAATTGAGAAAGGAAAGGTGTCAGTACTGTGAATCCCCATGATGGCTCATCAGGAAGCTGAACCAGTGATGTCAAGACAAGGCTGGGAGCTGTGCGTGCAGAACTGTTTGTATGACTCAGAGCTTCAGCACGACACAAAAGACATCTTTGCTGAAGTATCCATCTCCATTGAAATTTCAGTAATTTCTTCACTACTGTTTTCATACCAGCCAAGATCCCAGTACTTAAAACCTTGTTAATGCTCTAGTAATTTTCTTCTTAGAAGAAATAGCGGCTGTCATACTTGCAGCAATGTTATTTTCCTGTGCAAGGGGAGATGATACTGGGTTGGGAATTTGAAATAAAATCCCCGTGAAAAGCAATGAACACATGAATAGACACGAAAATGATATTTGCATACAGGTGTAGTATTAGAAGAAAATAAGCTCACCGCTCAGGAATTCCTGTGCTAGCCAAATTAACCAGCATCAGCAAAATGAGTGCACAGCTGGAAACGCTTCTCAGACAGCTGCGTGCAACATGCTTTTCGGCAGCATCTCTGCTTTTCTTAGAGCATGTGAAAAATCTAGCAAAGAGCAATGAAATCAGTTGCATACACCAGCTTTAATTGAGCAGATATTATTTCCAATTAAGGAGTTTACAGAGAGTTGTGAGTGGGACTCGAACCGGATTTCCCAACATCCCCAGGTGATTTTCCAGCAATCCCAGATGGGGAAGCTCTGCAAACACTGAAAAAATGTTTCGCTTGCTGTTTTTTATGGAATACCTGTGGCTTTTCTTGTCAATCAGAAGAGAAGCTTTCCAAACGGGTGCATGCTCTCCAGTTAGGTGTTGGCCAGATGTTTTGCACGATGGGAGTGCTTTGTGAGCTATTATGGAGTAGCTTCTTACACTACTGGCTAAACTAGTCACCAATAGCTTTTGCATGAAAAGATAGTTTTACTCTTTTTTTTTTTTCAAGGGAGGTGCAGAACTGTAAGATGAACTTGGTCTGTTTCTGTTTTACTTATCATTCAGTCTTCAAAGAATTGCGCGGTGCTTTTCCATATGAATTTGTTCTTCCATATAAGAAGGTTAAGGTGGAGTGTAATCCTGCACAGGTTGCCAGACCACATTCTTTAACATCACGTGCAAGAAAGATTTTGCTGTTTGATTCTTTAGAAAACGTCTGCCTCCTCTATCTAACCAGTACCCACCTCAGTGGGTAGGTGGCAGGAAGAATCCTCTCTGGAAATCAGCAATCAATCTGGAATTATAATTAGCTTTTTCAAGTCATCTTTCTGATGTAAATCCAATCCTGCCCAGAGGAGAACCTTGGTCCCTTTTTGTCTGCTTTACAGTTGTAAACAACAGAAGGAAACCCTAGATGGCACAGCACCTTCATGGCTATAAGCATTCCTGGGGCACAGGCAGGAGTCCTGTCTCTGGCTGCCAGGACAGCCTTTTGAGCTTTGGGCAGGCAGCCATCACTTGATGCCACAGCAGGACTCCTCTGAATTAGGGCAGGAGCTTTTCCTAGACCTGGCACAACCTTGGAGTGAAGCGCTGCATAATGCCTGAGCACAACTTGTCCCCCACACGTGCCAGACATCCCTCTGCCCAATCTGATCATCCCTGTTGCTGTGTTTCACTCTGTTTTGTGTTGGTTTTTTTTTACAACCTAACAGCAGTAAAATTCCTTCTGTGTATCCCTCTTTTTGAATCTTGCTGAAGGTTCCTGTGCTTTGACGTTAAACAGTAGCATAAAAGATCATCATTATCTTCTCATTTTAAATGTTTCCGTGTCCTTCCTTTACTCTCCCCTATCCCTTGTGCTAGAACTGTGGCTGTGACGTCTGAGACATCTCCAGCTGCACCAGTATGCCGGGAAAGGTGTCTAGGAAGCAGGAGTGTCATAGCTGTCCTCCCCAGGAACCTTCTTCTGCCCTCACCCTTTGCTTGCTAAGCGGCTCTCAGCCACACCTGGGCTCCTTGTGCTTCTAGTGCCTTTGTAATGAGCTCATATCCTCATTTTGTGTTTCTTTCACATACTATGATGGCTTTTGCATCTCACAGCCTGTTAGTTTCAAACTCTCTAAGAACTCCCTCAGCATCAGCAGGCAAAAAGTGTGCTTTTCCTGGTGATGGATGGAAAAGCGGAATGGGCAAATAAGGACTGTGAACAGATGGAGTCTGGTGTGTTTGCTTAACATGTGCTTCAAGCAGCTATCTATAGTTCAAAGAGTCAGTAGTGGCAGTTAACAATCTTTTGCAGTGCTGAGGCCACAGCTCTGCTTGTTGCGGGACAAAATATTGGTGCATTAAGTGGCTCATCTCTCAGCCAGGGGGGAAAGAGCAAATGGTGGATCTGGAAGAGGACTGTGGAGGCAAGGAAGGCCAGAAGCTTAAAATCGCAGTTAAAAACTCAGATTAGGAGTACTTTTAAACACAATTTCTGAAAAGTGATTGGAAAGCAGGTGAAGACTTTGGATAATTCTGTTCCTTAGGAGTCTAACTCAAAGCCTTTCATAGGGTGTGAGTTCTTTAAGGAGCAATACTCAGATGTTTCATCAGCCCTGGTCTTGAAATGATGTCCTCATAAGTTGTCATTTCAGTTTCACTCAGACTGTTTTGGTCCTTTCTTTGTTAGAGAATGTAGAGCCATTTGAGTGAATGAAATTGATCACTTGCGAGCAATATGAATTCTACTTGATGAGTGGGAACGTTGCCACTGCTGTTTTTCCCTGCAAAAATGAACTAAATGTTCTTGTGGTTATTTTTTCCCTCCAAAAACTTGTAAACAGAGGTGGTCCTACACAAATTCCTTTCTAATGAATCATTTCCCCTGTATTAGTGTTGACCTCCAAATAAAAACAAACCAAAGTGTGTTCTAACATTCTAGTTGTAAGAAAACTGATTTTCTATATGTAGATGTCATTTAGTGACTTTGTTCCTTCATGTTAAATAGAGTGGCAAAAGGCAGGTGACAATACTTCTTTGAACCCATGCTCTTGACTGCATCATTGAAGAGTTTATAATCAGAATCAGATGTTCCTTTGAAGCCAGCTTTTATAGCTTTGAGTCTTAGCTCTTAGGCATAGAAAGGAGAAAATTTAGCAGTCGCATCACTCATGCCTCAGCTCTTTCAGGCAGTTGCTGTGTCCTGAAGACTAGTCCTCATCTCTCTGGGAGTATTTCAGGCCCCTGCATGAACCACAAACTCATCAGGAGGAAGGAGCAGAGTTCTCTCTTGGTCTGTTTAATTGAATTGGTCCATGAGGGCTTCACTGAGTGCCCAAAGCTGATGGAAAGGAAGCAGTGGGTTGCGTTACCTGGATGAGGGAAGTGAGGGAGAGAGGAGCTGCAGAAGTGAAGAGAAATACAGCAGAAAGGAGCAGTGGGTGACAGTTGCCTTCTGTCAGAGGTGCTAGTAAAATTGTAGCCTGGCGTCACAGGACTTCACAGCTTTACTGCAGCTTTCACTGGCCGTCCTAGAGCTTCCCTCTCTTCTCAGCATGTAATTTCTTCTTGTTTCTGTCCTCGTGCTTACCAAGTAGGTCTTGTTACTGAGTGGACTCTCTCAGGCTTTTCTTTTGGAAAGAGTCGTGCTGGGGTTTTGGTTCAAGGCTCCTTTTATCATTCATTGTGATTAAGTTAGAAAAAGAACAGTCTTGACTTACCCTTTATTAAATACAGAGCAAAATTTGCATGAATGTATCGACATTAATTTCCAGATATTTAGGGAAAGAACCTGTGCTAGCTGCATTCACACACACCCTTTTGCTTTATACAGTAGTTGACCCTATCACAGAGATTTTTGCCAGAACAGTGAAAGATTTTCAGAGACATGGCATGGTGCAGTTCTTTTCTAAGAAACTTGTAATTCTTGTAGTTAGTGTTGTGTTCTTTCAGAAAAGCAATCATCTTATGGCTGTCTTGATCTAAAATCATGTTTCCTATTGATAGTTTTGGATTAAAATGCTAAGCAGTGTTTTTTGTTGAGTTTTACTATCTAGTATCTTTTTGATTACTGGTGACACTAAGGGTACCATTTCTTATCTTCTGAGGATTAGTAAAATATTGCACAAATCTTACAGTGTGGACATACAGATTAAATGAAGTTAATTGGCATGTAATCTTTTGTTGATCTGTACCTTGAAGGTAATGTCCCACCTTGACTTTGTGAGAACTGTAGAAGTTATATGAAGCTGAAATAGTTCAGAGCTGCTTGAAAGACATATCTTTGAATACTATATTTATTTAATGTTATCATATGTCTAGCTGTTTTGACCTGAAATACATGCTGACACAGAAAGGTTTTCAACCAGTGCTACATCTTTTTGTTCCCATATCATCTGGCTTATTGTGTGAGAATACGTATATCTCTCTGCTTATTTTTACAGAAAGCTTTGACAGGAGTGGATGATCTGCAGCAAGTAAAGGCCCTAGAGATGCGAGTAGATACAAGAGAGAGCAGCCTCGGGAACTTTGGTAAGAACACAGTTTATCCTCTGCTGAATTTATTAAATGTTCCTTAATTGCATTTTATCAGGGCTGAGGACTCAAACCAACAGCCAATGTAAAGTACTGCCATGATAGGGAGCTCTCAAAACATGTTATTCCTGGTACCTTTCATTTATTGATCACTGTTTCCTTCTGTGAGACTCTAGGACTGAATGCTACAGCGATAGATGGGTGACACAATTTAGGGCTACAAAGATGCTCGAAGGGCTGGAACACCTCTCCTATGAAAAAAGGTTGAGGGATTTGGGCTTCTTTATCCTGGAGAAAGGAAGGCTCCAGGGAGATCTCACTGTGGCCTTCAAGTACTTTAAGGGAGCCTACAAGCAGGAGGGTGGCTGACTTTTTACACGGTCTGATAGTGATAGGACAAAGGGGAGTGGTGGTTAGGTGCTGGGATAGATTGCGCAGAGAAACTGTGGATGTCCCATCCCTGGAGGAATTGAAAGCCAGGTTTGGGTGATGCCCTGGGAAGCCTGATCTGGTGAGTGACAGCCCTGCCCATGGCAGGGGTTGGAGCTCAATGATCATTAAGGCCCCTCCAGCCTAAAACCATTCTATGATTTCTGTCTAATGCCAATTAATTTGAATAAATTCCTCATTACATGCCTCTAAGTCTTAAATGAACATTTACTAATTAAGTTGTCCTCTAAGAGTATTTGATGTTACTCTAGTGAGACAGAGTAACCAAAGTTCAGTTTGTCTCTGCTGAAAGATTCCCCTGTGGCTGGGAAATCATTAGTGGTATCATGCTGCCAATGCTGCCAGTCTCCCAGTTGTGCTTCCTGTACTACCTCATCAAGCTGTGCTGGAGAATGTGCTTGAGGAAACTCCTCTAGATACATCTTTTGATGAGTCCCAGGAGGCCCTGGATGCTTGTAATTTGTCTCTATGTCATCTTCCCTCCACAAGAGAAGTAAGGAAATACTGGAGGAATTCCTTCTGCAGCAGAGTCAACACTGAGAGCATGAAATGTTCCTTTCCTTCCAGTACTGGCAGGCATTTCTGACAGGAGCATCTGTACTCCCATCACAGTCAAGTCCATCTTTGTCTGGACTGAAGCTGAGTCCAGTACAACTGCAGAGTAATATCTTACATGCCAAAGAGAGTTGCACCCCCAAAAGCCAGTGCTGGTATTTTCAGACAAGCATTTCATTTTCCCATGCAGAGCACCAAAGTGTGCAAGTGACTATAATGTAACAACCAATCTGCTTTAGTGGGCTTTTTGACATCAAGAGCAGTTAAAGCAAGTACAGCAAAAGGGGCTTTTGTTTTGAACTGCACAGCCATCTTATGGATGGTCTCAAGTTGCACCAGGTTCAGGCTGAATGTTAGGGAAAAATTCTCCAAAGGAGTGGTTGGGCACTAGAACAGGCTGCCCAGGGAGTTGATGGAGTCACCATCCTTGGAGGCAGGTGCTCAAGAAATGTGCAGATGTGATTGGTACTAAGAAATATGGTTTAGTGGGCAACATTGGTGGTAGGTGGACAATTGGACTAGATGATCTTAGAGATCTTTTCCAACCAGAGTGATTCTGTGATTTATATTGATGACTCAGTTTATTTTGCAGATAGGTTTCTTTTTGATAGGCACTTGGTAATTTAAGTCAAATTGCATCTGTTTCTTTCAGAATTTGTAATCTATTCAGTCTTGTTTCCTCTGGTTGATAAGAAAATCTTATTACACCATTTCTACTAGTGCTCCAAAGTGGTGCTCCCATTCCCATGTCATTATGCATTAGCTGTGACAAGCTAGCAAAATGCCTTTCCTTATCTGTAATTTCTGTGTTGTGGTATTATCTTAAATATGTAGACCCTTCCATTTCCTCTTTTGAACTTTACCTTACTGTCTGTTATTCCTCCCATGCTGATACAGATTTTTGAAGTGTTGTTAGAGGAGAAGAACAAAACAAGTTAATGTCACTGATCTCTCTTGCTCATGTTTCCTCCGCACTTCCCTTTCCTTCCCATTACTGGAATAAACCCCTTTCCTTCTGCTCCTTTTTAATAGGTTTTTGCAGCTTTTACAGAATGCAGAGCACTATTCCCATGCTGCAAACAATTTCCAGCTTATGTCCCACTTTGAACCAAGAGTTGGACTTTAGGGGCTATAAAAAACAGCAGCTGCGGGTCCCCGCTACTTTTGAGAATAATGGAACATCAAGACTAGTCTGAATTGTCTCCTCTCCTCTCCTCCTCATTACTGGCTTTTCCTCCTTAGAAATTTTTTTGCAAATGTCAGCAGATGACTAGGGCAGAATGTTTGCCACTTAGTGCTTCCAGTTATCACTTACTGTTTGCAGTTTTTCTGCACCCGACTGTTCACCTAACAGTTGATTTTTAAGACACATGGAATAAAAGCTAAATTTTTAGGGGTATGACCGGACAGTTTGCACCTTCAGTATGAGTGATGTAAGCAAGGCTGACTGCATGCCAGCTGTCACCCCTGAAACAGTGCACTGCCAAACTGGTGTCTGTTCACAGAGAACTAGGTAAATGGACTGAGGTGAGTAAGGAACAGACCAACTGCAATGAGGGAGTTCAAGCCTGTCAGTAGGGAAAGCTGTTCTACTGTGATGACATTGCAAGTATATCACAAGCGTTGAAGTCCTGCATCTTCTTAGCAAAATTTCCAGACTTTGTTGAAAGTTTTTTTTTGTTTTTGTTTTGTTTAATAAGCATTCTTTTGCTTATTAACTTTGAACTGTGGTGAACTTTGAATCATCATCTTTTCACCCTTTCCCAATTTGTCAGGACAAGCTTTACACAATGGTGTGATATAGAGGGAAGGAACAGCAGTGTTTCTTAGGGACAGGGTGGAGGCTCAAGTTCTAAAAGACCAGTGTTAAAATGTTTTCATGTGATCAGTATTAGAATAATTAAAAGCTTCATGCCAGAACTTGAATTTGAGTCTCTTTGTGGGAGTCAGGATAGCTGCTGAAATCTGTAGCTGTTTGTTCTCAGTGCACCTTGCTGAGTGACAGGAAAGGCATTGAACCTCACTGGCAAGTCTTATATCCAGCTCTGTGGAATTTGGATTTACTTTTGTTCTCAGTAACTGAGTGTAGGCTTCAGTTTATATTTGAGCAGATGGACTATTTCATTTTTATTAACTTATCCCTTCAGTTTTGACTGCTGACAGATCTGGGACCGTTTTGATGACCAGCTCATAGAAATCCGTGCTGAAAGTAATGGTTGGATATAGTCATTTAAGACACTACATAGTTCTCTTACTTCTAAGTGATTTTAATAGCTACAAATCAAGTTACCCACAATGCTGTTCACTGATACTTATTCAATTGTTGCCTTCTGGCAGCCAGTCTAAGTTGATTATGTGTCTGGAGACTGTTGCTTCTCTTTGGTAAGGCAGCTGTTTGCTGCACAGGGACTGTGCAACACTGCGCCGCTGCTTGGCAGAAAGCATTATATCAAGGAAAAGCTCTGCCACGAGTTCAGCAATAGGCATACATTATTTTCATACAAAGTTGTCTTATCTTTCCTTCTGCTCTGTTTATCAGTACTTCTTTGTAAGATGCAAAGGCAGAAGACATTTACTTTCCAACGTATGCCTTCCTAATCAGGGTGCCTTGAATGCATGAATCATAGAATCATTTGAATTGAAAGGGACCCCTGCGAGCCATCTAGTCCAACTCCCCTGCAATGATCAGGGACACCTACACTATATCAGGTGCTCAAAGCCCCTCTAGCCTGACCTCAAGTGTCTCCAGGAACATCCACCACCTCTCTGAGCAGCCAGATAATTCAGCTGGTATTGTACAAACTTCACTGAGAAGATGCAACAGCAAGATCTGCAGCGGTGCTTGGGTGACCTTTCCAGCAATCAGAAATACTTCAGCAGGGGATTTGTGTTAAACCCTACAGTGGTAAGATATGACCTCAGATAGCTAGACTACAGCTAGCTTGGGTTTGTCTGCAGATGCTGCATTACAACATAAAAAACAAATGTAATTAATACAGATGTTGTGGCTTTTAGAATATAATAAAAACAGTGTCTTGCCTGTTTTAGTGCTGGTGAGTTACGTAAATCTCACCTGCTATACCACAGCAGCTCAGAAAGAGGTCTGCATTGCTACTCTGCTTATGAAGTGCAGCACTTAAGGCAACGTAGCTGATTGTATATGTATCCTTTTTAATCCAGAAATGGGGCTAGTAATCTAAAAAATGCAATCCACTGCCTAAAGAAAGCAGCTCCAAAGTAGGTATTTGCAGGGGATTGCTCATTTTATAGCATAGTCAGGCTTTTCCCCTCAAATGCACATTGCATTGGAGGGCCAAACTAACATTTACATGGAAATATTTTTGTTCTGATTTCTACTTTGATTTAAAGTTTATTTAAAAATGTTTCTGGTGTCAAGTACCAACCTTTTGATTTCTTTTTGCTCTTCATTTAGTTTTTTTGTTCTACTGTGGTAGTACAGCAGAATAATTTAACACTCATGCTTTGTTGCAAGAAATGGCACTGAGATGCACGGGTCAGTGGGCATGGTGGGGTTGGGTTGATGGTTAGAATAGATGATGATCTTAGTGGTCTTTTCTAACCTATGATTTTATGAAAAGGCTACTTAATGAAAGGGAATTGAAGGTAGAAGAGATAACATTGCATGCTGCTCTCAGTTCTCAGTCTCAGTCAGACCAGTACTGTGATCATAAGCTTTTTAGAGAAATACTTCATTAAAGTCCTCCTGGCATATTTTTGCACCAGTGCACATAGCATTCTCTTATTTTAACCTACTACGGAGTCCAGGGGGCAGTGGAGCCAAAATATAATAAAATGTCCGAGATGGAGGATTGTGTTTCAGTAATGAAAGAACCAGATGTGAAAATAGTCTTCAGTCTGTAACACTGGCTGCCACACTCCATTGCCTCCTTGAATCCTTTAAAAGTGTATTTTTCCTGAACCAACCCAAAATATATTCAGTAGAAAATTTTCTGTTGATCGAGACTCATTTCTCTTCAACTCATCTTCTTGACTTCTCAGACTTTGACTTTTAAAATCTGTTTACTTCTTAATGCTTCAGGTGTCTTATCAGTAACAAAAGAGCATTTTTAAAAAATCATCTACATTTTGTGTTGTTTTCTTTTTCCTTTGGGTCCTTCTTAGCGCATGGATTAAGTCTACAGAAGTCTTTGCTCGGTAGTGTGTATTACTTCTGTGAATAATTAACAGAGATAGTAGTATCTCCTCTGTTGGGACTCTGAAGTATTTTGTTGCACTTCATACAATTTGTTTGACTTGAAAGTGTGTGTCGTGCAGAATGAGGATGGTATGTTTATAATTTGTACTATAATTTTTATGCGTTATGGAAAACTATTAAAAATGAGACTAAAAAAATGCACAATGAGCTTTTAGTATTTTCTAAAGAGCTTTGCAAACAAATGAAGTTAGAGATTTGCTGTATAGCATGAAATTCAATATGTGGATTATAATCACTCCCTAACAGCATTAGATAAAGATAATACTTCTTCTGATATATGATTTATTAAAATGTTTTTGCCATAAACACTGTTTGGGGAAATGGAATGAACAGCATGACCTTCTTTGTTTGCTTGTGAGATCCCGCTCCCCCCTCCCCTTTTTTTTTTTTTAATTTAAATTCTTTTTTTGGTCCTTTACAAAGAGCAGGATAGCTAGAATGTCATGTTGAATCATCTTTTGCCAGGGAGATTACTGTTGAGAACAGGTTTTAGTGTCTTAGTAATGATCCAATCTGTCTAAAATTCATGCTACCTCTCCATGGTAAGACATTATACTTGAGGATTCTTGCCATGGGAAACTCTGCTGGTGGGAATGGGTATATTTGCTGTTGTCAACAGCAAATGTTTCCTGTGCCTGGAATTTGTATCCATGGAATGCTGTGATCTAAAGTGTTCTTGATCTTCAGCTCTTTGGGTTATCATTCAGTTTATAGTCAATATGGATTATCAATCAGAACAACGAAAACAGTCGCCATGAAGCCTGATTTTATTGTCTCTTTGGAAAGGTGCTCTATCAGAGTTGTCTGAGGGGGTTTTCAAAACTGTAATTTTTTAGTCAAGCAGACAGCACGTATGTGTTGCAAAAATGCAAAGGATATAATATTTTCTAAGAGAACTTCATTAATTTTCTTAGAATAGGTCTGGTACAGATCTGCCAGAAAGAGATGAGAAACGTAGGTAAAGTAAGATGCTTCAACTTGTAATTGTCAGAAGTTTCCTTTATTCTACTAGCAGGTGTGCAAAATGATTCTTTATTCTGATCCCGTAGGTGCCTATCTACCTAATCTGAGAGAGCTGAAGTTGAACAATAGCTTGCTTGTATCTGTGAGGTAAGAAATGAATGATAACTAAAGCAAACATAAAGAATAACGGCCCTCCATTTTATTTAAATGATAAAATCTTCATTTATGTTGATTTTATTCCTATCATTTCCACATGCCATGGTAACGAATTGGGTCACAAATATATACCTCACAACCTCCTAAGTTTAAGGAAAGGACCTAAAACTGGAATAAATCAGTGTAGCTGCAGTGATGCCAACGAATTACCCTACAGTTCCTGCCTTGCTGACATCCATGGAAATTTGCAGAAATTTCAGAGTCAGAATTTTACCTCGTGTACATCTAGATGCTTGCTTCAGCCCTTGGGCTTTTATTGTTCACAGTAGTCTTCATTATACAGGTCAGACCAGTTCCTCAGCAGATGAAAATCTCCTTGACTTGACTGAAGTCAGCAGGCTGTGTTTACTGAGAGCTACTCTGAGGCTTCATCTCCCCAGCTTCAAACTGAAAAAGGGGAGATTTGGACTGGATCTAAGGAAGAAGTTTTACACAATAAGGGCAATAAGGCACTGACACAGGTTGACCAGGGAGGTGCTGAGGGCTGGAGACACTCAAGATCAGGCTGGAGGGACACTGAGCACCTGATCTANTGGAAATTTGCAGAAATTTCAGAGTCAGAATTTTACCTCGTGTACATCTAGATGCTTGCTTCAGCCCTTGGGCTTTTATTGTTCACAGTAGTCTTCATTATACAGGTCAGACCAGTTCCTCAGCAGATGAAAATCTCCTTGACTTGACTGAAGTCAGCAGGCTGTGTTTACTGAGAGCTACTCTGAGGCTTCATCTCCCCAGCTTCAAACTGAAAAAGGGGAGATTTGGACTGGATCTAAGGAAGAAGTTTTACACAATAAGGGCAATAAGGCACTGACACAGGTTGACCAGGGAGGTGCTGAGTGCTGGAGACACTCAAGATCAGGCTGGAGGGACACTGAGCACCTGATCTACTGCAGATGTCCCTGTTCACTGCAGGGGAGTTAGATTACATGGCCTTTAAGGGCCCCTTCCAACTCTAATGATTCTGTGATTCTGTGACTTTTCTAATGGATAGCAGCAATGAATTCTTCACTCTCCAATGCATTGCCAATAAAGTAGCTAACAAACTTTCAGCTTTTATGACGGGTGATCTGAACACCATCCCTTTATTAAGGACCTTGACTGAGCTTATACTAGTCGCTAGAAGGATAAAAAATTGAAAAAAGAAAATTGAGCAGATTCGATCTGACAGCCATTATGAGAATGGATTACCTGGACTGTCATTTGTTCTGTGTCAGAACACAAGCTGCTTCTCAATCATACATGACCTTGTAAAACAGGACTTTGAATCAGAGGAAAAAAAATCTTTAGATAATAGTGTTTAAAAATGCTACTTCATTATTCAGTTGCTACGCTTAGATCATACTTTCCCTTGTTCTGATGATAAGATGAAGTATTTGCTCTGCAAAGTTGTTTTTTCATTCGCTTCACAATCCATAACCTGGGAAAGTGGTGAATCTACATTGCTGCAAATGTTTTAATGACAGCCAACCCATGTAATGAAGTTTTCTCCATTTCTACAGAGTATGTCGTTGGTAAAAAAGAAGCCCATTTTTGACAGCCTCAGAAAACATTTTTCTATACAAAAAAAAAAAAAAAAAGGTAAAAAGTGGGTTTTAGTTTGCCTAGAAATCCATATTCTCTTAAAATGGTGCATGGCTGTTTCTGTTATGCAGGATGAAGTTCAGAAAAACTTCTGAATAACACTGCCTGATTTATTTGACTTAGGGCTTTAGCAAAGTTTTGCACTTCCTTTTGTATTGTCATGAAAAGTTCTGCAATCCATTTTCTGTGACATGATGTCCTTCTTGCTCTTGATGCAGACAACACTTGGTCTCTTGTTGAGTTTAGATTTGATCAACTATAATGCAAATATGATTTGACTTGGATACCAACCCTGTTGTGACAGTTCCCAGGCACAGGGACCCTGTGAGAGGCTACACACTCTCAGCCTTAAGTAGGTGTGCTTTTTATGTGCTAATCAAATGCAGTAGTTAGGGGTGTATGTAAAGGAGGAGCAAGAATTTCCTCTCACATAGCAGTTGGTGAAGGACAGGAACAACTTTCATTTATGAATTCCAATTTTTTACAATTTATCATCGGTAAACATAGATCATATAAGGGCACAGCTCACAGTGCAAGCACAGTCTGGGACTTGAACTTATGGTTTTGGACATTTGCATCAAGTCAACGTAATACCCCTTAAAGCAGCATTGCCTTCAGAGCAGTAGTGATGTCTGCTACAGGCAATGTAACAGAGCCACTGCCATTCTAACAGGCTGCTTCCAGTTATTCATAAATGGTTAATACTGTTTGTTTGTTTGTTTTCTGAATTAAAATTGTTGATGCTTGAATTCTGTCAGAAAGGTGACTACTTTATTTTGTATTCAACCAAACCCATCTAACCAGTGTTTTTGAAAATGGTAGAAGAATGTTTTTCCTACTTGATAAAAGTAATTCCTATAAACTTTCTCAGGGATAAGGTCAGAATCATTGTGGCTGTGGTTGAAAATGAGCAGCAGGTAAGATGAAATGTCTAGTAAGGACAGGCTGTGGAACATCGGTTGGTTTGTTGAAACAAAGATAAGGACAAAAAGATTGAGGATGTTTCATATATGGCTATTTCTGGGTTTTACTTTCAGTTTTCTACTGGCCTCTTGCTAAAGGGTAACAGCTTGGAATGCCCATTGTACTTTGGAAATAATTTATTTCTGATCTTTTTTCATTTTCTAAATCACACTAATTTTATGAGGTCCTCATTTGGTGACCTTTGCCCATCTACCAGCAGCCAAGGAATTCTAGATTTATGAACCGATAATTGAGAACAAAACATGGAGCCTGTTCTGAAAAGTGTCTTAAAATCTGACTTTCTTTTGTGATGACACACGCTCCTTCTCTTGTTAATGTTTCCAGTAAAAGAACCGTATTTCAAAGCCAATGAATTATTGCTTCTGCTTTGGCATATTGCCTGTATATTTTTTATCAGATTGCCTTTATTCTTAATTCAAGGATGAATGAAGAGATCTGTTTGAACATGTTAGATAAAAATCTTTATGAAAGGGCTTTTGTATCAGATATGGAATCTCAGGAATTGGTTCCCATAGGTTTATAGCAGAAGCTGTTTCACCAGCTGAAGTACATTTCCTCCAATTCAGCTCTAGCTGAGCTAGCAGAAGACCGATCTGCTCCCAGGGCTACTTAAAAAACTGCTTATAATACAGAGAAGTTCTTATACTTTAAGAGAGATGAAAACCAGAGACTGCGGAGTGAGGGGCCAATATAAGTATGAGGGATATAGTGAAGGGAAAGCAGATTTCCTTCATCCAGAGTTTAAATTTCTCTGCTGCAGTCTGCATTGCATCCTATTCTCATATTGCTCTTACCCTACTACAGTGGGAGTCCTCCAGAACGAGAAGATGGTAATCCAGCCAAGTCATCGTGGGAAAGTGGAAATGAGGGACAGTGGTCCTGAAGGTGCAGACTGCTTGAGAGTTTGATAGTACTCATGTTTTTATACTGAGCCTTAGGAGAGGTGATTATTATTACTTTGTTTTTATTTCTTTTAACGTCAGCTCCTGGGGGCATGACTGGCTGTATTGGCGTCCGAGCATTCAGCTTTTGAAAGGCTTCTGGCCCTCCTGACAGTGAAAAGATGACTAAAAGTGTGGAAAAAAAGTGACTCGAGCAAGGGTTTTGCTGATGATTTAATTACTTTAACAAAGCAGAGCCAAAGTACTTCTCTCTTAATGAGGGGCAAGGGCTTTAAACAAGTGTTTAAAAATACCTCTGCAACCTGAGTCGAGATCTTTAAGAATCTGTAATTAGCGATATTATTCCCTGGTACTCATCCAACAAAGAGTTCAGACAAATTCTCACCTTCTAAAGTCACAAGAAGTTTGACTTCAGTGGAGCTACTTACAAGCTGAAAACTGAACATTAGTCCGAGTGCTTTCTTGGATCTGGACCAAGTCACACCATCCTGTATAAGACAGGGCCATAACACAAATGACCCCAAAACTGGAAGTGCTGCTTATGGAGTGTCTGGGTTTGATGGGTAGTGTTCTCTCAAACAGAAGTTATAGAGGGGCACCATTCCCTTTAATCTGCTATGCTTTTTTGTTTGTTTGTTTGTTTGTTTGTTTGTTTAATCTCTTTTTCCTTTTTCCTTTCCTCACTACTTTTCTTCTTGGTTTGCTTTCCCATCTTTCAGCCATTTCTATTTTTTTATGTATATTTTTTTGCAATTAGAGAATTTCTTCGTCTGATGTATAAATACAACAGATTTTGTGCAACAGAGAGCTTTTATGGTACAATTCCAAACTATTTGCTAAACTCATGTCAGATACTTGTATTAAAGACACAGATATTTGTCAACAGGTGATCCCTTTGTATTGCAGTAGTACTTAGAGCCCTTAATGACAGATCAGGGTCCCGTTGCATTACACTGTACTGACACACGCAGTCAGAGGACTGCTGCTCTCACTCAGCCTTTCTGAATCTCTTTGTGTCCTTATTTCAGTGCCCAGAGCAATACTGCTTGCTTTTACACTTGGTTTTTTTTCTGCGTGAGGAAGGCATTTATTTTCCAGTGCAAGTTGGTTTCTTTAGAAAGCGCTCCAATCGTTTCTTGTAGGCAGCCTGAAAACCTTTCAGCAAGTAAAGTTGCTGTGAAGTCTATCTTAAGATAGTCTTTGAGGACTTTGGGTGCTTTCCAGGAGCTAGGAAAGAAAGCATCTGAGTTGAAACTTAATCTCTGTATTAATGCTTGCACATCCCTGGGAATATCATAAACCTTGGCAAAATTGCTGTGACCTCAAGTTTTATTTAGCAGTGATAGTTTTAAGGACATTTGTATTATTGATTAAAAAAAAATAATGATTTGGGGATAGAAATGCAGCTATTTTTAGTTGACTGGATTATTTTCAGTAAAGCGCACTTAGCCGGTCTGCTTTAGGCTCTAGGGAAACCTGATTCTCGTCTCCAGCACCCTACATTCAATGTAGTCTTCCTCAGTTGAAGCTCCCCTGCAGCCTGGTGACATACAGAGGGAATTCAGTGGCTTTGTGACTGAGCCACTGGACCAAAACTTCAAAAATACAACTCTTTTTTGGGATTAGCTGTGGTTTCTTCAGCTAGAAACGGGCTAGCTGCAGAAATTTGCCATCTCTTCAATCTCAGTTGTTTGCTTTATGTATTACCCAGGGCAGACACGGTCTTTTTATGAGTTATGTGCAGGGCTTCTTCTGATGGGATTGTGATCTCAGTTACATGCCCTGGATACTACTATAATTTGATAAATTGCAATGTTAGTGGTAACTAGCAGATATCTGGCAGCAAACAAGTGCTTTATATACCCAATTATTTGGGTTTGCAGCTGTTGTGTTTCAGATGTCAGGGCTGGAGTTTGCTTATGAAAATATACGCTTTAGTCAGTGGTAAGACAGAATGGTTACAATCGTCATTTGAGAAAACCCTAAGAGTTGGGTTGGGAAGCAGTAATCATTAGGCCATTGCAGGTGAAGTTATCCACCTTCCTTCATTTCCTCAACAGCTGTGATCCAGCTGGCCATCAGGAGGGGCTGACCTCACAGAAGTGGGCAGAAAAGTAATGGTAGCTTCACGTGCTGTGTTTGCAGGTTGCTTCGATTCTGCCCTCCAAGAGAGCTGCTTGTCTGCTTCTTGGCTTTTTATGTATTTGTTTTGTTGCTTTTATTGGAGAACTGTTGTGTTCAGTGAAAAATTATGTTTCTTGGAGTTAATGTTTTGGAAAATTGGAAAAGTCTTGGAAATTATGCTACCTAGGAGTGCAAGGTAAGTGCTGATTTGGAAAAGGGAAGGACGGAGGAAAGGAATCAAGCTCTTTGCATTAATTAGTAACTGCAAGCAATATGCATTTGCAATGAAGGAATAAATAGGATTTCATTGCACAACCAGTTTTAATAATCTAATTTCTATAAAGTGTTCTCCATATGGGATTTGATTTAGTTGTTCTCATTTTCTGTGGACACATTACTGTACGCTGAGGACACATTGCTATTTTTCCACTTGCACACTTCTTTTTTCTGTAGATTTATTTCTAATTTGCTCTTTGCTGAAGTTTTATCCCTTTGCCCTGAGATTGTTACAGACCGCATTGGGTCTCTCTGGGATGGATCAATACCTGCAAAAAGTAATACCAAAATGCCTTTGTGTTCTGGGAAGTGAAATCTGGGATTCAGTCAGCAAGTATCACTCGCACCCATTCTTCACTCTTTGCCTTAAGCTGCACTAAATGTTCTTCATATGGAGAATCTGTAGACTACCACCACTTTCAGTAACAGAAGTCTTGTGAAGGATTGTTTGTTTGTTTTAAGAAAAAGAGATTTTTAGTACCGAAGGATCTTGTCAACTCATTTGGAGCTTTTATGAAATATTTCTTCTGCTTAATCTGTAGCATTAGAAATTTCAAGTTTTGATTTTGAAAGATGAGATCTGCACTCAGTCGAAGTTGCAATATATCTGTCACGTTCTGCCAAAGTTCAGACCTGGAATATCCTGCAAAGCAGGCACACAACACGTGGGAGATTTAGAAGGTACTCATGCAGGAAATTCAAAGTACTGTGGGATTCAGTCCTGCATTGTAAATAACTCATTCTTTAACCATGGTTTCATTATCCTTTACTTTTTATATGTAAACTTTCAACAGTGAGAGTGAGGGACTGTCAGACCTATAGGAAATAGCAGTAGCTCTGGGGCTCGGCTGAGAGACGGTTGATACATGTGTGTGACATTTTTACTGTCAGAACTTTGCTCTATTTGAAAATTGCCTTGCTTTCATGGAGTGTGTAAGATGTAGCGTTGTGCTGGGTTCTGCATCATCTCTGTGGCCCAGCTTCATGTCAGGTAAGAAATGTCAAGAGCAAGTGTTGGCCCGCAGCATCACACTGGCAACCCCTACTAATTTCACACTGTGGGAGCTGAGTTAAAGCAACTGATATGTGTGCTGGCAAAGCATAAAAATCTGAGAGCTATCCTTGTTGTGCCACTTGTACATCACAGGGAGAGTTACATTTCCCCTCTGCAGCTCTCTCTGTGAAGTGTGAGGCAGAGGTCCATGGGTAAAAAGTACTGTGCCACATCTTAGTCCACTTCCAAACTTTAAATTATTGTTATTTTTCTTTATAAGGAAGTGAACAAACAAAAACTGGAAATAAAACTGTGAAATGCTGCCAGTGGCATCAGCACTGCAGCTGATGGAAATGGGAAAATGGTGAGACTCTGCTGCTACCTGAGTACAATGGTTGCAAGGTACAGGACAGAGGGCATCCAAGCCAACAGCTGCAGCATCTTGCTACTTGAATTTTGAAGGTAAGCAAGGCTGCATTACTGTGAAGCATCTCTCTGCAGCCAGCTCTTTGCATTCATATGCAAAGTTGGACTTGATAGCAAAAGGACACTGCAGGGGTCATGAGGACATGGCCTTAGCTCTGCTTGCAGGGTTGGGGTGTGTCATGGGTTTGATCAAGGGCAACACGTGCATACAATCAGTTTTACAATTCTGAACGCTTTACAGCTACTTGAGAGTACAATGAAACTATTTGTAAGCTTCCTATTGGAACATGTGTTACTGATTTAAATTACATTCAGGCCTTAAAAAGTTTTTGCTTCTGATGTCAGAATTATCAGTACAACAGAATCATTGTGTACTGACATATGGACTGGATCGTTGTCATCACTGTATGGCTTGATAAATTCAGCTTGATCTCTATAGATCAGTTATTTTCTTTCTTTACTTTGTAAGACATTAGCTGAGTCACTCTTAAATTCAGAATCCCTCCAATCACCAGTATGTTCACTTTGAGTGACCTTTAAAAATAAATGCCAGCATCAAGCCCTATTTCAGATATATTGCTACTGCGGATTTATTTCACAGATGTGTGTGTGCTTTAAAATACTGTTTGCAAGTTCAGTGGATTTAGTGTTTTATTCATAGGTGAATGATTCTAAAGCAATTTCCAAAAGAAACAATGATCTTGAAGCTGATGGATGTGCAGGTCTGGGCTCTGCTAGGGGATGTGCTGTTGTGTTTACCGGGTAGCTTGAGCTCTGTGGAGCTACTCGAGATTTATTGTACTGAAACCAAGAACGGGATTTGGCTCTCTAGGTCTGGTCTCCATCCAGCAGAATTTTGGCTCAAATGAGTCAATCCCTGAAGAACAAGGAGGCTGGATTAATGGAAGGACATGTTATTATTTCTCAAACTATTATTAGGTGTTGTGAGCCAAACTGTTCCTTGCCCCTGTACTCTCCCCCCAGCTTTGGGGAGTGATGACAAGATGGGAGCATCGCATTTCATGGGAAAAATCTTGAATGGTTGTGCACAAGTGGATGGGTGTTGCCAAGACCCTCATGGAACAGCGAGCTGTTTGATGAGTTCTGTTCCCTGAAGCAGTGTTTGGGGCTGGCTGGAAGTCCACTTTCAAACCCTATTTATTCCTTTTAATGGAGGGGAAAAAAAAATTATACATGTATGAATGTGTAAGTTTGTGGCGTCACAATGAAACTAGGAGAGTCTATGTTGTTCTTCACTTTTAGGTGCTAAAAATGTGATTGGGTGTTCAGCATATGTTCTGTAGGCAAATGTGCAATTATGTTTGTGCAGTAATTTCCTCGGAGGACGTTTGTTTGGCAGCCTCAGAGGCTGTAATCCTGTTTGCCACAGAGTGATGACGCACACGTTCTCACCCTTGCTCTGTCTTTTCACGTCAGACCTGACCCATACAAACCACTGCAGAATTTTTAGCTGCTTTGTCCATTGATTCCTAGCCCTTTCTGTGTAGTTACCAGCTTCCACATCACTCGGGATGGGACACTTGCCTACTGGAACTGAATTAGCTGATGTGCATATTAATGAAGCTGTTTCCTCTGTGGTGTCTACTGGTTCCTTCTATCTGCTTGTTGTTTGCACATCACCCTCACATTCATGAGCTGAGGTAATGGCCTTAGGTTGCACCAGAGGAGGTTCAGGTTGGCTGTTGGGAAACATTTCTTCCCAGAAAGAGCACTGAGACACTGGCACAGGCTGCCCAGGGGAGTGGTGGAAGACCACCCTGAAGGTGTTCAAGAGCCATGGGGATGTGGCCAGTGGCAACAGTGAGGCTGGACTGATGGTTGAACTAGATGACTTTACAGGTCTTTTCCAACCTTAATGATATTATGAATTCTTGCAAACCCATGTTGCCCTGACCCCTGAAAGCTGCACATGCCAGATACAGCAGGGCTAGGCCCAGAGGAGGCACTCCCTTCTCTTGCATGCTCTGAAGTTCTCCTTCCACCAGCCAGAATATTTCAGAAGTGTTTTCAGAAGTGCAGGTGCATGCAGTTGTCTGCTGGGAGCTGCTTGCTTTGAGCTACACTGCTGTTTAACCCTGCAGCCTTACAGCGACTGTACTCTCAGGAGGGATCATCTGTGCAGTAATTAATGAGGGAGTATTTGTGATACTGCAGTGAGATTGTCACAGCTTCCAGACGAGTCTTTTGTTAGTTACCAAATAAAATATTTGCAGGTGCACTTTGCTGCAGTAATGTCTCGGACTGAAGATCACTCACTGTGGATGCAGGAGTAAAGATCTGCAGGGCCAAAATGTGACTGTGACCCAGAAAGTTCACCCCTCCGGCAGCCAGGAGAATGCCTGAAAATGCATTAGCTCATAATTCACAGTGAATACGGTGCTGTGTATGACTCTGTAGGCAGTGTGAGCAGGAGCTGGTCACGTTCATGTGCACTTGATTCAGCCGAAGCCAGCACTGGAATTGAAAACCATATCTGTCCAATTCACGCAAGGGGGAAAATATGATTTAACTCTGGGACCATTTGACCTCTGGGTAGGAGGAGGAACTGCTTCTTCCAAATGCATTAAGAGATTTTAGCAGGAGAAGGGATGGCTGTTTCTTCTCAGGGCTTTGTGTAAAACCACTTGGGAATGAACAAGTGGCTTTGTTTCGCCATCCTGTGTGTTAACAGGAAAAAAAAACCTAACAATAATAACAAACATATTATAAAACAGTCCTTTTGTGGTAAAACACCATTAAGTAAGAAGTACAAGACTGAAATTGTGAATCATACCATGCTGCATCTAAGGGAATCGTGTTAGGATTGTCCTCACTTTTGCTTGTCCAATAAACAGTGTTCATCAGAAGCACTTGTTTCATCAGTGTGATAATGGGACTGACCACTCTCATTGACTTGTGTGCACTGGCTTACAGAAAAGATGATTCTGCACCAAAATTTGCCTGAAAATTGAAAAACTGATCAGTGCTCTGAGTGGGCCATGAAGTGAGCAGTATATTTCCTTTGCATTCCTGGTGCCTGCTATATTTGAGCTTATGGGTGTATAGGCCTTTGTTGATGGTAGGTTCTGCTTTTTACATTTAAATTAATTTCTTTCTTATTACCAACATACAGCTTACAAATCTAATAATAAATTTCTGTGACTATTGCTTTGGAAGGCATCTGCTCCTTTGGGAAACCTTGGGACGACTGTTTGCTGTTTATGAAATAAGCACAGTGCAAATAGTCTCTGGAAGACCTTTTACAAGGTCTGGAGACACAGTGACATACAAGGAGCAGCCTTTGATGGAAAGATTTATTATTTGACAGAGATTTTTCTGACTTGCTTTGCTTTGAGCACTTGGTGAACTGCCCTGCCTGTACTTCAGAGGCGGTAGAACCTTACTGAAAAGTTTTGTTTTCAATGTATCCAGTGCGTGCTTCCTTACACTTCCAGCATGCAAAGGGGAGACCTTCAGAGGAATGACCAGCAGGTATGGAAGGATGAAGTGAGATGGATTTGAATAATACCTGTGGGCAAATCCTACCCCATAAGGCAGGGGGGGTGAAACCCTCCCAGACCTGTTTGTTTCAGGCTGGAAGCTCCTTTCTATCCCTGTGTTTGGTGAATTGCCTGATAGATCCCCTGGAGGGTATATAGGCTTCTGGAGATACTTTTCTGTGCCACCATACTTTGTTTTGCCTTCTACTGTCCCCTTTCTCCTGTCATGGCTTATCCCAGGTGATCAGGCAGTGGAAAAATAACAAAAAAGCACAAATAAAGATACCTGAGTCCCACTTGTGAAAGCACTTCTGATCCTGTGGGTTGACTGAATGTGCAGCAGCCATGGAGCATGCAATTTTCTGTGGTCTCTTGCTGCTAAACTGCATCAAAGCTGCACAAAGTTCTCTGAGGGCAGTGCAAAGCTGTTCTTTTTCCCTATGGCCCACAGAGATAAGGCACAAATAAGCAAGCTGTTGCGTGTACTCCAAGATGGGAAGAGACCCTGTGACCATATTCTTTTATCTTCTGCAATTTTTTCCTAGAAAGTGCATTGACATATAAATTATGAAGGAACACTAATCCACAATTTTGAAGTCCAAGAGCCTCTCTGTAGGAACTCAACCTCCTCTGATAAGCCATCCTTGTGTTTAGTTGCCCACTTCAGTTAATTTGTTCTTTATAATGCAGATGGTCTGGTATCACAGCTATTGGGTAGAATTCTGGGCTTTGGGTTGGCTTGGGATTTAATAATGCAATGTATTTTATTTTATTTATTTTTTTCATTATTTGAGTAATGGCTTTGTGCAACTTTATGTTCCCAAAGATAGAAGATGACCCCAGTTCCCTGATTGATTTGCCATTCTTTTGCATTTTGTGATATCTTTTTCTACACTGACACCACTGTGGTGTCAGTGGGACATTCCACGTGCATGGAGGTAAGCAGGTCTGTATGTGTTTCTCTGGATTATGACCAGAAAGTTTGGAGTTCATACAGATGGTTCATTTTCTACATTTTAGAGCTAAAAAGTGAGCAAATTGGATGGAACAGCTTCTAATTTTCTGCAGATTGGAAAAAAAATATCTGCTAAGAGTGCTATTCCTTTCAATTGCAAACACAAAGGAGGTAAGTCAGTGGAATTACAGAGTAAGATGAGTGTGAGTCAGCCTAAATATGTTAGTTTGGGTTTATACATTTAAAGTGAATGGCGCCAGCATAAATAAACCTCACTTAGTTCTTAGCATGTAAGTGCGATTTACGAAAGAACTACTATGACACAGCTCTTGGAAGAATCTTTTTTCAAACAGAGCTAGAGAGATATGTTGGCATACGAGAACAAGGGTCTCTGTGAAAGAAGAGTTTGCAGTACAACTGCATTCCCACCTTTGAAGGTGACATTTTTTATTACATTTCTTGTAAAAAAATGTGTTTTGAGGAAAGTAGCACTGACCTAATTCTAGGAAAAAGAATCACAGAATTGTAGGGGTTGGAAGAGACCTCCAGAGATCGTCTAGTCCAACCCCCCTGCCAAAGCAGGCTCACTTAAGAAAGCAAGACCTGAGTTCTTTTGTGCATTCAAATAGAGCTTCCATTATTTGTTTCATAAGGGATCTCGGAACCACATTGTCCCATCTCCATGTGCTGTGGATGGCTTGTTGTGGGCTCTTGGATTTAGATGGAATCTCTGCCTGCAGCTCTCTAAAAGTAAGTATCAATGGGTTCTGCCAAATGATGATCTATCTTCAGTTGATGTTTTCTCTTTAATTGCAGTCTTTGTTCTCACCCTTTGTTTTTAAAGGACTTTTGTTAGTGCTAGGTGGCAACAGCAACATTTGAAAACCTTGCATCTTTATGCAAATTTAATTCTAGGCTATGTTGTATTTTGAATATTTTGCAAATAGTGACTGTTCTAATGTGAACCTGTTAATACTTCTCTTTCCTTCTGCTGAGGAACTCTACATAGCCTACAACAAAATCTCAGACCTGTGCCCACTGAGCTTTTTGGATCACCTTGAAGTTTTGGACCTGGAAGGGAACAATATTGAGGACATCAACCAGATGCAGTACCTGGGACTTTGCTGCAAACTGAGCAGTCTGACAGTGGAGGGCAACCTTATTTGTCTAAAACCAAATACAGAATCTGCAGAGGTGAGAACGTGGTTTGTACAGATGATGTTAATTTTTTGTAATGAAATTTGAGTTGCAGATGAGAAATGTCTCTCAATTGTATTAATCTGAGTAATGACATGGGACACATTTCCTGTGTTTTGTCTGTGTAGATTTTGTCCTCTCAAGGAAATTGTCTCTCACATAAGTGCCAATGGCATACAAGGAGTGCTGGTCAGGAGTCAGGCCTGTTCCCTGTCAATGTGGGACTTCCTACCTGTCATAATGGGATTAAACTAGGTATCAGCTATTCTTCCAAGGATACCTCCCTGACTTAGGACTTAGCTGAGTGATATGAAGTCTTAAAGGAGGACCAACGAGAGCATGGACCTCAGCTGTATGGATCCTTCCAGCTTATTAGGGTTTCTTTTCCAGCCAGTTAGAAAGTAGCTAATGTTTTTCTTATGGGATGTACCACGTGTAATGTCTCTGATATCTCTCTTTTGGCTTCTGTATTCTTTTGGAGGATCACCTGTCCGTCCAATGGCAGTTTCTTCAGAATCCCCATTCTCCAAAATTGGAGTTGATGCTTGGAGTAACTAGGAAAAGCTATATTATAGGAATTGCTTGTTGTCCTTTCCCTGGAAGAGTTAAAATGCAGTGACCAAAAAGACCTTTGTAAAAGCTGGAGATACAAATTACAGCAATTAATCTCTTACTGAAACGGTAAAATCAGTTCTAAAAAGGTATTTTGGTAAGTGCAGGAGATTCTTTGTGTTGCAGAGATGAAAACAGAGCAATACGTGATTTGCCTTGGGTTTCAGGGTGGTCTGCTGGAAAGATCTAATTCTATGTGAACAGTCTCAAAGCTGTACTGCTCTCTTTCATTTTATCCTGCTTCAAAATATTAGCATTCTTGAGCTATAACAGAAAGCATATTGGCATCTACTCAGAAGGTAACTAGAAGAAAGTCAGAGTTTAAGAAATGAATCAAAAAAGACCGTTCTTCATTTTTGTCACATGAGGTCTAGCACATACCAGAGGACAGCTTGCAGCTGGCATGCTATATACTATCATCCACTCATATATAGATAGATAATACACAGCATTCACTAAGGATGGCACATCCCACAGCAGTGCCATAGGGAGCTGATAACACAGGAGTAAGAAAGCAGAATCTGGGGCTACATATCTGCTGTGCCATGTTCTGTAGCTTCCCTGTGCATTTCAAAGGGGTTGTACCCATATCATTAGTTGCCATGAAAGGATGTATTTGATACTCATCCTGGACTTAGTCTTGAAAACTGAGGTGCTATCAGTGAAGCTCAATAATGTAGTAGATATGTGTATATTTTGCATCTCCACATTTTTAAGATTGCAAGTTATTAAGATTTCTGAGATTAAATTATTGGTTTGATTGTATTCCTCAGTAAAAGCAGCAACAGAAGTGTAGTGCTTTAGTTATCATAATTTTCCTCTCTGGAATCCAGGACACAATATTACATGCTTGTTTTCTGTTTTGAGCTGTTAGGAGTGTGCTTCAGAGACCACGCATGCAGCTGTTCATATTCACAGTGATTTCTCCATCAACATTCCTCTGTTGTTGAAGATGTAATCATGAGAGAAAAACCCAAATATTCTGACAGTAAGGAAGCACTGCCTGCTTCTGATGGACAAAGTCACCTGAGATACAGAAAAGAGTAGATACGGGTTCTGATACCTCAATCTTCTTGTTGTAGTGTGGCCTTGCTGTAACTCTATAAAAGCTCTCCTATTTATTTTTTTCCGATGTACAGAATGGCCCAGCTAGATTTACTGCTCTTTGTTCATACTGCCTGCTCGCTCTCTGTAATTTGATTTTCAGATGAGCTCATCTTCCTCTGTTATCTAAACCAACAGCAACAACCCAATGATAAATGTTGCAGCCTCTCATGCAGTAATGTACCATGAGCGTAACATGATGCTCTGCTTGAGCAGGACATGGCTGCAGATTGGCTGCAGCCCAGGCTCTGCTCAGAGCACATGCGGTACATGGTAGCATGGCGATTGGTTGACTCATTTTCTAAATTAAGATGAAAGGCTCAGTTGGAGGAGTGTGGTGTCTGCCCCTTAACAACAACAATTACACGCTTTATTTGGCGAGCTCCCTCTGCCAGCCTTGCTGCTGTGCTGTGTGGAAGGAGGGAGTGTACAACCATCCAACTACCACCAAAAGATTTCTGCTCACAACAGCTCTGTGGGGTTTTCTAGTACTGCTTGTAATGTCCTGGAGAGCACGACATTTATCTGCACCGAGCAATTCATTTATAGGTGGCTGATATGTCAGAGAAGCCATCTATTCGTATTCTGCCACTGGCAATGCACTCTCATCTTACACTTATTGGTTGAAATTGAAGGAAGCATAAGATATCACCACCACTTTTTATTGCCATTTGTTACTTACTATTTCCCACTGCAGTATTTCCATTGCAAAGCTGAATGACCCACTGCCCTGAGATATTGCTAAACTTTCCCAAAGATGGAAGTGCCACGTGGAAATGTCTTTCCACAACTGGAATCCTCTAAAGTGGCCCAATTCACGGTGTGCTCTGAGTGCTGTCCTAACTGTTTCATATTGTTTTGTTGCCTAGAGGTCCCAGACCTTGGCACAGGCTCATGAATGATTTTATTCAGAGTCAGCTCCACCCACAAGTACAGAAGTACATCAGTGCTTTCCGCACTGCTTGTCAGTGTGTCGGGAGTGACGGTGCTGTTGTTCCAGCGCATGGAAATGAAATCCCAAAGCAGTCCATTTTAGCCTCCTGTGCACCTGCTGTTAGAGTGCAACCTCCTGCAAAAGAAAGCACAGTTTGAAATAAGTCATCTCTTCTAATGATGTGTAAAATCACATGAGAATACCCTGAAGACTGCCCCAGAAAATCGATGCAGCTCATTCACTGCAACTTGTTTACGGTTGTGCCTTCATCCATCAGCAAGCATAGCCTCACTTGTAACATGTTTTCAGTCTTGCTATCACCTTACTGTTGATGCAGCAACCAGAGAATCACAACCAGGGGGAGAGGCTGGACAAGTACTGCGGATACCTAGGCTTTCTGTGGCCATCAGAAATGCCTCCATTTCTGTACAGTATATGTAATATAATAATTTTCAAAGTCATCGACAGATAAGCAGCAGAGGGGCCGTGGACAAGGGGGTTTGTGTTTGCATTCAGAATGTGGTTGTGATCAATTTCAGTAGAAATTATATGAGTAGAAAGCACAGCACAAAGGGTAACTCCTGATGTTATTTATTTCTGTTGAATAAGGCAAATGAGTTTACTTCATACAGGCATTTTGAAGTGTATGGCAGTAATACAAATTGAATGCTGTTGTGCTGTTGATGGAAGTCCACAGTCTGTTAAACAAACTGTTCAAGTGATCACTTACTCAATTTCTCCAGGAACTAGATTACAATTACAGAGCTGAAGTGAAAAAACTCATTCCCCACCTGGAGTATTTGGATGGAATACCAGCAAGCCAGACTGCTGTCCCTCCTTCCAGTAAGATGAATGAGGACTGGCTAATCATCAAGGAATCCATCAAGGAGGGTGGTTTGCCCAGAGACATTTCATGGTTAGGTACGTCAGATTTCCCATCAGGGTTCATTTTTCAGGTTACGAAGTGTGAAATGGGAAGCCAAAATGCTAGCTGGCCTCTTCAGAGCCAAAGCTTAATTGCAGAGAAGTGGCAAAGGACTTGTCTTCTTCACTTGGGAAATGGGGAAGCTGGAATTTGGCGTGGTGCAAATTTAAATGAAAGCTGTTCAAATCTGGCCACCAAGATCAGAGAAATGCAAACGCCTTCTAAAGCATCAAGTAAATGCAGCAGTAGCTGGGAGCCTGTTCTTAGTATTCTTTTTGTGTGATTAGAAGAAGCAAAGTTTGGAAGCTGTTTCAACAACAGCTGCTCTCAGCCCTTTCTTTCTATGGTAGGAATCAATCCCATGTTGCATGAAAGTAGCAGGATTTTCTGTTCCAATGTAATAATAGCAAAGGCAGTTTGGTCACGACTTCGTAATGGCAGCGAATTCCCAGTGACTGACCTTACATGGTCTTGAAATACCTCTATTCCACTTTCTTTTTCTCCATGATTAAGTCCATTACATTCATTAGGATAGAGTAAACGGTTTGAAAATAAATCTTTTGTCCCCTTGCTCACAGCCATGGTTATAGTTCAAATGTCTGTGCTTTTACATATCATGCTACATGCACTTTACCACATCCCATTAAATATTACAAAGTATTTCCTATAACTGCTCCTGTTGCTTCCCATTAACGCAGGCAATGTCGTTGGCTTCCTGACCCCCACCGTTGTGATTTGCCTGCCAACTGTACTCCATTAAAAATTTAGTTTGCTTTGGAATAAATACATACGTTTGTCATTTCTTTAATCCCTGCGGATCCAAATCATTAGATGTAGTAGTAGCTATGGTAGTGAAAAAGTCCATTAAAATCTGATCCCTCACAGTGATCCCAATTTGACAGCATCAACTATGGTTCAGAAAACTAGTTAATGAATGTGGACTGAGGGAAGCAGTGTGGAATGAGCATATAACTTAGAGTTTGTGTTAGTTTCTAGTGTAGCCAGACTTATATTTTTGCCTTTGGCTGTAAACCGGCAAGTTCACATGGTCAGGTTTAGGCATCCCCAGGTTTTCATCTTTCCTATAGCAATACAGACTCTGGTACTTTGTATCTTCTGTGTATTTCATGGTTCTGTAGAAGCAACTACAGCCAAGATAACTTGAAGGTCTCTAATGCTCAGCTCTTAATGAAATGACCATATTATTACAGTGCCAATTGCTCCACTGTAGAGCTGCTAGATGTTCAACACTTTAAAGCGCAAGCTATTCATCTAGGCACTGAAATGAGATTTGCTCTCCTACAAATTGGTGGCTGCACATGCTGCTGGCAGAGTCATGCTCTGCTCCCTGGACAGCAGGCATTTGAGCAGGTAGGATTTCAAGGCTCCATCTGCCTCCACTCACTTTTGTATAATCCGCCCTGTCCTGTACCACTATGAAATTCAATTATCACATTTCTTTCTGGTGTGGGAATAATCTGTCTGGAAAGATCTATCACTGCAATTCCCAGGTTTCCATAACTCACGTATGTGGTTTGCCCTAGTTGATAATTGGTAAAGCAGCTGTCACCACCAGCATCGTGCCTGTACACCACAGTGATGGCATGGTTCACAGACACTGTACTTACACTGGTGAAACTTCTCTCTCTTAGGTCCACGTGCAATGGCAAGGCAACCTGGATCCAGCCCAAGACCTCCCACAGCTTCCAGACCTGGAACCGCACGCTGGTCTGCTAGTTCAGGAAGCTGTAGTGATTCCTGTCTGCTGTACAACAGCTCTCCTCTTCCAGATCCCCCTGTTTCTGAAGATCTGTTTCCAGATTACTCCAGTGATTTGACACATGGTAATGTAATTTTTTAATCTTGTTCTTTCCCACACCTCCACCTGCTTCTGGATGTTATTACTGCTGATGAAAACCTGGATGCTTTGAATGACACCCAGCCGTGCCACCGCTACATCAAGTTCAGCTTACGTGAAGAAACTTGAGCACATCTTGTTCCATCTTTGTAATGTGATCCATACAGTCTAGTTCTCCAGAAAGGCATGCTGATGCACATTGACTCCATAGTGGGCTGTGCACTGGAAAGTGCAGTATGTGTTCTGCAGATTCATGCTGCAACAGGATCACTACCATCAAGTAGCACTTGATGTATCACTACTACTTGCCCTGAGCAGCTGTGCATGCCCCATCTCTGGAGGCATTCAAGGCCAGGTTGGATGGGGCCCTGGGCAGCCTGATCTGGTGGGTAGCAGCTCTGCCCATGGCAGTGAGGTTGGAGCTCGATGATCTTTAGGATCTTTTCCAACCTAAGCCATTCTGCAATTAATGACTGCTTCCTTTTTGGTTCTCAGGGCTGGGTCAGTAAAAGGACTCAATTCCTTGGCTTCACATACCTGATCCACAGGCTAGCTCAAACCTCAGTTGTGCCAATGCCTGCTGTGCCCTGGCAGCCTGGCTCTGCCACCTGGGAGCACCACCACGTTAACATAAATGAGGGTGAGGATGGAGGACCATGTGGTTCCTGGGTTCATTCAGGATGCATGACATTCATTAAACTTTCTCAGCTGTATTCTTGTTCTTCTGGGAGCAAGTGGCAGCATGGGCATGACATAGGTCAAGGAAATCGAAGTTGAGAACAAAAATGTGTGAGACCTGCTGGCTGGACTCCTGGGGACTGCTGGTTGGAAAGAGAGTTCACTTCTTATAGGACATGCAAGACTTCCTGAGGCATTCTTCCCTTGTTTCCGTGGGAAGACTTAGAATCTGCAATTCCAGCATCTCTGAGGGGGCAGAATAGATAGGAAAAAATTGTGTTTGCCTCTCCTAGACACCTCAGTGCCTGACTGTAGGTAGGAGTTTGAAAGATGATTGGGATGAAGCAGTGTGGCATTAATAGCTGAGTGTACATTCAGAGAAGTGCATGGAAGCAAAGTACAGCTTGCCAGAGAATGAGACCATAATTTCACATGCACTTTTAGGTGCTAGCTCTACTGATAAGAGGCTGTTTCACCCAATACTCATTGCTTCTTCCCTCTCCTTTGCTGCCTTGTCTCTTGTTTTGACAAGAGCATCTGCATAGACATATGGCAAACCTGATTCTGCTCAAGATCCAGCTGAACAATGACCCAGCAAAACAAAACAAAAAATTCATATTCTGTTTTAATCTGAATCTGTTCTCTGTTCTTCCTTACCACCTGGTGCCTCAAATGTGTGTACCAGCACAGTGGAGGAGGCAGGGCTGGAGCAGGAAGAAAGAGATTCTGGAAGGAACAGAGAAACTGCCTCTTAGCATCAGTGTCAGCCATGTGAGCTGAAACTGTGAGCCTATATACAGGAAATGATGCTGTCTGATTTCACAGACAGCACAATTTGCTAAATGCTGGCTTTTTTTTTTTTTCTTTTCTCTTAGGACTCAGCCAAGTTATATGTGGGAACCCCATCAAGGCTCTTCGTGCAAGAAGGCTAAAACTAGGTGTATGTTTTTCCTTTACAATTCATGTACCTGCCTGGTTGCCCACATAAATTTTATGATAAACTGAGTTTCCACTGTGGTTTGGGTGGCTCCATCTCTTCTACGGACCCAAAGCCCTCTGTTCTATCAACCTGACTAATCAAACTCCGAGTCAAAATGGCAGCATTTGTTGTTATTTCTATAATAACTATTTAGCAAAAGATTTTTCAGTGGTTTGATGTTGGTGCAGTCAGGTCTGTGAGGTCATTGCTATTGATGAAGTAAACACAAAGTGCATTGTTCTCAATGGTGGGGCAGTCCTGTGGCCATACAGATCAGCTTTTTCATGTCAGTGGGCCAGTAACTGTGGGAGAGAATACCCATGGGATGTGCAGTCTGGCTTACAGGGTTAACTCCTATGGTCCCTGGGGTTCAGTACACCATGGATGCATGTGTCTAAGTTCAAACAGGCCGTGCTAAATCAGGGAAACGACATGTTCGTGTCACCTGCACCTCTGCACTGTCTGCAGCTTCTCATAATGCCAACAACAGATGTGAAAGGTCTGCTGGAAAAAAAAAAAATGCAGCCCTCCCTTTTTTCTCTCCTGAAACAGATTTGAATATTTGATTGCATTACTGCGTTGTAAACTAGGGTGTGGAAAGGGACTGCAGCCACATGCTGAATGAAGGAGTGCTCCAAAGGAGTGGTGATGCACTGGCACAGGCTGCCCAGGGAGGTGGTGGAGTCACCATCCCTGGAGGCTTTCAAGAATCATTTAGATGTGGTACTGAGGGACATGCTCAGCAAGCGGTACTGGTGGTAGGCGAATGGTTGGAGTTTGGTCTTAGAGGTCTTTTCCAACCTTAATCATAGAATAATGATTCTATGAATGATGCAGTATTTGTGCTACTGATCTTAATGTGCCTATTGGCATCGATCCTATGGGTTTACGTTTGCTTACAGGAGAACAGTGTGAAAATGGGCTATAGATAATGCTTTTGTTACTGCCACCCTGGGTTCTTCCCACAGACCTGAGCTCTAAGAGGTGGTACCAAGGCTCAGGTGTGGAGCTTCTTAAAATGAGAACAAGGCAATGATGAGGGGTGATCTCAACACTCGGGCTGATGCCTTCTGAAATCCACAGTGAAGAAACTAAGCTGGAGGAATTTCCTGAGGTCATCAAGACTCCTTGTGTCATGTTTCAGCCACCTGCTGCGAGCTCCTTGAAATTGTGCAGTCTGAAGATAGGAAACCCTGACGTCTCTGTAGGAGGAGGAGATGTGAGCCAGGAAGATGTCTTCCCTGCGCCGAGAGCCTGGAGAGAGCAGCATAAGTGGCGGTGAGTGTGTGGGAGAATTCCTGTTGTGCAATAGTGAGAGGGATTTGTGTTCTGCTGTGAAATAAAACAAACTCTTTGGCCACCTGGCGGCAGTTCTGTGGGATAGCCTCCTGCCTTCCCACCCTGGAGACTGGGATGGCTCATCTCTGCTGGGAAGCCAGTGGGATGGGGAAAGGAGCGCTTTCAGATGATCAGACAATAATGTGTGATCCATTTAGGATGATTCTGCATACCTCCAGGTAACTGGCAAAGCACTGTGCGAGGATAAATCCGCAGTCTTAGTTTTTGCCTGCACTTAGCTTACTGATTGTTCTTAACTTAAGGCTACACTCAATTGTGAAACATTTCACATTGTCCAGGTGCCTGCACACTGCTGAGCAAGAAAGCGCTGTCCTGGAAGCAAAGGCAGCTGCTGATGATGAGGAAGAGGATGAAGGCTGCAGCCCGGACACCAGCAGTGAGAGTGAGCTGAGCAGCACATCTGATGAGGAGCTCACTGAAGAGATTTCACCTGATTCTTCTTGCCACTCCTGTCTGTCACGGTCCTCCTCAGGTATTGAACCCAAACCTCTGGTGAAAGGTTGACATTGTGTAGGCACAAGTGCTACTGACTGTCGACTGGTAGATTTTTTAGGAACTGCGTTGTTTTTTGGGGTCTGGCATCTAGTGTCTGCTCAGGACATAGCGGCCAACTGTGCTGACTGTCAGATGGTGTATTTCAGCACAGATCTGTAGAATTAAGGGAAATAAAGCTGATCTCGCACCACCGTAGCATTCTGGCTAGAGGAAGGATGTGCCTCTGTATTTCATCTTGTGTCACTGATCTATGGTGGTGTCAGGTGAGTGTAAAATACTGTCGTTCCAACTGAGCTGTTTTACCCCAGTTGGCACTGATGCAGGTAATGTCTGAGCTGATGATTAAGGTGCAAGTGGGCAGCTGGGAATTATGGGAAGACATTCAGTAGAGTGTTTAAAAATGAAATGTGCTCTTTTGCTCAGGAAGAAAGCCAAGGACCTCTCTGGAATTGCACTTACATGAATGAGAGCAGAGTTGTTGAATATCGTATTTAAGGTTATTAGAAACATTAATAATGGTTATTCCAAGTACGTATCAAGTAGAGGAGATTAAAAAAGTATGACTTAAATCTATTTCCACTGTTAATAGTTGCATTTTTTGCTTCAGTAGGTATTAGCGTGTGAGATGTGGTTCTACAGTTATTTCAAGGGCTAAATTAATCTATTCAAAATTGAGAAAATATATTTTTCCAAATATATTTATAATAAAAATGTAATAATCTTAATTTGAAAAAAATAATTATTATCTGTACAAAATGTCAAGTAAACAGTATCTCCTTAACAAGAGTAGAAGCAGATTGGAACAATCTGAAGAAATGGCCAGTGACCATTTTATGTCCAGTGGACACAAAAATCTTTGACCATGATCTCATGATCTATTTCGATTTAATATATTTCCTTTAGATAGAATATGATTTGCTGTGATCTCATCCACTTTTTAGATTCAATAGACGATGCTCCAACCATCTCTCAGTATGCCATTCCTCATAGAAGTGGTTGGGCATAAGTGTAGTTGTTGAGATCTGTTGGGATCTGGTTACAAGGTTGACTGAGTGGTTTGAAATCTGGTGTCGCCTAGGGATGGGATGGGTGACCTGGATCCCAAATGACAAGAAACTAGCCCTCGTGATCGACATTCATATAGAATAAACACAAATACAGAAGCCTTTGCTCACTGTCCCTAACAGACATGCACGTTTTGCAGACCTGATAGAAGTTTAACAACTGATAGACTTTATTCATCAAGGAACTTAAAAGCACTCTTGACTTGTGTGAGTTGAAACTGTGTTTGAAGATTTGGAGAGCACTTGAATGTAGAAGTTTGTCCTACTTGGTGTGATTTTCTGGTAGTAGAGCTTGTTGCTGGAAATAATTCTGACCAGGAAAGGACAAGTCATCAGAGCTAAACTGCTCCTGTTTAAAAGTGTACTTGACATCAGTCTATATAGTCTGCATGCTTTGGAGTCTTTCAGTGATATTTCAGGCTCTGGAGTCAGGCATGCTATTCTTTCAGTGTATCTTTAAAACAATCACAAAAAACGAAGGTCAGATTTAGTCATTTTTAAAGCCTGTAGTTCAGTGGGAAAATCTATATGGTTATCTACACAGTAAAATGCATGTCAGTCATTAGGAAATATAAACATGAATTTTCTGTGCCTGGATTTGGGTGGGACGTTCTTTAGATAGTGTTCCTGCCACAGATTGTGCACATCAGGCAGTTAGGTGCAGTTGGGTCTTTTAATAGACAAGCAACTGGATCCCTGCTATATATAGAATGGTTTTGAAGCATGTACTCATGCTTGTTATATTTCTAAGTCTCTAATAAGAATTTTCTTCTGTATATTGCACCTGAGGATTACATGGGCTAAAAGAAGTGGTTCTACCCATCTGTGATCTTTGTGTACTGGATTTTGGAGAGCTGAATGGGGGGCTCAGGTGCTTAGAATGGGTCAGGGTGAACACTGGCCAGAAATGGTGCAGATGTGGCTGGTCCTGCCTTGGGACAGAAGGATGGGAGCTCCTGGTAGCAGGTCTGCTGTGGTGATGGGTTGACAGTTGGACTAGATGGTCAGTCACTTAACAGTACAATGAAGCAGTAAATCACTGCACTTCTGCCTGTGTTTCAGATTTGTTACATGCTCAGGAAGGCACAGTGTCCCCCAGCCAGCACTGCTGTCTAATTCCATCTCCTCCAAAAAGCCCTTCTCCTGCATCTCTGATGTGTTTTGCAGCAAGACCCCGGCAACTGAGGAACCACAGAGTGAAGTGCCTGAAGCTAACCAGCCCAGAGGAGGGCAGGCAGCCTCACCGATGCCAGACACAGGCAACTCAAGAAACTGCAGCCCAGCTGCTGGGCAAGGGCCTTGCTCTGCTGAGCCTACACAGCGCACCAGCAGCACAGGAGCCTCTGCTCCTCAGCTCCCAAGGGCAGTGCCAGCCCGATGGCAGCACTGCCAGGCAGAGGCCAGTCTCAGGACCTGCAGCTGTTGGGCCAGCAGGCATCAGGTATGTGTGCTGCTGGCACTATCCTTTTCTCAAATGCCTCCAGGGATGGTGTCTCCACCTCCTCCCTGAGCAGCCTCTTCCAATGCCTTACTACTCTTTCTAAGAACTTTTTCTTAATATCCAACCTGAGTCTCCCCTGGAGCAACTTGAGGACATTCCCTCTCATCCTCTGGCTGTTATTGAGGAGAAGAGGCTGACCCCCACCTTACCACAGACTCCTTTCACAACACAGTAGAGAGTGAAAAGGCCTCCCCTGAGCCTCCTCCTCCATGAGACTTCTGCTCCAGACCCTTCACAGCTTCGTTGCCCTCTCTGGACACATAAATTCTCTGTTGCATTTGAGACTCCTTTAGTGAATCCCAGAGTGAGTTCTTGATGTCTCACCGTGGTATTTTTTCCTTGGGATTCACATCAACCCATGTTAGGAAGGCATCAGATAAGCACCAAAACGTGGTTATTTCTAGACCCTCTTACTGTAAGGTTGACCCTGCATTGCTTCTTTGAATGCAGGTATCCAGATCCAGAGTGTAATACTGCTGTGGTGTTTTTCTCTCTCTTTCTCAGACCCACCCTGGACAGAAGTCCCCACAGAGTGACCAGCCATCCCCAGCCAGTTGTCCTCTCACCCTCAAGACCCTCAGGGAGAGTTGAGCTGCTGAATGCTGTTTGCTCCCCAACTGCTGGGGCAGTGCTGCAGGAGCTGCCGGCCAGACCTGCTGTCTCAACAATACCTCAAAGCAGGAGCCCCCACTCATAGCCCATGCACATCAGAGCCACTGACACTGCGCGATCTCCACGCACTGGGTGCAGTCCTGACACTTGGAGGATCAATGCCATCTTTCATCTGCCTCTGCGAGATACAAGCAGAGCTGTGCAAGTAGAGCAGTTCAAACAAATGCCATGATTTGCCTCAATTAAGGCTACAGCTGGTCCAGAAGTGCTTTCTTTAAAGAGCACCTGCTGATCAACATAAGAGCTAATCAACCTCTTATGACAGCAAACGTGGTTATTTTTGCAGCCTTCGTGCACTAAAACAGAACAGCTCTTAATGTATTTCCTCTCTCCTGCCTTGTGCTCCGTTCTGTGGGTGAGGTGGTGGCAGTAAACCAGCAGGGCTCAGAGCCCACCAGTTCCAGGGCGGGCTGAAGGAAGTGGGAGACATGTGGCATTCCCCCTCATGCTCAGCAGCCTGGCCTACAAGCATCCCTGCTGTGTGTCTTCTGCAGAACTCAGCATTCAGAGACAGAGCCAAGGGTTCAAGCTAGTGTTGACCTGAGCATGTTGCATATCATGTGGCCGAGTCATTTTAAATAATGTAGTAGCAAAGATGAAGTAGGGAAGTAAGAAAATGATCTCTTGTTTTTCAGTGGGGCATAGCTGGGTGAGGTTCAAAAGAGCTGGCTTAGTGGCTGCAGGCTGAGGGGCTGATCACAGCAGCCATGCCTCGTGGCTTTATTGATGTTGCAGTCCGAAACCAAGCATCATCACATTTTTTACAGCTTAAATTATCATGTTAGATATACAGTTTGAAATCACTTGATGAAATGGTAATTATGTGATGAGTTAATTAATTGTCTTATATCTTCTTTCTATGAATCAGCTAACAGTAAAGGAATAGAATGGCAGAGAAAGCCCAAAATCTTCAGCTTGTCATGATGCACTGCTTTCTCTTACAAAATATCCTGCAGCTGAAAGCTAGTTTACCCAGTTTTAGTGGGCATTAGAGGAGAATTTCCATCAAAAACCATTGAAACCAACATGGTGTGTGCTTCTGTGAAATGCTGTGGATGAGGTAGACTTTGCCCAACAACAGTGCTTACATCATTAAACTGGCTCCTCAAACTGAGTCTTTGACGGTGTCACTGGTCATGGCTGTGGCCAAAAAGAACCTGACCCAAGAAAGGGGTCACGCTCTTCGGATATTGTGAGCCTCCTTCTCAGTTAGCATCTTTGGTTTCATGGGGGCAGAAAGAATGCACAAGTGAATTTTTGTGCTTGGCAAACAGGGCGGCTGGACTGGGCTGCACGTGTTGTGTGGGTGCAGAACTTCGGGTACAGATTTGGAAACTGCTCTCAGAAGTGCCTGGGAGCTCTTCTGTCAATGAGCACCACTTTGGCTCTGTGCATGTTTGGGGCAAGGAGCACCGTTGCACTGGGGAGAGGGCTTGGAGGTGTGATCAAAAAACAGGGACTTGTCCCTACATTGCTAAATTATAGATCAGGACAAGGTGCTGCTCTGCTGATTGATCATAGAGTGGCTTGGGTTGGAAGGGACCTTACAGCCCATCCAGTTCCAGCCCTGGCATTGGCAGGGGCACTTCCACCAGCTGCACCACACAGCTGCCACACTGCTGTCTGTCCCTGCTTCCAAGGTAAGCAAAATGCTACGGGCGTGCCAGCCTGCCCAGTGTCCTCATCACAGCTGTGTACATGGTGTGACTCTTACACTGTGCTCACGTGTTGCTGTGCTCACTTGTGTCAAAGGCTTTGTAGACTTGGGCTGCTTTGCAATTGGAGCACATTCATCTCTGATGAAAAATGGACAGACACTTCACTATACTCACAGCCCAAGTGCTTGGGCTCAGTGCAGTGATCAGTGCACCCATGGTAAGGCATGGATGCTTCTGGGGTGATTGCTGGTGTGCCTCATGCTCGAGTAGTGCCAGTCTCTCTGTTGTGTAATGGGATTTGAGATGGCTCACAGCAGCCTGGACTGTTCCCTGGCAGTGACTGATGTTTGGTTAATGCAGGGAATAATTGTTCTTTTTCTGAGGTGTAAGTGGTACCCAGGCTGGGGACTTTGAGAGGATGATGCTGCCGTGCACAAGTTGTCATACGTGATTAATTGGTGTCAAAATGAGAAGAGGCTGTTCAGCTGCTGTACAAGGCTGCAGAGGCTGTTGTCTGTAATTACTGAGCTGTCTGATGGCAAATGAGCTTGGCAGATGGAGGAAGCCAACGAGACAGCTCCACAGTGCCCTGGTACCCCTCAGTGCCACGTACAAAGCAGCTGCTCCTGGGAGGCTGAGTGATTTTTCCTCATCAGGGGGTTAGACCAGGTGATCTCCAGCTTCATATCACTTCCACGTCTGTGCCATGATTCTGAGATTAGCCCACATGGCATGGACACGGGAGCAGGGAGTATGTCACCTTGTACAACTCCTTGCCAGCCTGGAAGAGGGTCTCCTTTTAGTGCCTGCTATTCCCAGCAGTATTTGAAGCACTGGATATACCCAAATGGATGAGGAGGACACGTAGGAAGGTTGATGGCCTCCTCTCCCATCAGAGGCTTTGCATTCAGCTTTCCCCAGCAGGGCTGGAGGCCAGAAGACTGCTCTGGAGCTTGGGGGTGTGGATGTGGCATTTCTCTGACCCAGAAAAGGGAGATGCTAGTGGGACTTGTCACTTCCCAACTAACTCAATGCTTTATGACATCATGGTGCCAGGAGAAGGAAGATAACCTCATGGTGACAGCTTCAGTCATGCCCCAGGGGCAATGGGGACAGTTTTCTGCTCCATGGTGGTTTTCTCTGGAGCCCTTGAACAAATTCATTGGTCTCTCTGAGAAGTAGTGTAGCTTGGTCACCAGTTTCTGATGTTTTTTCCTTATAGATGGAAAATAAGTGTCAGTTTTTCTGTGAGAGGAGGAGTGGAGATGCACCTTTATAGAGGCAGCCCATAGCTTTTGCTGCATTTGATGAGCGGGAAGGATGAATATCTTGAAACGGACACTAGGGGGAAGAAGAGAGTCTCACAAGTCAAATTTTAAAAGCAAAATGACTGGGAAACCAAACGCGAGCAACTTTGGATCACTTGGGAGGCATTCAGCACGCAGTGGGCTCAGCCTGTCCTTTGTCACCTCCCTCAGTGTCCCATGTGCTGGCTCATGCGGTGCCCCACGTGCTGTGCGGGCTGTGCCTTCACACACCACCCACCTTGATTTCTTCGGGGTTATTTTCATAGGAAACCTGCAGTGCACGAGGCATGCCATGAAGAACGCCCCAGCCCTGCCTCAGTGCTGGTGCTATGTGGCATCCAGCGATGCTGTGTGCAATTCCAGCACATCCTGAAGAGGTTATTCTTGCTGTAGGTCACAGCTGCGAGCTCTGCCAGATCTGCCATGGGCTCAGCACCAGGGTGGTGAGGCCCTGGGACAGGTTGCCCACAGACTGCCCTATCTCTTTTGTTGTATCTAGTGACAGCTTGGTGGTTTTGAGGAACAAAAAGAGGTGTTATTTTTCCCCTTTCAACTGCTGTTGCATAATACTGTTTTTTTGGATTATGCGCGGCCCAGGGGGAGCTGGAATCCAAACAGATCTTTGGATTAGATTAGCGGAATGGAAAAACAAAGGAGAGGCCATTGTTGCCATGGAAAAAGTGACAAATTTACCTTAAGATCAAGCAGACTTTGCAAGGAATGGTTAGCTTGTCTCTTTTTAGTTTGCAGTTTGTACAGGGTAAGCACACAGGCAGTGATAAGGGCTTTCCAATGTGTCAGACCTGAGGGGAGAAGAGGTGAAGCAGGGAAGATAACTCTCAGACAAGGAGCTGCTGGCAGCCAGGACAACTTGTGTGATTTGCAGAGGAAGATAAGGAACAGAGGGAACATTCTGGGAGGTCTCAGCTCCCAGTAACTGTTTACACTCGGACAGTGTGTGTGCTGGACTATGGATACTGCCTCTGTTTGTGCTGTTGATGTCCAAAGGTCTCACTGCTCTTGGCTTCTTTTGCAACTTCAGTGAGGTGGAATTAGAGAGTGGAGAAGGCGGGAACTGTGATGAACAGGCCTTGTAGAATCATTGATGTTGGAAAGATCAGCTAGTCTGACCACGGCTGTGACCGCCCCAGACCATGTCACCCACTGCCATATCTCCAGCGTTCTTGAACACCCCCAGGGATGGTGACTCCCCTTCCTGCCTGGGCAGCCTGTGCCAGTGCATCACCTTACAGCACCTCTTAAGAAAACACCATCCCATTGGTTAATGCATTCTGTCACTTGCAATTATTACATTTTTGCAATGAGATAATTACAAGGGAATGGAAGGCTGTGAAGGCTCCTGTCCTTTGAGATCAGCTACAGCTACCTCTCCTGAAGGCACTGCAGTTCCCTCTAAGCAACCCCAGCCCTGCAGCCAGACTGCCTCTCTCTGCTCTCAGGTGTCGGTGGTTGATGCCCTACTGGGGCAGCATTTGGACAACACCCTCAGAAACTTGGTGTGAATTTTGGCTGGTCCTGTGTGGAGCCAGGAGTCGAACTCAGCAGTCCTTGTGGATCCCTTCTAACTCAGGGTATTCTGTGATTCGGCAAAGCTGGTCCTTCACCCTCTGAGCCCTGCACAAGTCTCAGCAGGGATCCCAGGATGCTGGTGGGATTTGCTTGGTTGCTTTTAATGGGCACTGGGGCCGTTTCCTGCCATGTACAATTTATTCGTGTTCTGGATCATGGAGCTTGAATGGTCTTTCATATTTACAGTGCCTCATCCACAGACTCATTTGCAGGGTGATTCATGGGGTGAGAATCAGGTTGATTTGGGGTGAGAGATCCAGAATATCCTGATCTAACCAGCATTAAAAGAAACCACAGAACTGCTGTTGTCCTGATGGGCACGAGCAGCATTGGGTCCTGTTCCCTTCACCCCACATCCTGCTGCGAGAGGTGCCTCACTGCTGGCTGAGGGACAGACTTCATGCTGGCTGCACCCTTACTCTTAAGGACAAAAGCTGGGAAGGAATACAGTCACCGGGTGAGTGAGCAATTAGCACCCTCAGATGGCTGAAGAAGGCTTACAGAAGCCACATGTTGGCTGCCTGCTTTGAGCAGATTCTGCTTTGGGCAGGAAGAATGGGAGCTGGCTCCCTGCAGAGCAGACCCTAACACTAACCCTGTCACCCTAACCCCTACCCCTGATCCTGTGTTGTGTTCAGTTACAGCCCTCAGCAGGTGCCCAGGGAACAGTGAGCCAGGATGAATGATGCCTCCTCCTTCTTATCATCTCTGCAGATGTGTACCTGTTGCACAGGATGAACAACCATCAAAAACTTGCCCCAAATGTTTACCCAGCCTCCAGCAACTGGTATTTCAGAAGCTTTTAATTGAATTTTTGAATTCAAATCTTTGAAATGGACACAATGCTCACCTGCACTGTGCAGGTGACTGAGCACCTGCTGCTACCTCTCCCACTCCAAATTCCACTGGATCTGATGGAGAAAAGAGCCCCGTGACCCCAGCTCAGCCCTGCAGCATCCCGCCTTTTCCTTGTTTGTTTTTCTCCCCTTTGGAGCTATTCTTTACCTCCCATATGCTGTAATAATTACAAGTGATAACTCAACAGCTGCTCTGCTATTCCAGGCTCGGCAGAGCCACGCGCCTCCGCCTTCCCTCCCTCCCACGGCGCCGGGTCAGCGTCTTGGCTCCGGCAATCAGGGATTCCTGCGATTTCTTCGACTCCGGAGAATCTGGGCCTGATTCCTCTCCATCACCATCTGTCTCCCGCCCGCCCCGGCAGCGCCGAGGGGGCTGGGACTGGGGCGTCCATCTGTTACCATGGAGAGGGACGGAGCGGGCAGGATGCGGCCCCGCAGTGCCTCCGGATGGGCGCCTGTGAGTTAGAGCCCTGCGAGCTGCCTAGGGGACAAGGTGGTGTCTGCTGGTGGTACGACCCCTGAGCTGTGCAAACCTGAAGCAGCGTGGCACCCTCCAGCCCTCTTGCTGCCTTAGGTGCAGGTGGCAGTTGCCACTGTCACAGATGGTCTTTCCCCATCCCTCAGAGCTGACGCTGAGGGTGAATCCGTGTAGCAGGACCAGTACTGAGGGGGTTACACTGGGAAAAGCTCCCCGGATTCAGCTGCTTCCTAGCTGAACAGGGGCTGGGAAGTGTGTGTGCTGCTGCTTGGCAGTGAGCAGCACAGCTGCAGACTGGACTGGTGATTCTGTCTTGTGTTAGCCTGGAGACTTTGCTAAGGAGATGGGCAACGAGATCAGGATCCAGCAGAGCACCTCCCTGAAGCATCCATAGTAAAAGGGATGGATGTTAGCCCACCCGTGGAACCTGAGGACTCCCTGCACCTTCTGCATCCGAGTGCTCAGCCACAGTCCTTCGCCGTATGGCATGCTTCCTCACAGCTCTGCTCGCTTTCACAGGTCTCACACTTTGCTTTGACTCTCCACGAAGCCATAATTCTCTCAGCAGAGGTGTCACCGAGGCAGGGCAGCTGAAGCACACACTGCATTGCAAGTCCATGGGTTGGCTCCGGGTCCCATGCCAAGCTGAACCCTGGATAACGTGCAGCAAACTTGCAGTGCTTATCTGCAGCTGAGCTTTGCAGCAGGCTGACTGCAGTGAGCTGCTTATTGGTTTCCTAGTTTCAATCTTTTTGATCGTGTGCCACAATTAATCTGATCCCTCAGAGGCGGGATAAGTAGGAGTCAGAAATGAAATTGTAATCGTCTGTGCCTTTGGCATGAGGGGAAGGAAGAATTTTGCAGTCTCATCTCCGTGCTGGGAGCTCCAGGAAAAGCCTCCATGTCTGTCCCACGGCTGGAAGAATTACCTAACACAGCCAACAGCCAAGACAAGGCTAAGGGACAAATGGAAGACATACGACCACATCATAGTACCAGCAGCCAGCCCAGCTGCTTTCTTGCCCAGGTCAAGGAACTGAAGTTTTATGGGCCAATGGAAGGAGGTGAGCAGAGGGGACGTGGAGAGGGATCACCTCAGGGGTTACACCTGCAAGCAACCCTTCTGACTGGGTCCAACACGACACGATTTACTCATAGCACACACTGTGATTAAGAGCGCCTTTTTTAGAGGACTTCTTTTCTCAACAGCTGTTCTTCATCCTCTATGCATTCAACCTGCTCTTCCAGCAAAAGCGTCACACCTCACCTTCAGTTCTGTTGAATTCTCAAAGCTGTTTTGAATGGCAACCCCTTTCACAGGCTGGATATTAGGAAAGGTTTCTTCTCCTAAAGAGTGGTGATGCACTGGCACAGGCTGCCCAGGGAGGTGAGGCATCAGTGCACCTGGAGGCATTCAAGAGCTGTGGAGATGTGGCACCGAGGGATGTGGTCAGTGCAGCTCTCAGATGTCTGTGCTCTGCTGCCATCACATCAGGTGTGATAAAAGCACCCACGAGCTGCACTGATGTTCTCATTTGGAATACAATGCTCCCTTCCACTTAATTAAGGATTATTCTTTTTTATGAATTACAAATTAACCTGAATTAAAGGAGCGTTTATTTCAAATGAGAGTGTGTACAAGAAGATTTCTTGTGGTTCCACTAATCTAATCTAAATTTTCCCTCTTAATTATTTTGGATTAATTTTTCAAGGGCGCTCACACGCTTTCATTAGTGCAAACATCAGCCAGGCGTGCGACAGGTGCTTTGAAAGGGAAATATTTTTATTTTGCAGGCAGCATGCTAGATATAAACACATCCTTTAGGCACCATGTGTGCGTTATTCTCTTCCTCGTGGAGGAATAAGCTATGCCAATGCAAAGGGTACTGCCTTCATTTTCCAGGGGTGTTGTTCCACTTTAATTACTCTGACAGATTTAAATCAGTGCAATGCTGAATGCTACGAGGCTCGAGCTGCAGTGATGACCTTTTCTTGCTGGAGGAACCGAGGTCTCAGCTGTGACATGGGGTGCATCTCAGCTGGGCTGCAGGAGCATCATGGCTGTGGGATGTCATGGGAGCATCCAAGCTGGCTGCTAAACCACAAGCAGTTCCTGGGAAGAGGCTGTCCCAGCACTCATGTAATGGGTTTATCCCATCTTCTGTGTAGGTTTGTGCATTGAGGCTGGGATCTCCAAAGTGGCTGCAGCCAGCAAGGTGCAAGCCAGGGGTATTGGTGACTTTTGCAAAGACCTCTCTGTTAGGTTTGCTCTTATGGAACAGCAGACAAATAAATCCCTCTGAGGTCAGTTCTCTCATGGCACAGTGCATGGAATTAAGTCAGGGACAGGCTCAAAACTTCTTTGAGGACATTCAGCCTGCCATAATAGCAAGGACCAATGGCACAGTTTGGGTCCTGAGATGAACTTTGCTGCAGGTGAGGCTGTAGTGCGACTCTGTTTTGACAAAGAACTCTTAATTCAAAAACCAATCATTTTGCAACAACTTTTCCTTCCTTTTGGCCCCTCCACAAACCTGCTCTCCCCACTCCATTCTCATCTTTCCTTTGGCAGCTAAACCCCATTATCTTTATTGTTTCAAGGCTTGGCTTCTTCCTGTTAGATCTCCTAATTGGATTTTTGCTCTCCAATCCCTTTAGTCTCTTCTGTGCTTCTATAAAACCCTTTAACCCTTCGGCACCCCTCTGCCTCGCTAATCTGGTTGCTCCTGAATGCTTCCATTTCACTCCATCTCGGCAGTATCTTGCATTCCCTTCTGCAAATAACTGAGCTGGCATCCAGCAGTCCTTCAGCAAGCCCAGAGCCAGCTCTACACCCCTCCAGGAGATGTGGGGTTACCTGATTTCCCCCTTCTTTCCTCCCCTAAACCTGGCCAGGTCTGCACCAACATTTCGAGTGGAACCTACAGACTTGAAATGCCACAGCTGAAGGCATCCTCAACCTGGAGGTTTTCTACCCAAAATCAAGCCTGGCGGTGGCAGAGGAGGTGGAACAGTCTCCTTTCAGCAGAACGCTGAGGTGTGAGGACAAAAGGAGGAAAATGTGGACAACTGGTCCTGAGGTCCCCACCACCCAGCTTTTCAACCCACGTCCAAGTGTCTGAGGAAGAAATATGATGGGGAAGAAAAGTATAGGAAAGAAGGGATTGTACTGACCAGAGATCCAGGATGAGGGGTAATCACAGAATCACAGAATAGTAGGGGTTGGAAGGGACCTCTAGAGATCATCTAGTCCAACCCCCCCAATCTGAACATCAGGGGAGGTTCAGATTGGATATTAGGAAAAATTTAATCTCCAAAGTAAAAGTGATGCATTGAAACAGAGTGCCCACAGAGCTGGTGGAGTCACTGTCCCTGGAGCTGTTCAAGAACCATGTAGGTAGATGTGGCACTGAGGGACGTGGTCAGCGGGCATGGTGGGGGTGGGCTGGGGGCTGGACTTGCTGATCTTAGTGGAATTCTCCAACCTTAATGATCTGTGAATCTCTGATTCTATTGGCCAAGAGTGGGTGATGGATGCAGGGAGGGTATAGAGATGGGAATGAGTTTGTTTGAGACGTTAAACGTGATAGCAACAATTTCTGCCCTCAGACTCATGGTACATTAGGCCAAGGTGATGTTATTGCTGCTCCTTAGAAGCTGATTCATAATAATGGATCTCCTAGGAAGAATTGAGTGAATTCCTGTATTCTGTGGCTGATGTTACTACATAAGTTTGAATGGATGAAGCAGTTCTGAATTGCTCCACATAAACGTGCATTAAATGAGGAATTGAATCAATATGTGCTGGGCTCATGTTCCAGTCCCAGAGAGAGACCAGGCCCTCCTGGAATGGCTGATTTATTTCTGCCTCCCAGCTCTGGTAATGGCTGGCTGGGGATTTGGGGCTGCTCCCAAAGAAGAAACCAATTCAGGGGAAATCGTTTGTCTAACACAAGCCTTATCAGTGTGTGGAGTGTTGCATGGATGAGGATGGGACACCAGCACTGACAAAAACAGGCAGAGGAGACCTGGAAAACAAGAAGGGATGAATGCTGGCTTCAAAGCTGCTTCCCACCATGGTCCTGTAGGGCTGCAGCTCTGCCTCATAACTGCCCCCAGCCCTGTAATTGGGATAATGCACCTAATGGAGGCCTGAATGTTTTCTTTCCGGAGACAAAAAATGCCCCACAGCTTTCCGTGAGTTTCATGTCTCTTCTTCCCCTCCATTCACTCAATGGAGAAATCTGTGTGCAAGAGCACAGTCATGGTCCTACCAACAGCACTGGGGCTCTTGTAAAAGCTGATGCCAATGCAGAGCAGAAGAGCACCAGAGCATCTGAGCAACATCTCACTAATTAGCTACGCTGGCACAGCTAATTAATGGAGTGAAATGAGTGCATGGAGGTGGTATAATGGAAGGGTGAGTCAGGCACAGCCCTACATGTCACTGATCCCATAGTTCCTCCTTCCACTGCACTCAGCCCATGCCTCAGCTCCTCTCCTGGGAGCTGGAAAACCTCCCCTGGCTTCTGCTGGGGAAGATGCGTGAGCAGCACCACAGCTTGTAGCCATGAGGCTGACGCCAGGACATCTCTGTCTGGTCCATGCCTTGATCATAGAACTGTTTGAGTTGGAAGGGACCTTCAGTGGTCATCTAGTCTAAATCCCCCAAAATGAGCAGGGGCACTACACTAGATCGGGTGCTCAGAGCCCCATCCAGCCTGACCTTGGGTGTCTCCACGAACAGGGCACACAGTGATAATGGCACTGCTTATTGTCACACCCTTTGTGACACAGATTTCTCACCCAGAGGCCCCAGATCAATGTCACAAACATCAAACACCGTCATGATGGGAAACAAAGCCCTGGTTGGTGCTGACCTGCAGCTGAAGAGATGTCACGGAGGTGTAGGATTATCATAGCAGCCCTCTGACCTGGTGGCCCTTCCATGAGCTGGGGGTTAGAGAGAGGGGAAGGGTCACTCCCGTTTCATCTATCATTTTTCACTCTTTAAATGGGAATGTGCAGCACGGGTTGTCAGTTAGAGAACAAACAAACACCAAATCCCCACATCATGCAGTGTGACTGAAGTTCCATGGGGCGTCTTACAGCATTGCAGGCTTTGCCTGTAAGACCCTGCTGTAAGCAGGAATAAATGCAGCTCTCCACATCTCCCAGCAGTGCTAGCAAACCAGCAGATGGGCTAAAGCTCTACTTCAGCAAGGTCAGGCTTCACCTTTAAACAACTTGTCCTTCCTGGTGTCATATGGAATAAGCACTGCCTGCTGCTCACTAACAGCATGGGATTTTATTTGACTGGGATTGTGTTTTATAACAACCCTGCTCAGTTTGCATGTTTGCAGCAAGTAATCACTCCAGGGCTAATAGTGAATTCACTCCCAGGTGCTTAATGATGGCATTTACTGGTGACTGCAGAAAGTAGCTGTTTTAGGTCTGTGGTGATGATGTGGTGATTAGGGTGAGTTAATTGGATGCAGGACAACTGGATAATTGCTAGCGATGAGGCAGTGAACTCCCAGGTAATTGCACCTTCCCCAGAGGTGTGCTGCCATTAGCAGCATTACAAAGGCAAAGCTGGGAGGTGATGACAAGGGGAGTCATTGTCTCTACCTGGCAGTGCTGAATCAGGGCTAGGAAACTACCCCTCCTCCTTACTAAGAAAAATAATGCTTAATCTGTTTGTTTTCCTCTTGCTTTCTTAGAGGAAGAGATGTACTTGTGGTAAGAGCTGTGCGTCTGTCAGCTTGTGCCTTCTCTTTATATTCTTCTCTTCCTTCTCTTAAAACTCTGTAAGAAAATTAAGAAGATATATTCTGCTCCAGAACACCTACAAGCATCCTGAGAAGTGTTCCTGAGGGGAGGAAGGGGAAACAGAGGCTGAATCTGTGCCTGTCATTGTGCCCTACGGACAGCACTACCCAAGCTCTGCTGGACACTAGTGAGGTCCAGGTGAGGTACTCTGAAGGAGCTCACCCAGCAGAAGCTCCTAGCAGCACCAGTCCTGCTTCCTACAAGAGCAGACATCATTAATGAGGTAATTAAAAGCAGGCATTCATTTTCCTTTTAATGAATATGGGATCTGAGGGTGTTTGTGTGGTCACTTATTGGAGCCCTGGTGGCCGTTGGGCAAGATTTCCCCAGTGCCAGCCATCTCCACACGTGTTTGGGCTCTGTGGGACATTGCTTATTGAATGGATGTGAAGCTGGGAGGCCTCACCCAGTGCCTGGTCCTCCTTGCTGGGGCTGGGAATGCCCTGCTTAAGTGGCTCATTATCCATCTACTAGGGCCTTTTCATTTGGCTTCGTTATTAAGAGACAAAGACGAGCAGTGTGTCCTTCTCTCTTTTTTAATGAGCTTTCCTCTCCCTGTTTAGGAAGAGAGAAAAACTGCAGAAAAAAATAACACAGCAATTTTTAGCACAAGGTTGTCGGGGTAATGGGGAGAACTTGTGGCCCAGCAACAAGGTAGGGCCTTTGGCAAATTGGGAGTGCCAACAGTGAAGTTATATGAATTTTAGGTAACTGGACCGGACACTCCTGAGTTTCAATCAATACCAATGTCATTACTGGTACAGGTTGATGTGGCTCCATTGACACGTCCAGAGCAGTTCTACCATGATGGTTGTAGATGGGGTGTGCAGTTCAAGCTGTTCTCACCACCAGCCTGACACACATGCTCATCCCTGTTCCCTTCCTATGTTGGCGCAGGATGGCTATCAGGTCGTGGATGGACTCCTTCCTCTCTTTTCTGTGTTGCTGTTATGGTGAGTGGGTGCTATTTGTCTTTCTACATTAATGAAAAGTAAAATGGTGTATGTAGTTGCACAGCAATTCTTAGGGCTGGTTAGCTAGTTCTAAGCTGCAGCAAGGCTCTCAAAACAGCAGGACAAAGCTCCTTAATGCTCTTTTCAAGCCTTAGAGGCAGCAAGGTGCAGGTGAAGACCTGAGCACAGGACTGAAGGGCTGAGTGTCCAAAATGATTTAGCTTCTCTTTACCCCTTTCCATCCTCTTTACAATACAGGGATATAATATCTTTGTCACGTGAGGGCATGGAAGAAGCTTGCAAAACACCTGCTAAAGTGCTTTGAAGATTAAAAGCAGTACATGCAAATAATAAGTTGTATGGGCAATCTAAACAGACATAGCTATAAATCTTGCATACTAAATGAGGGACAAGGCGGTGGGTGGTGCCCACCACTAATTACAAGGCTCATCGCCCACTCCTGTCCCAGTGTAGCATCCTCTTGGCTGGAGATTGGCTGACACTGACACCTGGGCAGAAGAAAAACTAGTTGTGCAAGTCAGCTGGAGAGCCAGGAAATTTCCCTTGGGAGGAAGTGGGTGCCCACAGTGGGTCAGAGATGATCCCCTCGGTGCCACGTGCTTTGTTCCCAGGCCTGGATGATGCAGCACGTGCCTCACACAGACTCAGGCCAGTGGAGAGATTTGCAAAGGGAGAAGCCAGAAGGTAGCTCCTCTTTGGATACACCTCCCTTTTGACCCAGTTGTTCTCAACAGTCGCTGGCAGAGATCCTTGTGCTTCCTGTCCCTAAGCTCCCATCCCTGGGATGGCTGCCCAGGGCCCCATCCAATCTGGCCTTGATCACCTCCAGGGATGGGCCATCCACATCTCTTTGGGCAGCCTGTACCAGTGCACCACCACCCTCCGAGCAAAGGATTTCCTCCCAGTATCTAGCCTGCCTAGACTGAATCTTCCCTCTTTTCGTTTAGGGCTATTCCTCCTTGTCCTACCACTATCAGACCACATAAAAGTTGACCTCCTCTTGCTTGTAAGCTCTCTTCAAGTTCTGGAAGGCCACAGTGAGGTCTCCTCAGAGTCTTCTTCAAGCTGAACAAGTCCAGCTCCCTCAAACTTTCTTTACAGGAGAGGTGTTCCAGCCCTCTGACCATCTCTGTGGCCTCCTTTGGGATCTAGGGAAATCCTTTCCACAGCTGCTGTCAGACTCCATTTATAGAGTCTTAGACCCATTAAAGATGGAGAAGAGCTCAAAGACCATGCAGCCCAGCCATCAACCCATCCCCACCGTGCCCACTAGAGCAAGAGTGGTGGGGAATGGAGTTAAACCCAGCTGGTGACCAATCACTAGTGATGTTCCCCTGGGCTGGGTAGTGGGGCCAGCCCTGTTTATTACCTTTACTGACAATTTGAGAGGATTGGATGGATTGAGTGTACCCTCAGCAAGTTTGCAGATGACACCAAGTTGGGAGGAAGTGTTGATCTGCCTGAGGGTAGAAAGGCTCTACAGAGGGATATGGGCTGCACTGATGCTCTGTGATACTGATTTTGGGGGGAAAAGCTCTGGCATACGCTACACTGATGGTTCCACACAAGCTTGTTGGCCAGAATGGATCTCTAAAAGCCATAACCAGAGAGAGAGAACCAACCGTACCCTTAAAAAGAAGCACAGCCCCAAAGCACGGTGTGAGATTTAAGAAGTAAATAGCAGGTGCTCTGCTTTCGCAGTGTTTCTGGGTCACACTTCTGATGTGTCTTCACAACAGTGGGAGGTAAAAGCTGCCGGTGTGTGTACGTGCCAGGAGAAGCGAGATGCCCACGGAGCTGTGCCTGTGGGGAGATTGGGCTCTCCTGGGAGCAGCCCTGCCAGGTACCTTGAGCCTCTTACATGGTGCCCATAGCTCTCTGTTCCCTGCTGCTCCCTGCATTTTGCATGCACTTATGACCTTGTCCTCACTATAAGTTCTTGCGTGCACAGCACACTCTGAAGAGCACCTGAACAGGTTTGCTTGGCCTGGCACCTGTTCTGGCACAGGCAGGATTTTTTTCTACGGAAAATTTTATTTTTCCAACTAAGATCTTAAATACATCTGCCTGAGGCCACTGCTGTTTGGTTTTTTTTCTGTTTGTTTGTTTTTTGTTTTTTTTTTCCCAAAAAATTCTCCGTTTTCCCTTGCAGCCAGGACACAGAACCTGCCTCTTGAAAACCAGGCCTCTTCAAGTTGTCTCTGGCTGTTTTGAATCACTAATTGCTTCTGAATACATAGGCCAAGCGTTTAATCACTTAAAACTCCCGTAGCAATGCAAATGTATACAGCTGAGAAACCTCTTTCCATGCACGGTGGGGATTGGTACAGATAAGGATTAAAATGGAAACAAATTCAGCCCTGGGGGTCCTCTTTGTTCCTCCCTGCACTCGGTGGGGTTGCTAGGGCTACATTTGTTCCCTCATCTTTTTGGAGGGGCTCCAGAGCCCCTTGAATGCAAAGGAAAGACCCGGAGTGGCTGCAGAGAGCTGGATTAGGCCCTAGGTACACGCATATTTCATCACCCGTGGTGCTGGCTGAGAGTCCCTCATTGAGGGCAGCACACTCCCAGCTTCATCCTGGCTGAAGTTTGCGTTATTTTCAGCTTTCTCTGAATGCCAGCCACATTTCCCAGGCGTCTGCCTGCCTGTGGGATAAAGGGAGGCGAGCAGGAGCCATCGGGGAGCTGTTAAGGAGGTGCCAGTGTCAAGGGGAGACACTGTCATGGCATGTCCTGCTCACATCCTTGAATGTATTTCGGGGCTCGTGAGATTACGGACACCTTGCAAAGCCCCATCTGCACTCGCTTGCTGCTGCTTTAGATAACCCACAGCCTGAAGGTGAATCGAAGTGGAAAACTGAGGTGAGCACAGGCAGCAAAAGCCTCCTTTTCTCTTAGGTTGCCTGTTGTTAGGTCTGCCTGCTGTACAGCCGCGTGCTGGGGGTGGCTGTGCTCAAACACTGCCAAGAGCTTGGTATTAGGGAAGTGAAAGCCAATTTACTCACTTTCCAATAGAGAGGAAGATACATGCTGAATGTGCATCTGTTGGATGGTATTTCTATTTCAGGAACGTTGTTAACATACAAAATGGAAAAGTGACTTTGTTTGCTTGATTTATGTAGTTCCTAGAATATCTTGGGTGAAGAAGACACCCCATGCTCTGCAGGCATCAGGTACCATTTATTCTCAGCACAGTAGGTGATAAAATATATTAGGTGATATTATATCCATGGTTTTCCATGTGAATTCCTGCTGTCTGGGACACACTACTTGACCTATTCGAGAACTGTGGACATGGAGAGCCAATAAAGAATCCTGACAAATATCTTCTTGCAAAATCAATAGCAAATAAGAAATCAGTCCTGTGAGGGTGATAGCCATTTGTCTTTAAAACTGAAAGAAAAAACGCCAATCTTTGTCAATGAATGGAGGAAAAATCTCTGCTCATCTCTAACTATTTATGCATTAGGATTTCCGTATTTCAATTGCATATGAGGCCCTTATAAGAGTTAAAGTAACTAAAGGCAGTTATTATCTTCATTGCACTTGCACAAGAGACAGCCCTTCCAGTATAAACAAGCCCCTGGCCAAAAGAGGTGAATGGAAACACTCTTCTTCCCACAATAAAGATGGGAGAGTTAAAAACCTCACTGCCCAGGACTGAATTAGAAGACAGGTCCAACTGTTGAACTGAAGTCTGCATGTGTGTTCTGGTTGCTCGCAACCATGGTGGTGGCAGGTCGATAGTTGGACTTGATGATCTTAGAGGTCCTTTCCAACCTTAATGATTCTGATCCCCAGCATTGCCAGAACGTGGGGGGCTGGTAGATGTGAGGCTGGCTGTGGCTATTTAAGGGGATTTATGTCAAAGTGCACTGACAGGTGGCCTCTGAAGTGCAGCAAATGGGCTGGGAAAAAGCAGGAAAAGGTGGCCCAAAGGGTGCAAGTAGTGCTCCTCCCCAGCTGCTCCTGCAGGCTTGGGTGCCCTCTCTGTGCAAACAGAGGCAGGGAAGCCAGAACAGGAAAAACCTGCTGGTGCAAGGCCGGGTTCACATTACCCAAGCTGTTCTAAATCAGGTCACATTTGCTTTGGTTTCAAAGCAGCTGGGCTGAGGAAGGCAGAGATGGACAAACAACCTGAAGACTGCTTTCCAGCCAAGTCTGACCTCGGCAGAAAGCATGGGAAAGTGGGCATAAGTTCAGGTTCCTGCGTGCCTCTAGCTGCCTTCTTGCACCTTAACCTATCGCCAGTGCAAGGTCTGGCTGGTGATTTCAGCCCTTCTGAGCAAACACTTTTTGTTTCATGCCTGCCAGGAGCACGCGCACAGGCATTTATCCCAGCCCAGCTGTGAGGTGAGAATCACAGAGGGCACGATCACCCCTGTGCACTCACACTTCCTTACCTGAAACAGGCAGTCAAGAAGCTGGCAGACCCAGCCTGCGGTGTGTTTGCTTTGGACAGGAGTCTGCTTCTGGAGATGGACTCAGTGCAAAGGAGTGGCCTCTTGCCTGCCCTAGCTGCTGCAGAGGGGAGCTGTGTGCAGCCATGCAGGTTGGAGCTGCCCCTCTGCAGCAGCTCGTGGCAGGCTGGAGCATGCTTCTTCTCCTCTCCACAAGCTGGGCCAGATGGCTCATCCTCATCTGATTTATTTACCGGGTTACTATAACCCTTCTGAAGGCTGTGCTCAGCCTTCCACTGATCGAGGTCCTGCAGCATAGAGAGGCTGCGTGGTTGCTGCAAGACTGCAGTGATGCTGTTCCGGCACTGCTCTTGGGAAGGAGGAAATAATAAGTTAACAGAGCTGGAGATCAGATCATCCAGGACTGATGGCTGTAACTGCTTATGATGCAGTAATAACAATAATTAACCTTTTAATCACAATAATTCATCACAATTCCTTGCAGCTGCTTCATGAATCCTTGCTGCCTATCTCGCCCTTCTCATTCAGAGATCTGAAAGCACTTCATAAACATTAATTAATAATTTCTCCACACCCCTGCAAGCAAAGTAAACATTATCCCCATTTTGCAGCTAGGGAAGCTGAGCTCACATAAGGAGATAGTGACCGAGCAGGGACACAGGGAGCACAGCAGCCCAGGCCCTTGTCCTTGAACACGTTCAAACTGTGAGTTGTTTTCTAGCAGCAGGAAAGGAGCTGGGAGGGCAAGGGCTCACCCTGCACTGGAGGTGTCTGCACTTTGGCGACCATTGCTACCTTTCATCCTCCATCACTGGAGCAGGCACCTGACGGCGTGAAGCACCTGTCATTGCTCACAGTGGGACTCTCCCTTTTTTAANTTTGGACAGGAGTCTGCTTCTGGAGATGGACTCAGTGCAAAGGAGTGGCCTCTTGCCTGCCCTAGCTGCTGCAGAGGGGAGCTGTGTGCAGCCATGCAGGTTGGAGCTGCCCCTCTGCAGCAGCTCGTGGCAGGCTGGAGCATGCTTCTTCTCCTCTCCACAAGCTGGGCCAGATGGCTCATCCTCATCTGATTTATTTACCGGGTTACTATAACCCTTCTGAAGGCTGTGCTCAGCCTTCCACTGATCGAGGTCCTGCAGCATAGAGAGGCTGCGTGGTTGCTGCAAGACTGCAGTGATGCTGTTCCGGCACTGCTCTTGGGAAGGAGGAAATAATAAGTTAACAGAGCTGGAGATCAGATCATCCAGGACTGATGGCTGTAACTGCTTATGATGCAGTAATAACAATAATTTACCTTTTAATCACAATAATTCATCACAATTCCTTGCAGCTGCTTCATGAATCCTTGCTGCCTATCTCGCCCTTCTCATTCAGAGATCTGAAAGCACTTCATAAACATTAATTAATAATTTCTCCACACCCCTGCAAGCAAAGTAAACATTATCCCCATTTTGCAGCTAGGGAAGCTGAGCTCACATAAGGAGATAGTGACCGAGCAGGGACACAGGGAGCACAGCAGCCCAGGCCCTTGTCCTTGAACACGTTCAAACTGTGAGTAGTTTTCTAGCAGCAGGAAAGGAGCTGGGAGGGCAAGGGCTCACCCTGCACTGGAGGTGTCTGCACTTTGGCGACCATTGCTACCTTTCATCCTCCATCACTGGAGCAGGCACCTGACGGCGTGAAGCACCTGTCATTGCTCACAGTGGGACTCTCCCTTTTTTAATGACTATGTTAATGATCCTAATCTGCTAGTGTGGATGTGGTTAATCCCACAGAAGTTCACAAACTGTTCCTGTTCTGCCTCCTCGTGTGTTACTTTGCACCTTGTCCTAACCTGACTGTCCCCTACCCAGCACTGTGACTGTCTGTTTCCACTGTGTAAAGGACAGGTAGCAATCTCCAGCCCTTTTGGCACAGCAGTATTCAAGACAGGGCAGTAACAAGTCAGGCCGGGGCCCGCCAGCCCTGGGGGTGTGACACAGGAGGTGCCATCCTGAAACAAGACACACAGTTGGGGTGAATCCACTGCTGTGTGTGGGGGGCCCCACGGCAGCCTAGTGGGAGCTTTTTTCCAGGAGCAGACTGTTGACTTTTGGAAGCCAAAGGGATCCCAGCATCAGAGCAGGAGAAGGGCTGCGTTTCATGGACAAGTCACGGTGTATTAAATGTAAATGAATCTGCGGCTTGATGGACAAATCAGATCAGCGCTGGGAAGCCCGGCTCGCAGCGGGGGATGGATCTGTAATGGGTAGTGGTGCGCCGGTGCACCAATGGGAATGAATGGCTGGAGAGGGAGGCAGCCAGGGCTGCGCTGCCTGCAGCACTGCGAGAAAGAGACATCGCGGGCTCTGAGAAGGGAGGTCAGGCTGGATAAACAGTGGCCCTGTCCCCATCAGAGAATCACTGAGGCATGAAGAAAAACTTTAACAGCTGCAAGGCTGCTTTTGAACCTCCTAGTAAAAGGGGAGGTCAGGAGGTCAAAACTTTCAATGCCGCTGGGAAGGAGGGAACGTTTCCCCGCAAAGCTTTGAAAGCCCCTCGCTAAATTAGCATGACCACACTGCTAAATGCTTGGGAAACCCGGACTGCTCGGGTCGCAGGCTCCCCCAGAAGCGGGGAGGCAAAGAGCTGTTGCATTCCCATGCTCAACAACATAATTAATGGGGCTATTTCCTAGGCAAAGGCAGATACTGAGAATCCTATCCAGCACCTGGATGGGAAATAAGAGCCACTGGATGTGCTCTGTGTGCCCTTTCTTCCCCGCCTTACCTTCTGACACCACTCCCCGTTTTCCTCTGTTTCTACCTCCCATTTTCTGTCTCTTCCTTTTGGCTCACTGTCTGCTTGGCCTTCTCCTCTGCTGTTCCCGGTGTCATGCAGCTCCACACACTGTTGCAGTGAGGAGCTCTGATATGTGGGCACAGGGGTAAGAGATGATGGCACAAGCCAGAGCTCTGCACACCCTCAGCTGTACCCAGGGACCGTCCCCCTCAGCTGGATGGGAAACAGAGAGCTGCAGTCTACCAGCCTCAATTCATCCTGTTTTCATTGCTTCTTTTGTGAGAGCACTGATCCACACTTTGAGCTATTTGCCTCCACTTTGAATGTAGATTTTACTAGCAGATTTTCTGAGAGCTAGACAGCAGACTATGCATGTATCTGCTGGAGGGTGCTAGGAGGGACCCCGAGATTTCTGGCTGTTACCCCACCGCCTGCGTTTTCCCAGCACTGCCTCTGCATTCAGTTCCCATTCACCTGTGCTGCGGGCTTTCTGGGCACCACTTTTTGTGACATCCTTTACAGACTGTCCCCTTCTCTGCTCCCGCTGCTACAGGTGTGGAAAGCAGATAGGCACACACAGACACAGCAGCTGCTGTTACTGCTTTTGGAAAAGTGCTGTATGTATTCAAGGTGCAATCCAAATATGTTAGAAAACCAGTGTAGCCCTGAAGCCATAAATGTTGCTGTCTGGAGCTGCAATCCTGCAGGCTGCTGCTGAGCATCCCTAATTTCTATTGCAGCTGCAGAAGACAAGGGCTCAGCAGCTTTTCCAGGATGGCTGCAAAAAGCAGAATGAGTACTTCACTGAATGAAGCAGGCTGGGAGATGTATCACACTGCAAAAGGCTTGCTCTTAAAGGAGAATGGACGACCTTCTGGAGGGAGCCAGGAGCTATCCTGGCAGTCCTGACCCAAGCCAAGCAGGACTGAGGTGGGAAGAGCAGGATGCGGTTCATGGTGATCTGCAAAGCTCTGCAGCTCTAAGCCCTGTTTCAGCTTAGCTGTGATGCTGCAGTATCTTTTATTTTTCGTTCCTCTTGTTGTCCTAGAAACAGAGCAAAAAATTCTTGCAGGCAGGCCCTTTTGTTACACTCAAGGCGGCATCTTGTCTCTCAGTGAAAAAAAAAAAAATGCACCATTACATAATAAAATCCTTGGGGCAAAAATAACAGCGGGTTCAAAGTCTTCTAAAGAAACCTGAAGAAACTTCATGCACTCCAAACTTTCCTGAAGTCCTTCCTAGGAGTACTCCGTGTATGAAAGGGCCAGTGGGCAATTCACAGGATGAGCAACTTGAGGGAAAATGAGAAGTGGTAGGGGGGATTTGTGTTCAGCCCTGGCCCTGCAAATCCCACTATTTATTCATCCTTTTCTCCCTAAAGCAGGAAGCAGAAAAGCAATGTTCTTTCTTTTGCACTGAGATATCACTGCATTATTGGTCAGGTCTTGTGAGCTCAGAGCCTTTCAGGCTGGTAAGAACGCTACAAGCATCTGCAGACGTTTCCATAGGAGGGCTCATCATGGCCCAAAGCACAAGGTACCTGAGTTGCATTTCCCAGGCATGCCCTGCCTGCCTTTAGGATGGCCTGTCACACAATTACAGGCCATGGTTTATTTATGGTCACATCCACAGTCACTGTCCTCCCTTTGGCTTTAAGTTACAGCTTTCCAGGTGGGGGAGTTCTACTGAAAGCACAAGTGACTGTGCCACATGGCACTGGTCCTCTGTGGGGGAAAACTGTACCCTTACAGGGCTCCCCTGGAATTGCAGGGGTCTGTGGGGAAATCTCTGAGAAGGAAGGCCTTTTGCTGGGGAAATGTGCCCTTCCCATGTGTAAATATATTCTGTTTGTTAGGAAGCCTTCATGCAGGGAGACTTCAGCCTGCACTCCTGAGCACATCAGCCTAACAGCATCATTCTCTTTGGGGAAACTTGGATAGAGTTATCACCTCTTCTGCAACAGGAAAGCTGTCAGAAGGTCCGAGGGGCTGCTCGATTGCAATTCAGCTGCTCAAGATGCTGAGATAGCTCTGCACTTCTCCAGAAGACAGCATGGCTGCTCGGTGTACAGTGAGCATGCAACTTTCCAAAACCCTAAGGTGCATCTTTTCTACATATCCTGCTGAGTGTCTCAGCAGCAATTCACATGGCAGTGGATTCTGGTGCCAGAAAGACCCACAAGATTTTAGCTTCCTATGAGCCCAAGAAGCTCAGAGAGGCCGTTTTCTCAGGTATGCATGGAAAGCTCACTCCAATTGTTCTCTAATCATGTCTCCTGGAGCAATGAAAGATGTGACTTGTTTTTTGTTTTGTTTTGTGAGGTTGCTACCTGGGAAGAAAATCCAGAGAAGAAGAGGTGAGCGCAAATCCAACATTGTTATTTCTGGGTCCATTTCTGCTGGCAGCCCCCGTGCCACCAGTGTCTCAGCTTCAGGAATAAATGGGGAAGAGATCACTGCAAGGGGTTCCAGGGTCTCTCTGTAGCTGGAAGGGTTCAACAGCATGGAACTGAGCACTGAATGCCTTTATCTACACCCCCTGGATGCCTCAGGGGGCAGAGAGCACATATGGATGGGAGACTGCAGTGTCATTTCAACTTGGAGGTGCAGAATGAGAGGTTTGTTTGTTTGGTTTTTTTTAATAGCTTTACCTTTCCAGAGATTTTCAATCACTTCACAAGGTGCTGAAGGTAAAAAGATTTAAAACTCTGAATTATTATTATTATTACAAGACAGGGAAAGGCAACCATCCTAACTCATGGCAAAGGAACCTCTGCTCAGCTTGTGTCTGATAAGGATCTGGGAAGAGTATCCAAACTAATAAATAAGATATGTATCTCCCAATAACAGCTTTTGCTATTTTCCTGTATGAATCCTTGTTCCTTCTGTGCTGCGAGCTCTCCAGGGCATGGCCCGTGTTACAGAGTGCCAGCTGCATTACCTGATTGTAGGAGATAATACTTATGAGGAATATGTCAGAACAACAGAAAACTTCATTTAAAAAAAAAGTCTAAAAAACAATTAAAGCTGCTGAGTGACAAACGCATACTTGCGTGTTGCATCACATACTAGTCCCAGCAGTTTGAGTGCAGAGAGCTGAGCACTGAAGGATGTCCTAAGCCTGGTGAGACCCACGTGAGTTGTGGATGATTCCAGCAAGTGTAGGGCAGCACTCATTGCATCACGGCAGCAGGATGGGAGGTAATGGCCTTTAGTTGCAGCGGGGGAGGTTTGGATTGGATGTTTGGAAAGATTTCTTCTCTGAAATAGGAGTGATGCACTGGCACAGGCTGCCCAGGGAGCTGGTGGAGTCACTGTCCCTGGAGGTGGTGCAATGTGGGGATGTGGCACTTCAGACATGGCTCAGTGGGTATGGTGGGGATGGGCTGACGGTCAGACTGGATGACCTCAGTGGTCTTTTCCAACCTGAATGGTTCTGTGATGCTATGAAGTGGATGCTGACACAGCCCTGCAGGCAGCGGGAGGACACCCGGAGGTGCAGGAGGTCATCTCCCACCCCTCTCCCCTAGCTGCCCTCGGCTCACGGTGAGGTCAGGGGCACACAGGTGAGTGGCTTCTGTGGGGCCATGTGCATTTCCAAAGCCTCTAGGTTGTCGGCAGGCACCTTGCTTCCTCCAAACCTGTCCAACCTGTCTCTGTCCCGGTGTGCTTCCTTGTTAGTGTGCACTTAAAGCTTCCGAGCAGCCAAAAGGCAGCGGCCTGCAGTGCTCTCAGCCCAGCTCTTGCAGGCTCCCTCCTCAGGCCCTGCTTAGGTCCCAGCAATAGAACCTGATCCTCACAAGAGGCTTTCATTGCTTTGAAAGTGCTCCATACGACCACAAGGAAAGCCTTCTCCATGTGAGGATGACAGAGCACCGGGNCCGAGCTCCGGAGAGGGCAGCGGGGCCCTGCTGCTGCTGCTGCAGCTGCTGCTGCAGCTACGGCTGCACCGGGACCGCCGGCAGCCAGCCCCGTGGGGTTTGCGGTACCGGGGGGGATGGAGCTGGGAAGCGGGGCCCCGCTGCCTCCCGGTTACCACCCCGGCCCAGCGGAGCAGGTGGTGCTGGCCGCGGTCTGCCCCGAAATAAGTTGGGAGCAGTTTCCAGAGCAACTGCAGCTATTTTGGTTGATTTTTCAGCTTGAAGGGGCTGGCTCGGGGAGGCTCTAATCCCATTATTTTGGGGCTGTGAAGTGAAATAAGCACTCGGAGAGGTCAGCCTGGCAGAGCAGGGCGGCAGGGAGGCCGCGGTGTGCTGCTGGGGCCGTGGAAACCGGTGTTTGGGAAGGAGCCGGGAAGCCGTGCTGCCCGCGCGGCGATGTGCTCGTTGTGGCATCTTGGGGACGGGAGCTTTGGGGTGTGCATGTTGTCCGCAGCCCCCCTGCCGTCAGCACAGCACGCCAAAACCCCGCTCCGAGGAGCGGCATTGCAGAGGAACAGCATCGGGCAGAACAGCCGCTGTGGCTTCGAGGTCTCAGCTGTGCACGGTTGGGGCGGCAGTGCATCCACCAAGAGGAGCAGCGTGTGCATCTCCCTCTCCTCTAAGGGGAGGAAAGGGAGAGATGGCTCCAGATCCCCGAGCAGGGCGTGGAGAGGGGTTACATTCCTCAGGCACGGGGCTAGATAAGCGCTGGGCTCCTCGCTGCATACTTCTGATGCCTTCCGTGAACTCCGGTGGCACTCAGCAGGTTGTTTTGTAACTTCGCTTGGAGCACGCTGCGGGCGGGCACACCAGCTCTGCCCTGTCACGATGAACAGCATTGAACGCTGGAAACCCCGAGGGGAGCTGGGGGACGGCAATGCTGGAGCGGAACAGGTGCATCGCGATGGCATCGTTTGCTGGGATTTCTCGTGGATGCGACCCGAGTCCGAATCACCGAATGGCTTTGCAGAAGGGGTGCGAAGAGGAGGGAGAGAGCTTTGGCTGCTGCTCACGCTGAGCCAGGCTCCAGGGGATGCTTAGGGCCCTGCAAACGAGGTGTTAAAGGCACCCTCCAACTCTTGGAGTGTAGCGGTGCAGGGTCATGCTCCTCACATGACAAAAACTGCAGCTTTTTTTTGCGTGGGGAGAGGTGGTGTGCCTTTTATCAGCAGCGGCTGAGTGCAAATCATCCCCAAGCACTTCTCGCCCTGCTTATCTGGTGGTGCCGAGGAGGGGGCTGCCGGCTCCTTGCGGTGCAGGGAAGCTCGTCCCACCGGTGCTGGCTGGAATGCCAGGAATCCCCCCCACCTCTCTGGCACCGTTATTTGCTGGGAGAGCCCCAGCCTTGCACCTGTCCCCTTTGGTATATTTCTCTATTGCTATCCTGTGCCCTCAAAGCAGGTAACGTGGCAAGTGAGAAGTTGCCACAAATCTGCTTAAANACAAGAGGCTTTCATTGCTTTGAAAGTGCTCCATACGACCACAAGGAAAGCCTTCTCCATGTGAGGATGACAGAGCACCGGGGCAGGCTGCCCACAGAGGCTGTGGGGTCTCCTCCTCTGGTGATATTCAAGACCCGCTTGAATGCTTTCCTTTGCAGCCTGCTGCCAGGGAGCCTGCTTTAGTGGGGTAAGAGGGGGGGGAAGATGGACTGGGAGGGATGCAAAGGGGTCATCCCTCCCAGCCAGGAGTCAGATGTGATTTTATTACGATTCAAAACACATAGATAGGTAGATCAGCTAGATAGATAGACAGACAGGTAGGTAGATCGATCCAGAATTGGAGAGGGTGCGTGGAAGGGCGGGGCTCACCTGGGCGAGGGGCGGGGCGTGGG
>VXAB01009832.1:895787-922964 GCA_013399175.1 Odontophorus gujanensis | reverse complement strand
GCTATTTTGGTTGATTTTTCAGCTTGAAGGGGCTGGCTCGGGGAGGCTCTAATCCCATTATTTTGGGGCTGTGAAGTGAAATAAGCACTCGGAGAGGTCAGCCTGGCAGAGCAGGGCGGCAGGGAGGCCGCGGTGTGCTGCTGGGGCCGTGGAAACCGGTGTTTGGGAAGGAGCCGGGAAGCCGTGCTGCCCGCGTGGCGATGTGCTCGTTGTGGCATCTTGGGGACGGGAGCTTTGGGGTGTGCATGTTGTCCGCAGCCCCCCTGCCGTCAGCACAGCACGCCAAAACCCCGCTCCGAGGAGCGGCATTGCAGAGGAACAGCATCGGGCAGAACAGCCGCTGTGGCTTCGAGGTCTCAGCTGTGCACGGTTGGGGCGGCAGTGCATCCACCAAGAGGAGCAGCGTGTGCATCTCCCTCTCCTCTAAGGGGAGGAAAGGGAGAGATGGCTCCAGATCCCCGAGCAGGGCGTGGAGAGGGGTTACATTCCTCAGGCACGGGGCTAGATAAGCGCTGGGCTCCTCGCTGCATACTTCTGATGCCTTCCGTGAACTCCGGTGGCACTCAGCAGGTTGTTTTGTAACTTCGCTTGGAGCACGCTGCGGGCGGGCACACCAGCTCTGCCCTGTCACGATGAACAGCATTGAACGCTGGAAACCCCGAGGGGAGCTGGGGGACGGCAATGCTGGAGCGGAACAGGTGCATCGCGATGGCATCGTTTGCTGGGATTTCTCGTGGATGCGACCCGAGTCCGAATCACCGAATGGCTTTGCAGAAGGGGTGCGAAGAGGAGGGAGGGAGCTTTGGCTGCTGCTCACGCTGAGCCAGGCTCCAGGGGATGCTTAGGGCCCTGCAAACGAGGTGTTAAAGGCACCCTCCAACTCTTGGAGTGTAGCGGTGCAGGGTCATGCTCCTCACATGACAAAAACTGCAGCTTTTTTTTGCGTGGGGAGAGGTGGTGTGCCTTTTATCAGCAGCGGCTGAGTGCAAATCATCCCCAAGCACTTCTCGCCCTGCTTATCTGGTGGTGCCGAGGAGGGGGCTGCCGGCTCCTTGCGGTGCAGGGAAGCTCGTCCCACCGGTGCTGGCTGGAATGCCAGGAATCCCCCCCACCTCTCTGGCACCGTTATTTGCTGGGAGAGCCCCAGCCTTGCACCTGTCCCCTTTGGTATATTTCTCTATTGCTATCCTGTGCCCTCAAAGCAGGTAACGTGGCAAGTGAGAAGTTGCTACAAATCTGCTTAAAGCCTTTTTGCAACTTTCTCATAAAAGCATCCTGGGGGACGCTCAGAGCTGACTCAGAGGAGCATCCTCCCCCCAAAATAAGGGTGAAGGGCTGGGATGGAGTGGGCTGTGCTCCAAAACCTGTGTTTCCTGGCCAGGGTTTTCAAATCCAATTCTTGTCATTATTTCTTCTCTCTGAGAAGCAAGTTACAGCTGTGCTTGTTTGCTTTGGATACCTGCAGGCCCAAGTGAGCGTGCTGGGGAACTTGCCAGCCTTGCCCAAGCCTTTTGGCAGCAGGTTGGGGCTAGTGAAAGCGGCTGGAGTGAATCATCTGGGGGTGCTTCGTTTGCTGCTCTTTGAGAGGTAACTTGACCGAAAGAGGTAGTGGTGTAATTAGTGAAGATACCAGGGTTACTGCTTGCAGGATCTTCTGTGCTGAAGTGTTTTGGGGACTGGATGTAGAACAGAGTTGGGTAGGAACTGCTTAGCTCTGGTAGAATGTGCCTTGTACCCATATAGTGGAGATAGATGTGAAGGCTACCACAACCTTTGTGCCATGCTGCAGAGAAACACTGCCTGAACATCTGCCAGAGACCCCACTAGCTCACCTTGTCCAGGCTTTCATCGTCTCCCCCTGTCCCCTCAGTGCCACATCTTACACGCATGGTGAGCTAGAAGGAAGCCTGCTTGAGGATAGATTGTTCTGTGCTGAGATTTAAAGGTGTGAGGGATGCCTTCAGCATTAGCTCTTGGTGTATTGTTGGTTTTCTTTTTTTTTTTTTTAAGAGCATCTTTTTAAAGAATGTTCCTCTATCTGTTCTGACTTGATTATGCCCTTGTAAACCTGTGCAGTCAAATTAAGGCGTAAGTGTGTCTGTATGCAGGGTTTTAAAGAGAACCCTATTATCGTAAATGACTGCTAACAATTTCACGTCCTTCCATTTTTCAGGTGCCAAGCTCATGAGCTTCTAAAAGCAGCTGATTATCTTGCTTGTTGTTGGTTGGAGTCAGCACTTTCTTGAGGGCTGGGGTGCTTCCAGCTGCCCCGGGCTAGTCATCTAGAATAACTTGTTGCTTAAAAAGAAAAAAAAAACAAAAAAAAACCCTCTTACCTGAAGACATGGGTGGGTCAGCCCTGAGCTGGAAATGCTGGAGCAGATGAGTGCTGCCTGCATTTGGGATGGCTTCCTCTGCTGCTTCTTCATCTTCACTGAAGCACAGAACCTGCTGGAGCTCTTGGTGTTGAGAGCCTCATCCCCAAACCTCCCGGTGGCCCTGGGGTGCCTCGAGTGCCTGGGAGGGCTGAGGACAAGCAGGGCTCTGGGAATAGCTCACAAGTTGGAGAGGGTCAGGTGTCTTTGGTGCCCTGACACTCGCAATAGCACTGAAGGATCAGATTCCCCTATCGTGTGGCTACCTGGCTGATGGGTGGAGGAGGGCCCTGGAAGAGCACTTATAGGGTCGTTGCTGGTTTAATAGTTCCTGCCAGGAATTGCCTTCTCAGCAGGTGAGAGCACGTGTTGGGGAGCTCCTTGCTGCCTCTGGATACTTGCCCAGGGCTTCTGGTGGTGTGCGAGAGTTGGATGAACACCAGAGGTATTTCTAAATAGGAATAAAGACAGGGTGGTTTTGGAGGCTTTGTGGTTGCTGTTTTTGCTTGTTCATTTTATTTTTTTTCCACGTTCTGCCAGTGTTTGGAGATGGCAGCACTCTTTTCTGTGAGGAGCCCAGTATGTTTGTGATGTGAAGGCTGGGGTGGACAAGGACGTGTACCTCTTGATACATTCCTGTGGGAATGGCATGGAGCTGCATCAAGGGGGGTTAGGCTGGGTGTTAGAAAAAAGTTCTTCCCTAGAGGCTAGTGGACATGGCTTCAAGCTGACAGAGTTGAGGGAGTGTTTGGACAATGCTCTCAGACATAGGGTTGGGATTTTGGGTGGTCCTTTGTGGAGCCAGGGGTTGGACTCAGTGATCTTTGTGAATTCTTCCAACTTGGGATGTTCTGTGATCCTATGAGACCTGCAGAAAAACTGGACTGAGTTAGTTCTACTCAGCAGCAAAGTTTTCTCCTGGAACTGTTCAGATCTCAATGTTTAGGTTTTTAAATGACCTGAGAGCATGGGGTAAAACAAAGGGCTCAGTTTCCGGAAGCAACCTGAGCAGAACCTGAACTGCATGCAGTTTGAACATCCAAGCACATCTGAAAACCCAAGATTTTTGTTGCAGCTCACTGTTTGGGATGTTAAAATGGGCCCAGCAACCTTAATCCTTGCTGCTTGCATTTGGCTTTACAACACCGTCTTGTTGAAAGAGAGTGATCTGTACCTGCTGACGGATGGCTCCCTGCTCTGTGCCCGGGCCCTTGCCAACATTTATTTTTGCAGAGCTGTTAACCAAAATGCAAATGTCGTTTTGTGGATAGCCCCCTGTGTTTCTGTGCCAGATAAGGGTTGGAGTTGCCTGTGAAGATACGCCTCTATTTTAGTGCTCTAAAGAGCTTGTTATCTCCGAGTGGGTTCAGGTTGGGACTGATGGCACCTTTGTCTAATTAATCACATGTGAGGTGCTGTGAAGGCAGACTTCTAAAATACACAAGTGTCTTATCAAAGGTTTCAACCTGGATTAATTCTGGACCTTTTGTTTGTTTGACTCAGCCTCTGTGAGGGAGAGAGAAATGAAGGAGTAATTTCAGCTCTCCACAAATGGTCATTAAAGGCCTTTTTAATCCTACGAAGTTATAAATAAACATCCGTGGCAGCATGCACCTGCATATTCATTAGAGCATCCTCAGCGCTCCCTCCTGAGGCCCTGCAGTGTGTCCTTGGTGTGCGGCTGTGCTCCAAAGAGGGCAGGAAACTGTGAGTTACTCTGGAAATGGAAAATAATCTGGAAGGTTATCTCTGGTTTTTCACTTGGCTGTTTAATTGCCTACTCCCCTGTAAAGGGAGTTGGAGTGACAAGAGTATCGCTGCTGGCAGCTCCTCTGTTGGAGACTGGGAAGCAGGCTTGGAACGGAGAAGAGAGCAATGTTTTGGGGTCATCTGGCTTCTTTTTGTGCGTGTTTGGCTACAGCCTGAAGTTTCTTTTGTCTCTATGAAACTGAAATTCTCCATTTCTTTGGGGTCAGACACAGAGAGTCATAGGTCAGTCTGTGAGTGCTGCCTTTGCAGCTGATCCAGCTGCATTTCCTCCTCATCTCTGAGCAGGACCACAGCACATTTCTTGAGAGGAGCCAAAGCTGTGATTCCAGGAGTTTGGTGATGCTGCTCTGAAAATCTCAGGTTTCTCTGACAAAGCAGCAAGTGCCCTTGATGGATGTCTCCGCCACGGCCACCTCTCCCTAGTGCTGTCCAGACGTGCTGTCAGCATGCTTTGCTCAGTTATCTTCTTCCTCTCTTTGCTCCGAGCACACGGACACTTCAAACAACACAGGACACTGGGTCAGAGGGTGGATGCACCACCCACACAGAGAAATAGTCCATTTTAGTGGAGTTAATAAGGTAGAATGTTTGGAGCAGACAGCAGAAGTGGTCTATTGCCCATCAGAGCTCTGCTGCCTAATAAGGACTTTTAAATCATACAGCTATTTCCAGAAAGCAGCAGAAGTAATTGAAGGGGAGCAGCAATAGTATCCCCTTAAAAGTTTTTTGTAGAGACTGTTTCCCCCATTCCCCCACCTGTGGCAAGCAGGTAGTTGAGATATTTCTGAGCATTTGCAAGGCCAAAGCAGGCTCCTGTGTCTCCAGATTCACAGCATTTCTCCTGCATCCTATGTCATGATAAATAGAAGCTGTTTTCTGTCTTGAGGAATGACCTGCATGTAATAACAAGGGAATGTTCACGAGTTACATCATGTTCCTCACCTCACCTGCTGTGGGAAGCGTGATGGAGATGCTGAAGTTCCTGGCAGATGCACACTGCAGTTGTGTTGTCTGATAGCCCTCAGGGCCTGGCATGTATCAGCTGTGCTGAGTGCTCCCCAGAATCCTTCTCCTAAGGAAGATGGGAGGTTCAGGTTGGATATTTGGAAGAATTTCTTCTCAAAAGGTGGTGGGGTACTGGCACAGGCTGTCCAGGGAAGTGGTGGAGTCACCATCCCTGGAGATGTGTTCGAGAAAAGGCTGATGTGGTACTTAGGAACATGAGTTAGTGGCAATATTGGTGGGAGGTGGGCCGTTGGATGGGCAGCATCTGCAGGATGAGCATTGCTCTTGGTGACTGGAAAGCAAGCATCAGATTTTTGTATTAAAAGTCAAAGCTTTGGGGGGAGTGCAGCCCTACAAGGTGTTGGAAGTCCAGTTGTCCAGGCTGGTCTGTGCCAGCCTGGATCCCAAAAGTGCCAGACCCATCCTGTGCTGGAAACTGGACACCTAAGTAGTTCTCTCCCAGCCTCTCCTCTGAAGGGCTGACCATCTTGGCAGGCTCATTGCACAACTAAAGATGAGTGTGGAAGTACAAGATTTGGCTGATGTGCAAGAGCCTTTCCTTTCTCCTCTAATCTAGATGCTGCTGCTAATTTTGCTTCACTCTCTTGGGAATAAACTGCCATGGATTCACTCTTGTCTGCTTTCATGTAGTTGCTCTTCACTCATGTGTCTGAGTTTGATCATAATGATTACAGCAATAGCAGGTGCTGCTCATGTTTCCCTCGGAAACCTTAATCTTTGTGGCTGACTTTAATAGCCAGCCTTGCTCTTCTCCTTTCTGAATAGCTACCATTAGTGCTGCTTGGGAGAAATATGGTGCATTAAGGACAGTCCTTCTTCCAGGCTGTGTGCATGCACACCCTCATCCATTGCACATCCATCTGGCCAGCTTTCGGGGTTTGCAGCAATTGTGTTGGTTTTTTTCCTCTCTGTTTGTTTGTCTTTTTAAGTTTTAATATGAGTTTTCAGTTGGTGCCATGGTTTGAGCTTTGCTCATCAGTGGGGCTCTGGGGAGGTACGTGACATGCCTGCAGTATTATCGTTGCCTGTGATTATTGATGTTGCAGCATTACTCTGCTGGCATCAGGGCGGGATGTGGTTAGCCATTAATTCCTCTGCAGCACTAGGATGGGACACCACAGGACCCAGCCCAGGTGCCCCTGTCACCACCTGCCTTGGTGAACTCCATAGGAGGTGGCTGCATGGGTGCTGGTCTTGGCTTGTTTTTTTTTTTCCCTAGAAATTCCCAAGCTGTTCCTGGATGCTGTTTGTAAAGTCTTTGGGTGGGTTTCAAAGCTTAAAGGCCACAAAGGTGGTGCTGGGATGGGGTGAGGCTCCTTCTGCAGTTTTGGACACATCATCAGCCTGCCAGGGCTTGAGCCTCCCTCTCTCAAATCACTGCCCGAGTATGTGACTCTGGGGGCATTTCCCCATCGTGGGGAGTGTGAGCAGCCCCTGGCCTTACGGCTATGCCCCAGGTTTGCTGGCATGGGCTTGTAGCTCCCTGTAATTTGGAGGGCGAAAGGGGAGCAAAACATCCTAATGTTCCTAATGGAAGGTTGCTTGACTGGGGCAGGCAGGATGTTGCTTGTGGCTTTCTATGAGCGTGCCTTCTGTAAGATCCTAGTGCTAGCACAGGTCTGCTTTAGGGTTCCAGAGCACTTTTGTGGTGCTGGGTGTGTGGCTTTGGTCTGAAGTGATGTTTTGGCTCTTGAATGCTACAAGTGCCAGATGATTGAGGCTTCTCAGTCATGGCTCTTCAAGCTCCTTTGCATGCAAAAAGCTCTGGAAATGTGACCATAACTTGTACAGAAGCTGAGTGCTGGCTTTGTTTTTCACTTAGCTAAAGCTACATGCTATAGGAGCACAACAGAGCTGGGCAGTGTCTGGGGTTGTTCCTGGAGCAGTGTGGGTGCTTTGTGCAATGTGTTGCTCGCAGTTTTGGTACATGGGGGACAATGTGGCCACAGAATGACCAAGGAAAGACAGGATAGAAGCTGCCTCTGGGCTGCCATCATCAGTGACACAGCAAATGCTCTGGTAGGACCTGTTTGTCCCTCTATGAGCACCTGTGACCTCCACCAGCAGTTCATGGAGCCGCAGAGCTAGGGCAGGGCTTTGCTTCATGCTCTTTGTGGTAGTGGGAGTGTTATCAGGGACTGTTGTACAGTGCCTTTCCTGTTTGTCCTTCTCGAGTGCTGCTCAATTCCACCTCTGAGCAGGGCCAGACATCTTGTTCAGGGCACTGGCTGATGTTATTTCCCCCCCAGCATGGTACCCGATGACCAGACAAAGAGCTGCAGTTAGCACTGAACTGCATCCACCACCATGGCCCATCATTTGCACTGTGATAGATGTGGCAAGGAAGGCCCAGAAGAGTTGTGCCATCCCTGCAGCACCAAATCTGATGATCTGCAGCACCAGAGCTGATGATCCTCCTCCAAAAGGACCTGAGGCAGGAAAAAGCTGTCAGTGGCCTGGAGGGGAGCCCAGGTCACAACCCTTCCTTTCCCTTTGTGTTTGGGCTGCAGGATGGGCACAATCACGAGGCTTTGGTCCTCTTCAGACCTTCCCCTGCTCTGGCTTGTAAGCCACTGGAGATTCCCTGATGCTGATCCTGATCCTTTCTGCACGTAGGTAACAGGAGGCTCCAGTTCTTCAGGAGGGTTTTAGCAAGTGGTGGCAGTGCTCAAGCAGGTGTTTCTGTCCCAACAGCTCAGAGCGCATTTGCACATGGGCAGGTACCATCTCTTCCTTTCAGTGTTCAGGAGTTGGGCTGGTACCTGGGGCAGGGAGGGACCTGGGAAGTGTTACATAGCTACTGGATGTGTCACTGCAGCAGCTGATCACGGTTGGTGAGTCACTGCCAGCACTCAGACATGCAGGATGGCAGCACGTGGATGCTCCTGTCGCCACTTGCTGTTTACTTGTGTGTTTTTTTTTCCCTCTTCTTCTCTGGCTGCTTGAATAGTTTCCCGTGGTGTGGGATCACACGTGTGGGTTGCTTCCTACGTGCCTGCCTTTCCCAGCTCTGCACGTTTCCTCCCATCCCAGTCTCCCAGGGCTGGGCTTTGTCCTCAACCACAGTCACCCCAAAACCTCCAGGACCTGATCCCAGCAGGGTGTCCTGCCCCATCCACTTCACCTGGGTGTCTGAAACCTCTTCTTTGAGCTCCCAGTCCCCTGGAAGCTCACAGAAATATGGTGTAGGATGTTGAAATCTGGCAGCATTTCTTGTTTTCCCCCTTTTTCCTGGCCAGTCCCACTTCACCCCAGGGTGCTGAGGACGTACCTGCCTGTCTGCAGACCCCTTATAGGGGGTTGCTTTGAGGCACAGCCTGCCCCCAGGAGCACTCCACCATCCTTGCATCCTGCAATGCTCAGCAGGTGAAACTGCCAACCAGGCGAAACCCTGCCAGCCTTGTGGGCAGGAGCTGGGCACGGGGCTGCTGCTGGGGTTAACAAGGGAAGAGAAGCCCAGGAGGATTTCATCCATGTTTATCAAGCACAGCAGCCTTAATTACAGGCTGAGAACTACTTGTGCGTGTTTGAATTTAGATCCAGAGGCACTCCTGTGGTGCAAACACAGATTTCAAAGCCTGGCTGTGCACTCGCCCTGGCACAACTTGCTAGCAGGGCTTCTCCCTACTGCCGGTGTTTGAGCTTGCTGGTCAGTAAAGCAAATAAAAAACCTGACCCCCAGGCAGAAGCTCTGCTAGCAAGCATGCCTGCTGCTCTATTCAAAGGTGACATTTGCTCTGCTCTGTTTAGCACTACTTGTGTGGGGTCCAGATCTTGATGGCAGGGGTAGCGTGCCCTTAGATGCTCTGTGCCGGATGCTCTCCTGATCCTTCCCTTCTCAGCAATGTGAGGAGCTGTGGCTGTCCCCAGGAGCCTGGTAGAACAGGGGCAATGCTTGTGAAGTCTGCCAGCTCCATCTGCTGCTGTGATGTGTTCAGCCCACATCACAAAATACCTTGATTAGCAGGAGGACCAATCGCTTTCTCTTTTAATTCCGGTAATCGAATTGGACAGGAGGGAGTGGCCTTTAGTTGTGCCAGGAGAGGTTTCGTTTGGATATTAGGAAAAATAACTTATCTGAAAGAGTGGTGATGCAACAGGCATCCCAGGGAGGTAGTTGGCTGCACGTCCATGGAGGTGTTCAGGAATTGTGAGCAACTGAGCAACGTGCACTGAGCAACGTGGTCAGTGGGCATGGTGGGGCTGAGCTGGGGGTTGGACTTGGTCATCTTGTCTTTTCCAACCTCAACAGTTCTCTGACAATCTGAAGTTGGTTTCAAAGCCCAAGCTTTAAATCAGCCTCAATGCATGTGAGGGTGAAGCTTTGTTCAAATCTAGGCTGAACACTTTCTGTTTTTTTCCAACTTCAGCTGAGATGCAGCAGAAAATAAAGCTGTAAGATCTGGGAGTGTTAATTTACTTAAATTTTTATTTTTTTTTTTCATGTCAGCATTTGAAATTCCAACTCCCAGTTAGGAAATTTGTTGAAGAAGTTGTATGAATCATCCATACCATCAATTTAGGACCAGGCACATGGGAAGGGAGCAGAAAATTAGTCACTTTGTTAATCTGCTTCCAATAAAAGTTATTTAGAAATCCATAGCAGGCATGAGGGGGAAATAAATAAAAATGAGAGCAGCTTTTGGGAATGCTATCGCACATCCCTGTGCTGGCACCATGGCCACCCACTCGTTTCTCTGTACTGTTTTGGGGCACTTCCCTGCACCTCAGTTTGTGATCAAAAGGACCATCAGAAAAGCTGTTCCTCACCCTCAAATTTAGAGGGTGGGAAGCTGTCAGGCCAGGCTGGGCCGTAGAAGCTTTTGTAAGCAGTGAGGATAACACTGCTATGGAAGAGCAGATAATGTCAGGTGAGTCCTGCCCCTTATGAAAACAAACCCTCCTGCCTCTGGGTGCTTTTGAAGTCTGGAGAGAGCACTCTGTTCAGGAGGAGTAGAGGTCAAGGAGCTGGTCTGGGCTGCAGGATGTTGGGATGCTCATTAATAGAGTTTGGAGAAACAGGGAAGGATGTGGAGCTAACAAAGGGTTAGTGTGGTCAGGCAGAGCTGAGGAATTGTTGTCCTGGACCCAAGGATGAGCTTTGCATTCTTCTTAGCTGTAACCTGCTCTCTGAATTACCGCTGTGGGAAATCCAAAGGGTCACTTTCCCACCACCTCGGTCAGGTTGAAGCTGAAACTCCTCCACAAGAGGCAGAAGGCCGTGTCATGCCGCTCCCTGCTTTTCGGTGCCATGGGCCAAATGCTGGTAAATGATTGCTGGAGACACTCAGCCAAGGCGGGGCTAGAGCTCGGTTTGCACCCAAACAGGTACCTCTACCCCCGCAGCACCCTCTGGTGCCCCACAACTGGACCCGGCACCGTTTGTCACCTCTTGTCTCAGCAACCGCTGGCATTTTGGGTGAGGAAAGGTGAGTCTGATTCTTTTCTCACGATACAACCCACAGCTGCCTGGTTTCGCTTATTTATTTTCAAACTAGCCAGTCCTGACCTGTGCTGGGGCTCTGCCACGGGATGAACTTGCTGAGCAGAAGCCTAGCTCTGTGGGCAGCTCAGTGCTCGTGGTCAGTGCAGGACATACCACCATCCCACAGTGGCGTTGGTGTGCTGTCCCACAGCATGTTGGTGACCTTGCCGTGGGTTTCAGGGTGGTGCCCAAGCTCAGCAGTGTGGCTGAACTTTGTCCCATGGTGGGGGTGGGTGCTGGGTTAGCTGGCTGTGAGCAGCCAGCACGGAGCACACAGTGGGGTGAAACACTGCCCGAAGCCAGGCTGGGCTCCACCTGGCAAACAGTGCTCAGTAGACCCACCATGTGCAGGTGCCCAAGGTCTTTTGTCACTGCCGGTTTCCCTGCTGGCACTGCCAAGTCAAACATAGGTGAGCTCAGCAGGGAGGTGTCCATGCTCCTAAGCCCATTCTGTGGCTACCGGCAATGCAAACGGGGCTGGCTCGTTTTGCAGCAAGTCCCGGAACGCTGAGAATAAAATCTGAAAATGAGGGATTGATTGCTGTGCTGTGGTTGGTAGAGAGGTTTGTGTTGGATCAGCTGAGTGCTTCCTGAGGTGTGGATTTGGCTTTTGGGCATGTTCTTCAATAAGTTGTTCTATGCTGGCACTGTCAGATCTCCTTTTGAGAACAGCATCATGAAACCATCTTTCTCCAGGCTTCTCCTGGCCTCATGTTGTGTGACAGCTACAATTTACAATTTCTCATTGCTGAAGGTGGGAGCATTTCTTTGATTTCTCAGGTATGAAAAAAAACCAAACCAGTCTGTTTTAACCCGAGTTAAAGCTTTCTCCCATGTGCTGGCATCTGCTGCTTCTCTAAACTGGCAGCTGTCACGGTGTGTACGCAGACCTTGGGAATGGGAGGAGGGGGACTGATGAGCTGAGTTAGCTTTGGAAAGCAGCTTGGGAGCCTTTGCACAGGGCACATAGAAATTACACGTACATCTTTCCTCTGCCTGACATCCTCAGACCTGATGCTTCAAAGCTCTACAAAAAACTCATAGGGAGAAAGTGTCATTTCAAGAGTGTTTAAAACAAGTGTGAACTTTGAGTTCTTTGAGTTTCTTTGAATGGATTCTATTTAGTCATAGAATCATTGAGGTTGGAAAAGACTCCTAATATCGTCTAGGCCACCCATCAACCCATCACTGCTATGCTTAACACATCATCCCGTAGGAGCTGCAGCTATTCAGTTTCTGGAAGATGCAGGAGCTGCCTGTGCCCATGATAACAGGTGTCAGCACCAGGTGGGTGCTGTGTCAAAAGAAGTGGCCAAGCTCTCCATTTAGCACTGCTAAATGCAGTCTTGCTGCTATTAATTTGTGATTGTCAGTGTAATGATGTCCTAATGGCATTACTGAAGGCTCATTTTCAGTAAAATAGCATTTCTCATGTGCTTCCTCACCCCAACCTGGCTTTGCACAGAGTATTGCATACCAAGAGGTGCTTTTTTAAATTTTCTCTCTCGTTTCTTAATCCATCTCACATAGCTGGAGATGGAGTTAAATAGATTTTAATGTGCTCTGTCTGCATCTTCTCTCAACCCCCTTTTGCAGCTGGAGAGCGTGGGTGGGAGGGTGGTGGGAGGTTCCTCTGCCTTCTAGATATTGTTTGGAAACTCCCCAGTGCCACATTGCCAAATTGTTGGAGAAATGGCAGTGGGAGTCCTACGAATCCATTAAAAGGCTGCACTACGCACAGGGGCAAACCCCACTGCTTCTCACCCAGTGAAGACTTTATCTTGCTGCCCAGACCTGAGCTGGGCATGGGGCTTTGGGCAAGGTAGGTTGGTGGGTTGTTTTGCTTTTGGCAGGTGTCAGCACTGCTATCAATAACGATAAAACTCCATGTGTACAGGAGCCTGAGCCCTTGTGTTTTCTGTCCTGCAGGGACCTCATCCTGCGATGCCCCAGGGTGCCTGAGGCCCGGCAGCTGTGGGGATGGAGCTGAAGGTCTGGGTGGATGGGATCCAGAGGGTCGTCTGTGGTGTCTCGGAGCAAACCACCTGCCAGGAAGTGGTCATCGCCCTGGCACGAGCCATAGGTGAGCAGCAGGCTAATCCAGGGCCAGCTCAGCTCCCAGGATCACACTAGGCTCCCTGACCTCTGTTTGGCACTGCTGTGGGTTTCTGTCTCCCCCTGCCACGTCAGAGGCTTGCCGGGGAGATAGCCAAAATAAATAGCTTTACTTCGGATAGTTGCAAGTGGTGTGGCCAGAGTGCTTGGATGCCGGTTCTTGCCGCACTCTCACTGTGGTCAATCCTGCCTTCTAGTGGCTCAGTTTCAAAGTGCTCTCTCTGATCCTGTTGGCTTGCAGGCTTTGAGCAGAAATGCTTTCCTTCAGGAAAAGATTTAACCCTACAAATCAAAGTCTTTCCTCTTACAAACCTTCATAAATAAACAGCACAGTGCTTTCTCCTCCACTTCCACTCTTGAGGGCATGTTTTCTTCCAGAAACAACAAGGCAGTGCTGGTTGATATCTTCATCTGTTTCCTGTGCAGAAGTGCCACTGTGGAGGTACTGAGCTTTGCAAACAGAAATGTCCACCCTATGGAAAGGGACAGTGCAGGGCCTTGTTAATAGAGGGATGTCAGGCTGTCCCCTCTGCCAAGAGGCACTTGTGCTATTGGGTGTCTCTGGGGGCATGTGGTCCTCATCCTTCCACGTGGAAACACAATGAGATTGCAGGCAAAGTTCCCACTGTCTCCTACCTCCTGCAGGATGCTCCCCTACCTATAGCTGGGAGGCAGCTGATCCTTGATGGGAAGACCAAGGTTTGGAAGGGGAAAAGGAAGAAAGCGAATGTGTTTTCAGGGTGCACCTCACTTCCCTGGCCCTGTAGAATCATAGAATGGTTTGGGTTGGGAGGGACCTCAAGGATCATCAGGTTCCAGCATCCTCTGCCACAGGCAGGACTGCCACTCCTTAAGACTGGAAGAGACCACTGGGGTCATATAGTCCATCTACTCCCTTGGTATTTTACCTCGGTTTGGTGTCCAGAGCAATATCAGCTCTTTCAGGTGAAGGCATCTGCATGTGCTTTCTGGGAAGAAGGGACCTTCTTGTCACAGGGCTCAGCCCTGGTGCAGCAGGGGTGTCACCGTGGGCTGTGACTTTCCTTGAGTAACGTGCTTGTGTTCCACCTGCAGGTCAGACAGGCCGTTATGTCTTGGTGCAGAAGCTCCGGGAGAAGGAGAGGCAGCTCCTTCCACTCGAGTGCCCCTTGGAGTCGCTGGCCAAGTGCGGGCAGTATGCCAACGACGTGCAGTTCGTCCTGAGGCGGACGGGTCCCAGTGTGGCTGAGCGACCATCCTCAGAAGGTGCTCCCCAGGCTCCTGAAAGGACGTACATCCGGGCCAGCCTGCCCATCAAACCCCGAGCCCTGAGCACAGATGTCCCTCGGCCCCGGGAGCCGAGGAAATCAATGACCTTCAACTTGGGCCCTGTGGGCTCTGTTGACCCGTATGCAAAGAGCCGCTGGAGGCAGCATGCCTGGGAGGGAATGGACTTGAAGGACGGTGGGGCTGGTCAGCCCTCCAAGGAGGAGCTGTTTAAGACCGTACTGCGGCAGCAGGAGCAGCTGCACTCCTTGGAGGCCCATGGGGACACGCTGGAGACAGACCTGCGGCTCTGGGAGCATGGCCGGGCCTCCAACCAGGAGGATGAGATCCTCTACTTGGAGCACCTGGTGCGAAGGAATGATACGGAGCTGGGTGAGGAGGAGTTTTGGCAGAGTGAGCTGCGGCTGGAGAAGGAGTGCGAGCGCGAGAGGCAGGAGCGGGTGAGGAGCCTGCGGGCCAGCCTGGAGGAGTACACGCAGAGGATCTATGAGCTAAGTGCCCGCACTGAGGCCCTGCAGAAGGAGATCCAGTGGGAGATGGCTGAGAGGGCCAAGAGGGGCAAAGAGATCCCCGTGCCGAGCCCCACAGACTTGGAGGACATGGCTGCCAAAATGAAAAGGGATCTGGAGGCCAAGGTCAAGCAGGGCACACAATTGGAGAGCAACCTGGCCAGTGTGGAAAAGGCCCTGGAGGAAGCTGAAAGGAGCCTTCAGGTAGGTGCAGTTGGGCTGCCCTGCCCTATGGGGTGGTAGACCTTCAGAGGGAGGTAAAGCAGGTCTGTACCTGGGAGAAAACAGGCTCAGGTCCTTCATCCAACTCTACATTCACCTTGGTACCTGCTCAGTGGCTTCAAGGCCCCCACTCAAAAGGGAACTAGCAGGAGAACTGCATCCTACTTGATAAGCGTGGGGTTGGCTCTGCAACAGCAACCAGTGTGTCCCCTGGACACTGCTCCCATGATGCTCGTACCCATTGGCTCATTGTACAGGCTTTGGGTTGCTGTGTGGCTCCTGTTGTCTTGCAGTAAAGAGCACAGTGTGCTGTGTTGTTTGAGGTGGGGCTAGTGCAAGCAGTCCTCAGTATGGGGTTGGTGCAGCAAGGCAAAGGGCAGAGGTCAGCAGTTGATCTCCTCACCAGTGGTGTTGACTCTATGTCTGTGCCTGGAAAAGGGAGCAGGATGTCCGGGCATGAGGATTTTGGTAGTGCTCTAGGCTTAGCTCCCAGTATGGAGTGGCAGTGGTGTTGGCCCAAAGCCACTGAAATCTGTGGCTCACCCATCCCCCACCCACTGGGGTTCAGGTGCTCTGTGACAGCTGCCCTCCTCCCAGCAGGGCCCTTTCAGTGGGGAGCAAAACAAAAAGCTTCCCCTGTGGTGTTTCATCAGGGTCACTATGCATCAAACGACTCATTTTGGGGTGGCTGGTGCCTGGCGTCTCCTGCTACTACTATGTCACCACTCACACCCCCTTGAGATGTGGGCGTGTCCCCCATAATGGTTTCCTTATCCCTATTGCCCAAGCATCCTTATGCAGAATGCAGCCCAGGGGGGCATCTCACAAGATGTAGAATGATTGAATCACAGAATTGTTTTAGTTGGAAGAGAACTTTAGAGTTCATCTAGTCCAACTCCCATGCAACAAGCAGGGACACCTACACTAGATCAAATGCTTAGAGCCCTGTCCAGCCTGACCTTGAATGCCTCCATGGACAGAGTATGCACCACCTCTCTGACCGGTGCCTTGAGGTAAAAAAGCCTTCCTTTATATCCAGCCTAAATCTCCCCTCTTTCAATTTGAAACTATTTCTCCTCGTTCCCTTGCAACGGACCCCTGCTAAAGAGTCTGTCCCAGGGCATGGCAGGCTGCAGAGCTATTTTGTGGGGTCTGCTGGCAGCAGGCTGCTCAGCACTGTGTGGCCATTGTTGCTCTGGCTGGCTAAAGTGGCATGGCCCCTGATGGCCTTACCCACGTGGGTTTCCCCTCTGTAGGGTCCCCGTCATTCTCAGAACTGGGGAGCGAGGCTGAGGCCTCAGGAAGGGGAGCAGAGCAGCATGGGGAGAGTGGCGTCTTACCCTGTCCCTGCTGTGTTTTGCAGGCCCAGAACCAAGAGCTGGAGGAGTTAAATAAGGAGCTGAGGCAGTGTAATTTGCAGCAGTTTATTCAGCAGACGGGAGCCACGGTGACCGTCGGGCAGGCCAGGTCTGAGGAGGACGCCCAGCCGGAGCTGAGCCCACGCGAGCTGCCAGCCTGCCGGCGAAACGGAGGTCAGCACGCCGCCTCGGCCGCGGCCTGCCCTGTGCCCCTGAGCCACTCTGTGTCAGCCCAGCCTCCTCCCTCCTCCCCACCAGGGCTGCTTGCAGTGGGGTTTGTGGCTGTGCGTGGCGTAGGCCCTGGGACGGGGCTGGTGGCCCTTCCTCTGTAGGCTGGCTCAGGAATGGGTGTGTAGGGATGGGAAAAAGAACTCTGCTTGTGAGCAGGGAAAAAGGGGATCCAGCTTCTTCTCCCAGGGAAGGTCTGCTCCTAGAGAGGATGGAGTCCTGGGCGCTCTGGCATGGCACCCTGCCTGAACCAGGTGTTTTTCCTGTCCTTGTAGGGTTTCCTCCCACCAGTGCCGACTCGCCACCCTGTGCCAGCACCAAGCAGCTCCTCGGCCATCCCCGGACCCTGCCGGAGCCCCTGGTGCCCAGCCTGAACCCAGAGGGTGCGTATGTCCCAGCAGGCCCCTGTGTGCCAGGGAGGGCCTGCGGGAAGGGGAGAGGGTTTTGCTGCATGAAACGGGGCCACGGAGAGTGAGCGAGTGAGCGTGTGCTGGAAGTGGGAGGCCAGAGCTATTTATAGATGCCATTAGGAGAGCAGCGCTCATACCCTGCCATCCCCCGTGGCCTCCGCTCCGCTGTGAGGGAGCGCTGGAGGGAGTGAGGCCATTGGTGTGGCATCCAAAGCAGTCTCCAGTGTTGTTTGGGGCCATCTGCGGCCCTTTGGCCTGTTTTCCTCCCAGCTGCTTTTAAGGCTGCTCACTGCCTCTGTCCATCCCCATCTCACTGGATCCTATGCCCACGATGTCTGTGTGTCTGTCTGCACCACCCGAGTCCAGGGCTGGGTTTTGTGCTGCAGGTGCATGGTGCTTGCCTACGTCACATCTTCTGTGCTGTTTTTGTGGATGCTTACCCACTGCGATGGGGTCACTTAGTTTATTTTTGTCTGTCTTGCAGTCATATCAACCAGGCAGAGCATCTGGAGGTAGAAGGGCCCAGCCAGTGGACGATTGCTTGCCTTGCAAGTGTAGCTGTATAAATAAAACCTTATTCCCTATATATATTACATTTTTTTACTGCTTTATATCACGAATGGATGTGGACAGCCAGACAGAGTATTTTTACAGACTGTAAGATAAAACAACGGCCGACCAAACAAAACAGCCCTATTCCTCTGCGGATGAAATGAACTCTTCCTATTTTTTTTAAAGTGCTATCTATGTTTAACACAAAATGGCAGCACCCATGTGCCATGTGGCCTTCTGAGAAGACCTGCCGCATGTTCCAAGAGGTCCTCGCTCCCTTGGCCAGGAGAGCTAAGCCGTGTTGGGATGGCTGGTGACATCTACTTTGGGCTGCTCACAAGGCTCACTCAGGTGGAGCAGGCTTCACAGGAAAATAGCAGGTTTTACAGCAGCATGCTGTGAAGAGGAGCTTGTGCTGCCAAGTGGGGATATGATGTCTTGTGCTAGCAGTGAGGGGAAGACTCTCTCATCTTGCTCACCCACGTCCGATGCTCTGAAGCCACCCTGACAGCCAGCAAGTGGACCTCTGTGTGATTGAGTGCCAGTGACCACCAGCACCCTGCCATCCTCTTGTGCATTGTGGCTCTACCTTTCAACAGTCCTGCCCTCCCTTAGGTTTGGATCCAGCCAGCTGCTCCTGATGCGCTCTCCCAAAACCCTACAGCTGTGTGTTGAGCTAGCAGAGGGATGCCCTGGTTACAGCTGTTCTGCCCGTGTGTCCGTCCTTGCCATACCTACAAGGGCAGCATGCCTGCTCTGGGGTGGCTGTCTCAGGAACACAGAAATGAACCAGGACTATCAGATGAGTTGGTGCATTTTAAAAACAGCCATGAGGCACACAAACAGCTTTTTAATGCAACTTTCTGACCCCATTTTTTATTGTAAGACCTGCAGTGGAAACCCTGTTCCCATGGTGCTGAAAGGGAGTGAGAAACAAGCAGCTGTTCCCTGGGGGGAACAACCTGCAGGGGACAACCAGGCTTTGAGGGAGCAGGGCTGGAGACTGTTTTTTCTGAAGCCCACTTGGTTTTTAAACTTGTTTTTAAATTGGCAACATGCCAGCAGGATGAGCCCTTCCCTGAATGCCTGTAGCTAGAGCATGCAGGGCAGAAACACTTTTGGTGACATTTCACTGAATGTTATTTTTTGTTTGTCTGTTTTATGGGTTTTGGTTGTGTTTGTTTTTTGTTTTTTTTTTTTTTTTTACTTGATGGCCAGTAGTTCCTCTGTCTCTGTTCATCCATCACCACAGGTCATGTTGTATTTTAATTGTGGCTGGGGAGTGGACAGTTTGTCCAGGCGGTCCTGGAGCCCTGGCCTCTTTGTTTTCTATATGTCTGCTCCACTGTATGCAAAAAATGTGACTTGGATGCTGTGTTCTTTGTAGAACACACTTTCCATGTATGAATGTATCCTGCATACTACGGCGTTGGTCTGGTTTCAATTTTAAATAAATCTTTTGGAAAGGATTTGTGCAAAGCTTGTGCATGCTGCTGTCACGGGGCTGTCCCTGCTCCAGGTACGTGCCAAGGTCCCTAGGCACATCGAGTGCTTCATGTGTCCTGTGAAGGCCTCTTTGCTCTGCGCAGTGTCTCACAGGGATTTAAAAGTTTTAAGTATTTCATGACCAAATGCTTCTTATGCACATGCTGCTCTTCTTGTTTTCCTTTTTTTTTTCTTTTTTTATTTTTTTTTCTTTTTCTCCTCTTATATTGCAAAGTGCTTTACAAACAGTGGATGAAGCTCATCTCCACTGAGAAGGCAGCCGTCTCTGGGATGAAACATGGCAGCTTTTTAATAATGCACAGCAGCAGCACGGAGCATTTTAGGACAGGAAGAGAAGGAGATGGCACTTGGCTGCAGATATGAGCAGGTAAGGGGGAAACCTCTGGTTCATATCTCAGCCCCCCCCATCCATTTCAGCATCATGCCTGGCTGGGCACAAGCAGTAATGCCAACTCTCTCCCTGCTAGCATCTCCCTGAGGAAAGCCAGGATCTGAGCAAAGACTGCTGCTCTCTGACCCTTTGGATGTGCTTGCTCACAGCCCGTTTTGGAGGTGCCTGGTATGCCTGTGCCACCACAGTGGGTGCAAGATGGCAGTCACTGGTGTCCTGTGGGATTTTCTCTTTCCCATGGCGAGGGGCAATTGTGAGCAAATGAAATATTAACGCTGGAGAGAAAGCTGTCAAGGGCAATGCAGCAAGAGCCTGCTGCTCTCCAGCAGCTTGGTTGAGTGATATACAAGGATTAGAGTTTGCTTCGTTTGGAGACCGCTAGGAGCCGAGTCTCTGGTTACTACCAAAGGACAGCAGGGAGATGCGATTTCAGACTTGTCTTTTTGGAACCAAGATTTTCTTTTTTCTTTTTTTTTTTCTTTTTTTTTCCATGAATCACTGGAGTTGGAAATGTATGTTGGGAAAAATGTCTTTAACAATACGTTTGCTTCGTGCGACTGCATTAAGAAGTTTGTTCCCTGTGGTGTGAGCACTGATTGCTTGCTTCCTTCTTGAACTTTTTGCTCTTGTTTTCTGGACTCTTGCTTTTAAAATGAGACTCCAAGAGAAAATCAGGGTGTATTAGAGGTTGTAAAGAGCATTTCAGTACCAGCTGGGGGGAAAATTTGATACCCTAGGTTCAGGAAAACTGCTTGCCTTGGGCACGGTCGAGGGACTCTTCTCCCCACTGGGCAGCCAATGCTCAGGTAGTTGGCCTCAAGTTCCTCCTGAAATATCCCTGAGATTTTGAGATGTGAGCTGAAGTCCTCAACGCGCCCTGAAACGCTGCTATCTGTGAGTTTAACAAGTGGCATATTTCATTTTTGGGCCCCATTTGTGGTTTTGCTTTGTGCAAAATAAAGAGAAAAGGTTCAGCGCTGAGGGCGCTTCCCACAGCAAAGCAGGGGAAAAAAAAAAAAGCCACAGAACAATAATTCAATGGCAGTGGAATCTCTCATTTTCATCCTGTGCTACTGCTTGGCTGTGTTCGGATTGGTGGTCTCTTATTTTTCTAGACGTGACTTTCTGTGGTTTTTGGGTATCCCTGGGGAGAGCACTGTGCCCGCATGCTAACACCCACGTGCTAACCCCTGCATTTTAGTTACTGCTGCATGCACATTTCTGCAGCCCCTGGAAATGTGCCTTGTTGCAGATTTCTCACTGGTTTTCCCACAACCCATCACCCTGCAGCCACAGAGGCAGTGGGGTTTCTCAAGGTAACAAATGACTGATGGACGAGTTTTGCCCTGGACCCCCACCTCCTGTCCCTGCTGTGTGGCTCAGCAGCAGTGACCTAAATTCATCCCAACACGAGGGGGCCCACACGGCAGGGACGTGGTGATGTGCTGTGGCACTTCTTGGTCCCCAGTCTGGGTGTGACTCGTCTCACCCCAATGCCACCAGCCTCCACTTAAGGCCACACGTGTTATTTAACTGATGCCTGCTGCAGCGCTCTGCCTTTCCACTTTTATCTGCTCTAAAGGCTGTGTCAATAATACATTTCTGCCATTGAATATTTTATTGATGATTTGACTTTTCACTGCTTGCAATTCCCATTTCAAGGCTGCATGATTGTTCCTAATTAAAATTTTATGCCCTGGGAGAAGCCTTCTTGCTACAGTGGAGATGATGCTGTCCTTTTCTAGGCCACTACAGAGCGGTAGGAAGGAATTACTCATTGTCATGAGATTAAAACAAAGCAAATAGATTATTTTTCCTTAAAAAACAATCCGAAAGCCCAGCGTACGGCGCCTACTGGAGAGGGAAGACGTGGCCGGCGGGTGAGGCAGCGCTCCAGCACGCAGCGGGGCTGGAGGATGCTGTGCCGGGGCCAGCAGGGAGCAGCGTCCCCGCAGCCCTGGGGCACTGCATACAGCAGGACGGTGGGAAGGACTTCTTCCTTCCCTCGGTGGTGTGATCCTCGCTGCCAGCTCCGAGGCACCCAAAAATTACGAGGCAGGAAGTGTTTGTGTAGTGCGCGGTGCCAGCATCCTTCTTTTTGTGTTTGCTGAGAGCTGCGAGGTACCTGCAGGCTCTGTCAGCACGAGGCACTGTGAGGGAGAGGAATCAGCCATGGGCTGAATGTGAGTCGTGTCCTTGTGTTCCCGTGCCTCTTCTGAAGCTGCTCAGCTGGTGTGATGGGTGCCGTGTGTCTGGCAAACCCTGATTATTTATTTTTTCTATTCCATGACAAAAGTCACTCCCATCCGCCTCACAGTGTCTGCTCGCTGCACCAACCATCCTCCTCCACAGGCAGGGTTCAGGATAGCAGTGCTGCACTGCTCTGGGGTGGCTTCTCCAGCACAGAGTTTGAATTCAGGGTGCCCAGGGACATGGCTCTGATCCTTGTGGGTCCTCTCCAACTCAGGGCATCTTGTGAATCTCAAGGGCAGTGCCACTGCATGTACTTGAACCACCTCTACTAGCAGCTGAGTGCCTGTGTGTTTTCCCCAGGGTTTGTTTTTAAATTTATCTAGAATACTAGAAGCATTTGTGTTTCCTCCCAGTCTCTGGATTTGACAAGCAGCTTTCAAAGTGCACGCTTCAGCACCAGTTACGTAAAGAAAAGTGTGAATGACTGAGGGAGAAAACTCAGGTTAGTTTTGCTCTGAGTGATGTACAGATGCTCTGCTCGCTGCTCCTGGGTGCGCAGATCCTACAAAAGCCGACTCCTGCAGCCAGAGAAGAATGCTTTGAGATGGCACACACACATGCCCCTCTGTCTGAGTACTGAGTGGTGTCTGCTCTCACAATCACAGTTTTCCTTTTTATGTCTGTGAAGACAGAGGACACTCTACCTTGTGCTGGAAAAAAGAATCATAAAGCAGTAGAGGAGGTCGGGAGATTTTTCTTGTTTATGGATGAGCAACTTTCTTTCCCAACGGAACCTCCTGCCAGCAGAATTTTTTTTTAAGATATATTATATAAGTCCTTGCTTACATTTAACAGACTGACTTCCTCTTACTCTTAAACAATTTATGTTCTCCTACTTCTATTCCTGACAGGCCGACTTGCTCCTTGGTGAGGCTCATTCACAGCTTTAGGATTTGCCACTGGCACATTATTGACAGAACATGATATGCTCTTCCCAGCACAGCACACAACAGATTCCACCTGCTCCCTCTGCAAAGCATTAAAATAGAATAATAATATCTCTGAGGTGCACAGAGAGTCAACACAAAGGCCCAACTTTCAGCATCCCCCCCTCTAAGGCACACTTCTGCCTCTCCCCAGAATCTCACAGCATCCATTCTCAGCAAAACCATTAAAGCTCTGAACTCCTGGATACTCTGGGTACCAGGCTAAGTATCACCTTACAAATCTGGTTATCAGCTACTGAAAAAAAACCCGAATGCTTAAATGAAGGGGCAATCTTTGCTGTACTGTGTTTTCTCATTGGAGCAGCCCCATCTGCACAGATTTTGAATTTAGAAAGGGCTCCTGGGCTAGGGCAGGGGTGAAGGTATTGCTATGGGGGCAGGGGGGGTTGGGCTCTAGGGACAGCCAGGTACTAAATGACACCTCCCACTCTCCTTTTCAAGTCCATCTTCTCTTGCTCTAGAGGCAAAATGAGAGATGGGAGGCACTCAGCATGCATCACGCATCAGCCATGCTTGAGCTGGCACAGCTTCCTCTCACCAAAGGCCACCTTAAGGACCTGCTCCACAATCTGCTGAGCCCTGAGTTAGAGTAATGAGCATCCAGACGCTGGTTTTACACCATTTATTGAAGACTTCAGGTGAAAGCACAGTAGGTTAGTTTCGAATCATGCCAAAAGAATGTTAAAAGCAGGAATTCAGTGATATGTTTCCCCCACTTACTGGAGGGAAGCATAAAAAATAAAAAAGAAACACAAACAAACTTCATTCAATCCCTTGCCTTTGCCTACTGGAGCTGAACAGGATCATGTTGGAGGGAAGTGAAAAGTTCTCATACCAAGTGCTGCCTGATGGGAAGCAAGACCAACCTTGTCAGAGCGACCTGCAGAGCCATTCCTGCCAGTGGTATCCCCAGCAGCAAGGCACCGAGCTACAGAACAAGTGTGAAAGCAGCTTTGGTAAATTCAGGCAGCTTTCTGGTGTGCTGGAGCAACCCTGACTCACCCGCTCTGCACGAGGCATGCAAAGCACTGATTTTCCTTCCTGATGAGCAGATAACTCCTCTGGGACCTGGCAGGAGAAATGTCAAAGGAGTAGAGGCAGGGGAGGTGGGGACAGGCAGCACTTCTGTGGGGGAGACTTGGTCTGCCAAGAAGGATGTTGCTCTGCCTTTCTGTACGGTTAAGTGCTTACTGACAGCGTTGCTCCAACAGCCCAGGGTTACATGCGAGCAACACAGACACATCAGAGACTACCCAGGCCTTTCTGGAAACCTCGGAGGGCACTGTCTACTTGCAAATTAGTTTAAGCAGACAATGAAGCCACGCCATACCCTAATAGGACACTTTCCAATCACCTGGCTTCTTTATGGGTTCAAAATCGAAAGAGAGAACTTTGCTCGAGCAGCAATTTGCCTCGTCACTTCCTCCACTCCCAGCAACAGCTGCGCTGCCCGGTGAGCAGCCCCTGTCCTGTGCTCCTCAGCTGTGTGACACCACGGTGACAGAGGGACAGGCAGCCCCGAGGGCGGGAGCAGGAAAGAGTGAGCAAAGGTGTGGGGTGGGATGGGTAGCAAACGGCAAAGAAGGAAAGCAAAGCTAGTCGCTGCTTCTCATTTAACAGATTACAGAGTCTCTCTTTAAAGGTGACTCATCCAGGGCAATACCAGGCATGGTTTCTTCTATTAACACACCCTTGGCAATAGCAGTTCAGTTAGTCACTGGCTGGGTATCAAGACGTCACCAGCTGGGATAAAGCATCCCTTTAACTTGGTACGGCATCCGATCTCATTTACTGACTTAGGAGACAAACTGGGCCAGAAAGAGGGGATCCATCCCTCCTTGGCTCGCTGCCGCCCGTGCCATGCGGCTCTGCCCTAACAACATCCCACCTCTCGCTCACGGGGCGATGGCAAGCCAGCAGACGGATGGACGGACGGACAGACGGACGGGTGGGGGTTCCTCAGTATGTCGCTGCACGTCGTGTCCCGCTCGGGGCGAGAGGCGTCATGCGGGCGAGGCGACGTGAGGCGGCCGCACAGCGATGTCCGAGGAGCAGGTTAGCCGCTGTCACACGCACAGTGGAGTCGCCGAGAGCACAATGTGCGTTAGTCAGTGGCTCACCTGCTCCTGGAGGGTGACGGGGCGGCGGGGCCCACCTGCGGCACGGAGACACCGCTGAGCGTGGAGACAGGGGCGAGCCGCGACGCCGCCCGGGCTCGGCGGCGGGTCACCGCCCCGGGGTTGGCCCGCTATCGCGGGGGGGCGGCTCTCCCCGCGCCCTCCCCCACCGGCCCGGCCTCGTCCCGTCCCGTGGCTCACCTGCGCCCCACAGCCGCGCAGCTCCACGCTCCCCACGGCCGTCGCCGCCGCCGCCAACTTCTCCTTCTGCCCCGGCCCGGCCCACGCCGCGNACGCTCCGCGGGGCCGGGCCATCAGGGCAGTGTCGGGGCGCACGTAGGCGGTGCGCGGGGGGGTGGGGGAACCGTTGGCCGCACGCTTTGCGCCCCCCCCCTCCCCCCAGGGAGGGGCAGGTAAGGGCTCTCTGTGCCATCCTCCACCCAACAACACTTGAACCTACTCCTGTGCAACCATCGCCAGCGCAACGTATCATGCTCGTTCACCCGAACGTGTCCAATGGGTTCCCAAAGAAGACCTCACACACAAGGGTTGGAATGCGTCGCTCCGTGTAATAGCCTTCATTGTGAGAACCGGCACCTTGATGAATTTGCTGAGCAGAAGGAAGCGCTTTACGGATGGGCATGCTGCTGTCCTCTTAAAGATGGGCTGTGAGTCAGGCGCCTTCATCTGCCATGGCCACAGCCTTCCTTCAGCAGCAGGAACTCGGGGTACATGAGAGAACGTGAGACCTCAGGGAGCTGGAAAGCATGGGGCTAGGGGGAAGGGCTGGGGCACTACTGCGACGCGCTGGTCCCTGCCCCTGCAGAATGCCGGCTGTGTTGGTAAGCTTGTGGCCTGCCCATGCTGCTGAGGTTGAGAGCCAACAGCAGCAGGACCACGTTAAACACGTGCTTATGCTATTCAGCAAAGGGTGCCAGCTCTACATCCCTTTCAGAAACTTACTTGACAGCAGCTTCTGCAGCCTGGGGGTGTTCTGTTCCCCCAGCACCTCCTTCTGTCCCACTGCAGTGCCTTGCACGGTGGCTTGCCCACTTCACATCCTCACTCTGGGGTTCATCAGTCACTTACGAGATGTAAAAGCAAAACCTCACTCCCCAATGGCTGCTGGCACAGGATTGCTGGCTGCAGTCCTATACCCAGTTTCCCTACATGTTTTTGCTGGAGCACCACAATTCGCTCTGCTCTCCAGTACATTCCTGGTGGGGGAGGACAGGGGGACAGTCCCTCTCCTGCGTGACAGCCTGCAGAATGACAGCCTCTGTTGTGCTGTGTGTGCGTTATGTGGGGGTTTTGTTTCCACCCAGCAGCTGGAGGGAATAAGTCACGTACTTGATATCTCTCCGGAACAGGGCTTGCACCCAGGCACAAGCAGTGCTCCCCAGGAGTACGTTTGCAGTGATGCTCACACAGCTGTCTGCAGTCAAGCCTCATGCGCTGCTCAGACCTCCCAGTGCTGTGTCAAATCACCCCGCATGGATCAGGGCCTGGAGCTGTGCCAGTGGCTGCGGCCGGCAGACAGCTCCAGCACAGTCCTGTGGAAAGCAGGGTGCTGGCTCAAGTGCTGCCATGCTTTGTGTGTGTGTGATCCATGAGGCAGCCTGGACTCAGAGCATGGTCTGTTGCTGACATTGCCCCCGAAAGCCTCCAGGCCTGGGGGCTCTCCAGAATTGGAGGCAGGGCTGCTTGTCCTGAGCCCCACTCCCCCCTCCAGCTTCAAACAACACCGTTCAGCTGGTGGCTCAGCCCTTAATCTCTGGGATGAAATTTCCTGCTGACATCAATGGTGCTGGTGGAAGAGCCCCCGCTTATCCTGTCTGGGAAGCTCTTCTCTTTGTTCCCAGCCAGCTTCTAGCTCCAGCTGATGCGCAGCACCACCAAAAAGAGGATGCCGGCTGCACTGGGTTCTAGGCCCTGTGATTATGGGGTGAGGTGTCCCCTTCCTCCTATGCTGCAGGGTGCTTGGGGCAGTGGAGAAAAGCAAGTCCCGAGCAGGGAGCGTTGGCACAGGTTCTGCTCCAGAAAACAAGGAAAAGAAGGAAAAGTTCCTTGTTTTCTGCCCCAGCCCATCTGCTCTCTGACAATGCCTCGAGTGTTCTTGAGGAGCGCGCGCAGTCCTCGGTCCCCTCTCCCTGCAGGCAGCTGAGTCAGGAGCAGAGCACGGTGCTTGGTGTAACAGTGCTGCACTGAACGGGGGAAACCCGTCCTGTAGTCCTGTACGTGCCTGCGATCACCCGGAGGAATGGGAACATTTGGGCTGGGATCAGCCAGTTAGAAGAAGAAAAAAAAAAAAACAAGGAGTCTTAAAGAGGTATTTAACATGCCGTGTCCTCGCATGCCACGCGGGGCACGTGCCTGCCTTTGGGCTCGGCTCTGCCTCCAGCCCTCGGAGACGGACAACGTCTGGGGCCGGTGGAATAAGCGACACGGGAATGGGGCGGCTACCAGCCTGACGATGCCCGCGGGACAGCGGGAGCCCGGGCAGTCGGAGTTCCCCCTGAGGGCGCTCCGCACCGCCCCCCGCAGTCCCGCAGCGGCACAGCCCCCGCCGCCGCCCCCCTCCTCGCAATGGTTCCTTCTCCCCCCGCACCGCGCGTGGTTCACCCCGCCGCCTCGCTCCTTCCCCCCC
>VXAB01009832.1:859667-895705 GCA_013399175.1 Odontophorus gujanensis | reverse complement strand
GGAGGGGAATCCCCGCGAGCCCGGGGCCGGCTGCGGGACGGCGGGCGGTCGCCGCGTTCGCCGGGCGCGCTGAATCGACCCGAGCAGCCGCGGCCTGGCCCGGCCCTCCCGCCTCAGCGGGCGTCGGCGCGTCGCTGAAGTGTGTGTAGGCTCGGAAACTCGGCTCGTCCGCACTTAGAGCAGTGTGACCGGTGCCCTTCGGTGGCCGTTCGCGTAACGGGAGCCGGGAGTTCCCGCTGTGACCCCTCGCAGGTGGGTTTCCTGCTTGGAGGCCGGCAGCGCTTTGTTCGGGCTGCACGAAGAGCTCATAGATAGGTGTTATCTTTTCTTTCCCGTGCTCACGATCAGCTGGGGAAGCTGTAGTTAGGCTTCATAGGAACGGTGTGAAAAACACGCTGAAGGGTAGATGTCGTCATAGGTGTGCAGTACCGGACGACGCGGGTTCTCAACTGCAAACGGAGCCGGCGGGCTCAGCGTCGGGGTAGGAACGGCACTGAATGTGCTGCCCCCACACTGAGGTCCTGCGCACTCGGCTGCAGAAGTGCCTCCGCAATGGCTGTGTCGCTTTATTTGTGCTACAGAGCGTCCCAGCGCTGAGCCGCAAGGCTTTAACGGACAGTGCTGGTGCGGAATTTGGGCTTCCTCGGTTTGGAGCAGGGCCAAAGAGAAGCTCCTCGGTTCCCCACCTGTACTGAGGTCGTTTGTTTTTTTTTTCCCTCTGCCTCATCCATGGTGCCCTTAGGGGCATAAATGATTCAAATGATCGCATGGGCGGTTCTGATAACAGTATTTAAGAGTTAATCTTTTTGTAACTTAAACAGGGGAATATCTGATCTAAATTTAGATGTAGAGGGCTTTGCTAGAGCTCCGTGTGCATGTTAGATTGACACTGTGCAGCGGGAGTCTCTTCATCTGAATTATTCCCCCACATAGTTCATCTGACTTCTATGTTTAGAGTACCAGGTACAGACAGATTTTTTTCCAGGTTTGTACAGGAATGCTTTTTGCAGCTCTGTTTTTTGCATTTAATGTAACATATGAAATGGAAAGCCCTTGGCTTTAATTCCAAATACGTGATCGTCAGTTTGAGGAAGAAAAGGGTGTTTGCCATAGCGAGGCTCCAGGTGGCTGAGAAACTGCTCTTATTACCGGTTGGATTAAAATACCAGTTTGTACTCATGCGTAAGGATCTCAGATCAGTAAATGTTTTGAAGTACTTGTTTGGTAAACGTGTGTTTTGGAGGAAGCACTTAATCTTCCTTGTTAACTGAAAGCCCTGTTGCTCATACAGCTTCAGGAAAGTTCTTGTAATTGCTGTTTGATTGTTTGGTTGGAGTGGCTCAGTGTACAAATGTAATCTGTCTTGCAAGCGAAGCCTGGCCTTGCTATTTATACTGTAGGTGAGCCTGTGCTGTGACAGGCAAACAGCACTCAGTGCAAGCCAGACTTGGTCTAGGAGAGACTGTGCCTTGGTTGAGGGAACCTTGGGCTGGGGGAGAAGCACTGATGCATATAATGTGAGGTAACACCTGCTGTGAATTCATGTCGATGTTGTAATGTTTTATTAAGGTATTGTGAGGCTCTGTTAAATGGGCTTTTAAGAACAAGGAATGCTAGGAGGGTGCTCAGAGTCTGCCGTTAGCAGCATCTCTCCCTAGTGTGCAGCCTGCAGTTTAAGGACCGCGTTTGCTGCGTGCAGCCTCCAGGTGTGTTCATGGTGCCCTTGTCTATGGGGCTGTAGTAGGTTTTAGTGGAAGTGGTGATGCTGGGCGCCTGTGGGACTGAATCCTAGACAAGGCATGTTCAACCAGATCACACTGCACCTGATGTCCACGAGCTGGATGCTGGCAGCACATCCCATATCGCTTCTGTTTGCAAGGCGCCTTCAGAAGGAGGTGCAGGAGAGAGGGTCTTGCAGAGTAATGCATGGCAGAGGCTTTGCCAGCCAGCGGTGGGGTTTCCTTTTTCTGAAGAGCAGCTGCCCAGTTTTGGAAAGCTTGTTCATGAAGCAAGCTTTGTATTTGCACTGATAGATGCATGAAGTCGTGCTGTGGCTGTCAGGAACAGGTGTACCACTGCTGTGCCCTCACTGGGGCTCTGTCCTGGTGTTCCCTGGCCATAGTGTCACTGCTTGGTCTGCGTTACCTGCTAGCATGGCATTTGGGAAGTTGTTACATAATCAAGTTTCTATTTGAATAATTCATATGTACACGCTACTGAAACATAAAAATTCCTGATGGAAACGTGGTTCTATTGTTGGTTTTGTGTGTGTGTGTGTTACATCATGGAGGGACTAGATTTTGATGAGTCTGCATGTTTTCAGCTAGCATAAATCATTTTTCAGCACTCATGTTAACAGCCAAAAATTTAGTTAGAAGTTTAGTCATCCCTTTAGGCAAGGATCTCACTGAAGTTAAGAGGCATCCTAACCAAGAACCTGGTTGTCTTGAAGCTTGATCTTTTTAATTCTCAGAGTGTTAAAGACTCAACTATAACTCAGTCTGGTTCAGCGAAGGCCGTGTTCTGAAGGCTCTGAAAAGCAGTTGTGCTACATGGTTGGAAAAGGGAGTGGATGAGTGAAGACCTGCATCAAGAGCACTTGAATAAAACATACTGTTTTGTTCCAAAAAATATTTCAATATGCGAGCTATGTAGTGCAGACTAGAGAGTGGAAGAATGCCTGACTAGATTCTCCTTTCTGTGGTTGTGTGCTCTGAGACTTTCCTATTCCTTGACAGAGCTCTGAAAAGCCCTTTTTAGAAGACCCGAAATGCATCATCTTTATTCTTGTTTTGTTTGAATGGAGCATTTTGGATTGCTACAAGCAGTCTTTGCTGTAGCACAGTGTCTTGCTGTAGCACTGTGTCCTCCTTACTGTTCACAGCTCTGCAAGCACATTCGCTGACTGCTCATTGCTGCCTTGTTTTCTGTGCTTATTCTGTAGTGCATGGCCTCACAGATGTCTGCTTTCTTGCAGGGAGTGGATCCCCAATGCCCTGCCATGGATGATGATAGCCAGGATGAACTGATAAATAAGAATGCTGCGCTAGGCAAAGGCAAAAGGCAGCGTCTAGCACTCCTCAGTGAAACAGGTAAATGCAGCCTCTCTGTACGTGCACGTTTCTATTTCTAGGGCTGAGAACCTCTTTTTTAACCTTCAGAAAGAATTAAAGGTGTATTTGTGACCATTTGTTTCTCTTTCTCTGGGAAGTTTTGTGGTTTACTTTCTAAATGCTGTGTCTCAGACTGCTGTCATGCTTTGAGTTGCTCAGTTCTGCTAGCTTTGACTCTACTGAGAAGGTTACTGAGGAAATCGGGGTTTTCACTTTTTTGTGTAACATCTCAAGCAGGGATTCTGGTGTGTCCTGCACTGTTCTGCCCATCCACCAGGTTCTCACATATCAAATAGGTACTTCCCCTTTTTTATCTCCTTAAGAAAGCAATGGTGGAAACAGCTGTGAGTCAGAAGGTGATACTGGAAGTGAGGAAGAAGGTGATGACAGCGAGGAAGAGGGAGGAGAGGAGGACAAGGAAGAAAGTGAAGATGAAGAATTAGAAGGTAGGTCTGTTAATATGCATAACAAATATATTTTTTTAATAATTGGAGTAAGAGTGGGATGAAAGGTTTTCTTCCAGAAAGTACCCATGATTGTTGTTATTTAGTTTAAGGTTTTTACGTAACTTCTCCTTCTTGAAGATGACTACTTCCCAGATTCTTGGGAAAGGCATGTCTGTGTGTACCAAAAACAAAAAGGCTCTCAGTAGTGTCTGAGCACTTAAAATGAATTCTGCTCAAACTCAAGTTTATTTAAGCAGTCTCCAGCTAGATGTCCTAATTCCCTTGGTCATTAATTATGTGAAATCTTTAACCTGTTCCACCTGTTGTAGTATATTGCTGCTTCTTGTTCTCTGGAGCATCTGTTAACTAAAAGAAAAGTTGGATGCATGATAATTGCATTTTTTAACTTCTGTGTTCTTTGGTATCCTGAAGCATCCAGCTTCCTTGGCACGTTGATCCTCTCTTGTTCTGCTGTCTTTTCTTGTAACCTCTTGCAAGACTAGTCATGTTATCAGACTGTTTTTTTTTTCTTCCAGAGTAATCTATTCTTTTTTAGTGGTAGGATGTAGGAAGGAAAAAAAAAAAGAATAGAAAACAGCAAAAACCATGACCTTGGACTGGAAAGGTTGAACTTTGTCCTTGACTTACTTGGAATCCACTGTAGAGTGGCATTCTCCACACGTGCCCTCTGCCCTTGCTTCCCCTTGCTGAATCCCCACAGCATGTGAAAGCTGTTTTTTGTCTGTCACCTTTTAAGACTGTGAAGATGATGATGAAGAGGAAGAGGAGGAAGAAGCTGAGGCTGCTATAGAGGGAATGACCAATCCTCTCAAATTAATGCCGCGCACGAATGGAGTGAACATCTCCTCGGATGAGGAAGGAGAAAACTGCCCTATTTGCCTCAACACGTTTAGGGATCAGGCTGTTGGGACTCCTGAGAACTGTTCCCATTATTTCTGCTTGGACTGCATAGTGGAATGGTCAAAGGTGAGCTGTTCTGTACTTGATTTCCTATGTCCTTCTGACATCTTCTGATCTCTCTGATTATATTTTATCCTTCAATGAGAACAGATAGTGTAATGTTTGTATGTGCTTTCTTGAGCTTTTTCCGTGTAGGAAACTATTTTTCCACGCAGGCTACTGCCTTATTTGTTAGGATTCGTAGTTCTGAAGCTTGGATTTGTTTCTTGCATACATCCTGATCTGTTCTGTTCTCTGAAAGCTGTGATGCCATGAGCAAGTGCATTTCTAGGCATCTGAAATTCTTGGGTTTTTGTCAAGACACCAGTAGTGTCGGTTTTCTTTGTGCACTCATATTTCTTTTTTAAAATTCCATATTGTGGCTGCAGGGTCAGGGTTTGTTGCAACAGTGAACACTTAAAGGGAAGACATAAAAGATGACTGAATGAGCAATTTGCTATGTATTCAGTCTTTTTCAGTCCAAGTTCCATGCCATCTTGTGTAGCTTCAGTAATCAAAGTCCAATAATTAAAAAAAAATAAATCAGACTTGCTAAATGGTTTTGCAACTATTTTTGAGTTACTCATTCTTCTGAAAGAAATAAAGTGTCCTAAAAGGTGATCTGTGTTTGAAGGCCATGTTTGGAAGAACTGTGATGTTCCTTTAGCAATTAAATACTAATTAAATGACTTTAACTGTATAATAAAAGCTTTGCTGGGAGTGCATGTTTGCTCTGATGTTTGTAAACCAGATAAGCTAAATTTAAGTGCTTAAAACTGCTTACTACGTTCATTTAATGCTTATTACATGAATAATTGAAAACTTGCTTTCTAGAAATTGATTCTAGATTTGTTTATTAGATATATGATGAAAATGTTTTTGTTTGTTTATTTTTTTTAATATCTAGAATGCAAACTCATGCCCAGTGGATCGGATCCTCTTTAATTACATCAGCATTCGGGCACGTTTTGGTGGTAAAGTCCTAAAAAAGGTAAGCTTTCTATTATAATAAACAAAACAATTAAAAAAAAAAAAGGCATATTGCCACAAAACAGCTGTTCAGAGATTTACCTTCATAGCACGTTGATCTGATAGTTGGCAGCTGGGTGAATTTTCTTTCCTATTGTGAGATTGCCATTTAAGGAGCTGTTAACAGTTTTTCTTCGTGTTTAATTGCATTTCCTATGTTATTATGTATGGAAGCACGATATTGGCTTTGAAGGGAAAAAGGATTGTTTGAATAACTGCATTTTTTGTATAATGGTCTTTTGTGATGTTCTGCATTGATAAACCTCTTTCCGCTGGGCATCTTCACTATGCAGTGCATGAACTGCTGTAATACAGATAGATCAATCATGTTTAACCTACATTGATCCTGTTCTTTATGTCTTCCTACCAGCTCTATTGTATAGCAGTTGGCTTTGTAAGGGGGAGTGAGGAGCCTGCAGTCAAACTCTTAAAGGCACAGGTTGAGTCTGATGATGATCTCTCACAGAAGAATATTGAGGGGTTGTCATTGCTTTATAATTAATCAGTATCTGAAACATACTGGTACTTAGGTGTCATCTGTGAGATTGTTTTTTTTCTTCATAAACTGATGGTTTATTATTCTTTATGCTTTTAACAAAAGTTAAAGCACAAGTTGCCACTTAAATAAATCTCAGTAATTTAGGGGCAAAAAAGGTAACCCCGCTCTCATTTGTTTTCTTTGTAGATTCATTTTGTTTGTTTGACTGCTTTTGATCTTATTCAGGAACTTTGATTTCCGTTCTTAAAATATTTTTCTGTGACTGTCAGTGTCTGACAATAAGCAGTTCAATAGATCTCTTCCAGTATTCAGTGTGTTCAATGAACTTAATTGAAGGTTCGGGTGTGTAGATGCCATTTTGGTTAATTCACTTGTAGGTTTTGCTGCTATTACTGATAATGTGACAATAGATATTTAAAAGTGGCACGTTCTGCATTTAATGTGAACTTTTCTTTTATTTAGATTCCCGTTGAGAACACAAAAACTCAGGGTAATGAAGGAGAGGATGATCCAACCTTTTGTGAAGTATGTGGCAGAAGTGACCGAGAGGATCGCCTGCTGCTGTGTGATGGCTGTGATGCAGGGTAAGATGTATTTAAATGAATACAGCACCTATGTGACTGCAGAAAGTACTGCAGGGCTAGCCAGTGGTTGATCACCAGGCACTCTGGTCTGTGGGCTGCCCCTTGCTGCTCTCCTCAGCCTTGTCCCATGGCCGGACTTGACCCCGTATATTTGTAGCTCAGGCATCCCAAAAGAGCCTTTTGGGCTTTCCTGGACAGCTTCTCTTGAAGTGATTGACGAGGCTAGTTGCTCAGCCTGCTGGGAAGAGAACGCTTCATAATGCCTGAGGGAGTGTTGCATTCTCTTCTTCCCCTTTGAGATTTGTGGAGGATGAGCACAGTCCTCTGTGAGACAGCATTTCAGAGTCTGGTGGTTATCCTCCAGGCCGCAAGTGGCAGTATGGAGCCTTGCAACTGAGGAATTATTTCATGTGGTTATAGAGAAATTCTTATCACTAATTGTTTCCTTGATCAACTGAGATGTAGGAGCGATGGAATGTGTTTATTCAGTGTAAGGCACTGCAGATTCCTGTGGCTAGTCATGCAAAGTAAAATGTTAAAAATACCAGTGGTAATACCACACTGGTTCTCAGGAAATTGATGTTATTTCCAGATCGTCTGTCTTGTCATTGCTTCAGTGACTTCATTCCTTTCTCTTCACTGTGTCCAGTTTTGGCTCCGACTGCACATTTGTTGCAACCTGTGTTCAAATAACAAGTGGTATCCTACACAGTGAGGGAAGGACTCTTCTCTGAATGGAGACAAAAGTGTTCAGAACACAGTCTGGAATTAAAGACCATTATTCGGCTAGCAGGTAGCATCGTTTCTCTGGAGACTGATGAAGCAGATATGTAGACCATGATAGATAAGGATTATTCTCTTATCTTGGATGTGGATAGGCATAAAAAGCTCTTGTCACATTGCTTGATTAATTTTTTTTTAATTTTTATTTTAATTTCTTTTTCCTTTTTCAAGGTATCATATGGAATGCCTTAATCCACCTCTGAGTGAAGTCCCTGTAGATGAATGGTTCTGTCCAGCCTGTGTTCCCGTGGGTGCTTCTGCAGGTAAGGATTTAGTGTTGTTCAGTGTAAGTAAATGCTTTCCTCCTGACTTAAAAGGCCACATACCGCACAGCATTTGAAGTGATGTTTAACTCCTGGGTTGAGGTACTTGAAAGTAATTGTTAGGCATTCTTCCCTTGAACCTGCTGATTGAAAGGGGGTTCTTGTAACTGTAGCTCAAAGGCATAAGGAACTCCACAGATTGTGTGTTATAAGCATTCTTAAACCTTCCTGATGCTTATTTCTTTATAACAATCTGAAGCAGCATTTGTATAGGCAGTGTTCATTTCTCTTTGAGAGGCTCACGTCCACGTTTGAAGGCAATTGATTTAGGACAGAGAATACAGATTCTGGAAATGCTTTCACCTGTAGGAAGAGAAGTGACTTGGACCTCTTTTCTTTCAAGATACAGATCACGTGAGTGAAGAAGAGGTTGCTGCCCTCACAGCTGATGTTATTCCTACCACTAGCAGGCTACGTCCTCATGTCCGAACCCGAGCTATAGCCAGGACTCGGCAGAGTGAACGAGTTAGGGCAACAGTGAATAGAAACCGAATAACAACTGCACAACAAATTCAGGTATTTAGAAATATCTGCTCGTGAGCCTCTGGAAGAATTTTGTGGAAGAGCTGAAATATGTCCCCATGTTAAGTAGCTAATCTGAGTGTTTTACTGTCCATAGAAGAATGGTCAGGAGCTGTAAAGTTTTGGGAGGGAGTGGGGTTTTCTTATTTTTGTTTCAAATTTGTCATCAAAATCATTATAATGGGAGAGAAATTTGTGTGAAAACATGAATTATCTGAATTAGAGTTCTCAGTACAGTCTAAAGTAGGTGCCTTAGGTTTTTATTGTGGTCCATCCCATCACTGAAAGTTGAAAGGAGAGCAGGGTTAGGGATGTTTTAGGGATATGGGTGGCATGGGTATGACCAATGTAACATAGCTATTGAGCTATAGCTCATAACCTATTTCCAGCCAAAGGAACTGGTGCTTCAGAATGCATGCACTTGAAATGCTTTTAAGTGTGATTGACTATTTAGTCTAGAGAGGAAGAGGAATTTGAAACCTTGTAGTAACAGCCCTTGCTTATCACAAGGAAGTGGTGCTCTGAAGGTGGACCTGCCATTTCAATGAGTTCTATGAGGAGGGAATTTGAAATCCTGCTGCTAGTGGTACTGCCTCTGGGCACGTTTACCAGAGTATTAAAGAATGAGGGCTTTAAGATGGAGGACCCATACTGTGTTGTCTTTCAGCATTCGCTCATCATGCTTTGTTGTGTGATGAGCCAGAGGTCAGTTCAGTGGACTTGGAAGTTCTTCTGCGTGGCTCTGCACTCTGTAAACTTTTTACAAAGTTGGTGTTAGGATAGACAAGACCTGTAGTGATGAAGGAGTTGAAAGGGTGAGGTCAGGTTCTCCTTAATACAGCAATCAGTCGGTGAGGAAGGTGACATAAGTGCTTTACTGGCAGTTTAGTTTTTCATGTTTCTCATTTGAATCTCAAATTGCTTTTGTAACCAACTTGCAGCTGGTGTTAAGCTACCTGTATTATATAACTTCTAATCCCACACACAGCATGTGCCGAGGTACCTCATGTCCTCTCTTCTGGATGAAACAATTGAGGCAGTCGTTGCAGGCCTAAACACAGCCGTCTACCAGCGGCCTCTTACACTGCGGGCTCCTGCTAGGCAGAAGAGAAAAACAGGTAAGAGTATCAGGAGGCTTCTATGGCTCCCATCTGCAAGAATAAAAACGAGGGGAAACAAGCTTGAGTCATACGAAATACTTCAGAGCAGCTGTATGCTGTCACACCTGTGCACATGTATACATGACTTCTTATTTAAAAGCATCCTTTAAAATGAATTCTAGTGATTCCACTTCCATTTTATGCTGTTGCAGCACACTGTAGATCACTTTGTGCTGCTTTGTATACTATGAGAGTATGAGAAGGGGAGTACAGGAAACAGTGCAGCACCAGCACTTAGCCAGATACTTGGTTGTTTTGTGTCCTATCAGGTAGGAGGAGGAAAGCAGCAGGCAAGAAAAGAACTCAGACAAAATCTTCTGTTGGGAAGAAAACGTCAGGGACGCAGGTGAAGAGACGCAAGCGTTTGGTAAAGAAGAGAAGAGGGAAAAAGATAAGAGTAAGATCACGTGTGAGTTTCTCCCTGTATCAGAACCTGCTGATTTTTCTGCCATTTGATTAATGAAAGCATTATAATGTAGTATGAAGTGGAAGAATACTGTCTTGTAGTAATAGCAGATAGTTTGTTTTTTTTTTGTCATGATGGAAATATCTGTAGGGTGTGTACTTCAGAAAAGTGGTTTTACTTAGAAATGAATTGCAACTTCTAAACAGGCCTGCTGGATTTGCTGACAAATTGTTACCTAAACTGCAGGGATCACACTAAGGGATGTCCCACAGGCTTTGTCTTATGCTCTTACCATTAAGCTGTAATGTTTTATCAATATTGATGCGAGCTCATTTAAATTTTCATCGCCAATTCTTTTTACCAGGCTATGGATATTTTTGTCTGTGTTGTTGCAAGTCCAGTTAATCAGATGTAAGGGCTCTCAAAATCCCATTCAGTTGTGGTCATTGTCCTGATAGGAACTATGCTGAGTACCCTGCAACAACTCGGCTTTTGTCCTTGACCATCTTAGTAAGAACTTACATCCTACAAACAGAACTGATGATTTTTCAGTGACAGTCTTGTAGAAATTTAACTTGTCGTTCACGTTAATACGTGCAGTCTGTGCCTGAAGTGAAATACAGGCCATGATGAGAAGCTTCGTAAATTTTTGAAAGCAAATAGGTGCATACCATTTCTGACAGTAGTAACCTGTTCACTGTGCTTTGGCTAAGTGAAGAATTTTTACCTGCCTTTAGCATACGAATAACCTTCCTTTGCATCTGTGTAGGTAAAAAATGAGGTTACTGCTCGTTCCCGCATTGCAAGAACACTTGGTCTCAGTAAACCTGTGCGTGGGGCCTCACTCCCTTCCATGTACAAATCAACAGAGCCCTCACTTGGTCTGATGAGAGCAGATATCGGTGCAGCTTCTCTGTCGGTGTTTGGAGATCCATATGAATTGGATCCTTATGAAGGGTAAGACATCAGGTCCTTGACTGTCATCCAAAGATAATTTTACAAGTCTTGAGTTGTTTGTACATATGGATGGATGTATTTGTATCTTCATGAATATTTGAAACCTGGGATATTTTGAGACTTAAACAGTTCAAGTTCTGGCTTATATTTTGGAAAAGAGCTTGTGACTTTGTGCAAGGAGTGCAAATCTCATGTCTGAAAATAGCTCTGGATACGCAGTTTACAATAATGTAATGCTGTACTTGTTCTTTCTTCACTCCGTGACCAAGTTGCTGAGCTCTTAAAGAATCGACCTTCTTTAAGCAGGTTTGCTGAAATGGTAAGCCTCATGAAAATCGTTTGTAAGATCCTCAGATTCCAGCCTTTGAATTATCTCATAGGAGCCAAGTGCTAATAATTCTTTGTTTACTCAAAGATGGCAGTGTTTTTGTTATACAGTGAACAGTAATTCCACGTAGAATCAGGTGGACCTGTGAAATTTTTGGTATTTATTTCCCTGTGTTCCTTTCTCCAGATGCTTTAAATTCAGGAGAAATCTTACCGTGCCATAGTTTGTATCAGCCTTAAGCTTTGGATTTTGGTGAGGGGACACTTGAAGTTATTGAATTTCCTACTGAGCAAACCTTTTTAACAGCCTTTTAGAAGGAAACTGTGCATTTAATATTTTTAAAATAAAAAATTACATTTGAATCTCTCTTCTCTTACGCAGTTCTTATCTACAGCAAATTGCTCAGATCTTTACATATCATAATAAAACAACACTTTCTAACCATATGTGTTGTTATCTACTTCATCCATTTGACAGTAATTTCAGGGTTTGTATGTGTTTGATTTACGTGCAGTAATGAAGAGGTTCCAGCGAGTCCGGATTCACCACTGAGTGCCAAGAGGAGAGTTCTCTCCCAGTCAGCACTGAGGTCTCACCGTCCTGTAGCTCGACCTGTTTCTGTGGGACTTCCCAGGTAAAATTCCATCAACTGGATTTTGTTTTGTTTTGCTTTTAAATTGTGCAGTGACCCTATCAACAAACGATTACTCTGTTTTACCATTTTTCTTGACATGTGTATTTCGAAAGTGTGTACACGTGTACATATGTGTAACTAAATAACCACAGATTTTATACAAGAATTACTATTATGTGCCCCACCTTTTTTTTTTTTGTTTTGCATAATAGCACTTAAAACTCTCTTCCACTGAAATTTCAAATTGATATTTTTGCATTGTCCTGTCTCTTACTTTGAAGTTTAGACATAAAACAATTGCTCTCTTATTTAAGAGGTCAGAGGAAATTAGATGTACATCCATAGGAGAGAATAGGAGAGAATGAGGGATGTACTCACATCACCAGTTCCTAAGCTGTTTGTTGGAACTCAGAAAACTGGAAGAACCTGTTTGAATCTGCAATTTAACAGGTTGTATTAAATTGTTCTGCTCTGCTTTGCTGTCTGACTGGTGTTTTATTTCCTGTGCATGTGTACGTGCATGTACACGTGCATGCGTCTCCCACTACTAGCCCCAATGGGGTTTCGAGGCTGGGGAGCAGAATGCAGTGCAGAAGGATAGGGCAAAAGGAGCAGGAACATGACGAGAAGAAAAGTGATGAGGAAAAGGTCTGGAACAGATACCAGCCAAGTCACAGAAAACTGCAAATCTGAGGGAGGTGAAGATTAGGAGAAATGTTACAAAAGGTTTACATGGCTGTCTTCTAATGCATCTGACCTAAACCAAAGATGTGTTCCTTGGAATTAAGATGGTATGTTTCTATGATAACTTGGAGTGCTTGTCTCTTTCCCATCTCTGTCCTGAAGAAAGCCTTTCAGGAAGCTTTGCGTGTCCTCTGAGATAGTTTAAGTAGCATGTTGTTTAGAAGGTAAAAATGTTTAGCTGAAATCCAATTCTTCCAAAGGTTTGATTTGCCTTAACTACAGCGAGTTTCTTTTTTTCTTTGGTTTTTTTTTTTTAATCTTAAATAAGAATCAAACAACAAAACCAAACATACAAGCAAGCCACCGTAAGCACTCAGACTTTAAAAGTCCTTGAGAACAAGCTTAAATAAACTAAAATGAATCCATTAAAATTTAGTAAAATCACATTTCAAACACAGAGGAGTTATGTAAAAACTATTTTCTTAAGACAGTGTAGTGCATAAAGAGGAGTGCTATCCCACACGTGGGAGCAGTGCTGTTTTTCAGTGCAGTTCTTTGCTATGCTCCTAGCTACCCTACCAGTAGGCACCTATGTGTATTCTAACAACTGATGGTAGGCACTCGTTTAAGCTGCATAAAGTTTTTTTACGCAGTAGCATAGGTTTGAGGGGTATGCTTCTGGTCCTGTTTTGGTGTGAAGTGATGCAGCTGGGATGGATGCATCTCTGAAGTGCTGAACAGTGGCTTGTGCTTCACAGAAGCATCTTAAGTGCCGTGAAAGTTCAATCATGATACATAACATAAAAAGCGTTATTCCTTAAGATGAAAGGTATTTGCTTACCAGAGGTCTGTGTCATGATTATGTGCTTTCTATCTGGTGATATTCCTATGGGGATAACCTGTTTTGTTGGAGAGATGGGAGCTGAATTACTCTAGTGAAGCCAAAGCTATAAGTGAACTTCTCTGGCTGACCTCTGTTTATGCCCTTGATTTTGGTTTCTTTTTAATGTAATGTGTGTGTGTATAGAACAAGTGCTATAAGAGTAAAGGAAATGTAACCCCTCTGAAACATGCAGAAGCAGTGTACCTGCCCTGAGTCCTGATCAAGAAGCAGAAGCTGCCCCTGTGCCTGATCTGTTGGGTAGTATCCTGTCTGGACAGAGCATCCTCATGATGAGTAGTTCTGATGTGGTTATCAACAGAGATGGTTCTCTGACAGCAAAGAAAGCAGGTAAGAGTTTGGCACTTGATATTGCAATTAACCTGTTTGTTTTATCCATGTCTGCCATGATCTTGTTTCAAATGTACATGCTCTGTAGTCTTAAGCTTTGAAATAAAAAGTAGAGGATTGGGTAGAGCAGAGCGGTCTTAGTACCCTGATCTTCTGTCATTTGTGATGCATTGCTGCCATGCCTGTGAACCATCCTTCAGTTTGAAGAGCACGGTGAGGGCATGGGCAAGAAGTTTAATTTCACAATTGTAGAATAAATGCTCTCCAGCTGTGTCTTCTGTTGGCATGTTGTTACCAGTAGTAATTTTTAAAATAAAGCTCTCAGACTCGATTAGAGAAGTATTTCTGAGTAACATCTTCTGTTGCATTCATTTTTATGAATTGACAACTACAGGGTGATAAACACAGATCTAACAACATCTGCAGAGCAGAATAATTTATTTCCTAGATATTAGCCATTACCTCAAGGATACCATTGTCTGAAATTAAACCTTGACCATCTGAGACCTAATCAGACTGCCTTCTTCCTATGTGATATGTCTACGAACTAAAGTGGATCTTAGAATAATTCGCTCTGTATTTATTTTCATGTTGTGGAAAAATTGTAAAATATGACCTGAAAATCTTAATTGTTTGCTTGTATGCCATAGCTCCGCTTCACAGAAAATCAATGAGAGACTCTCAAGTGGATGATGGTTCAGGACGTAACCCCGAGCTGAGTACAGTGCACTCAGGGACCATGACAGGCAGCTCCATTGTTGGACCTTCAGTTTCCTCGGGACTGAATACTCGCACTAGACCCACCTCATCAAGCTTGTTTTCATCATCTTCACCAAGCAGGACTGAGCCTGCAGCACACCCTGCACAGACTACATCAGAAAAAGCAACTGTAAAATCAGACTATTCAGTGACACCCAGGGCTGTTCAGACTCACAGCGTAGCTAGTCTGAGCAGGCATGGCTCCAAGTCAGATGAAACACCCAGATTTAATGGAAACTCTAAAAACTTTGCACGTACTGATTCGTCTTCAAAGTCCCTGTGCTGTAACTTGAATTCTGGTTCAAAAGCTGTAACTGTGAGGCAACCATTGAAACCACCACCCAGAAGAATTGACGTATTTGAGCTTCCCAGGATACCAAAGATTAAAAAGGAAACCAGCAGCAAGCAAGTGGATTCAGAACCCACAGGAAGCCAAAGCTGTGACATTCCTAGCTCCTGTATAACCCAGCTGACTGGCAAAGAGAGCACTAGTCAGCTGGGAAAGGGTAGCAAGGTGGAAAGTCAGAAGTCAAATGCCAGGGAATCTCAGCAACAAACACGTACAAGTGGGGTATCATTTTCTACCAATGCGGGCATGTATAGCAGTTCTTCACTACTGGGCACTTCAAGAAGCAAAGGCTCAAGTTCTTTTGAGAGTTTTAAAATTAATATTCCTGGGAACACAGGGCATTCCAGCAAACTGTCTAACCCAGGATTTTGTAACACCTTCCGCCCTGTGGATGACAAGGTGCAGCAAAAAGAGAGTCCTTCAGCTCTTTTCTCAGTTAAGAAGAAACAAGTCAAAAGTGAAATATATGATCCCTTTGAGCCAACAGGGTCAGACTCAAGTTCAGCAAGCAGCAGTCCAGAAAGGCTTGGCTCTGGGATCCCACTAACGAACATTACCAGGACTATTTCCATTGAAAATCCAAAAGTTCAAACATTTCAAACTGTTCGTCGTTTCACCCCTTACACAGTAGAAAATATATTTGGATCTGGGGCTGAATCTGATGTACCATCTAGTAATACAGAGTCTCATGATGATGTGCCAGTAGAAAGTAGGATTGTGGAACAGATTTCTGATACAGAAGAACGGGACAATATGGATGAGGAAGACTTTCTCAGCAGTCCTTGCACTTCTTCTGTTGTTAAACAAGTTTCTAATGCAGAGCACTTAAAGGAGGAAGGTAGAGAGGGCCCCAGTGTGTTCTTTAATGCTGAAGAATTAATTAGACCTAATATTAGTGTGAAACTAGAACCAGATAGTTCATCAAAGAATGATGGGCAGCAAAAAGTCCAAAAGACAGAACAAGCCGAGAGACGATCGCGTTCCAGATCCTGTTCAAACTCCAGTTCCCGAAGCAGAAAGAAGGCTAAAAGGAAGAGGGCACTTGTCAAAGAGCAGAAGAGGTCCCGTTCAGGGTCTAGGGGCAGAGCACACTCAAGGGACCGAAGCTCCAGATCTACCTCTTGGTCAGGTGGAGAAGAGAGCAGTAAAACACACTCGTTGAAATCCAAGAGCAGGAGGTCTTCTACCGACCGTTCCAGCAGTCATGAACGACCTAAAAAAAAGAAAATGAAGGATAAAACTAAGGATAAAAAGGCAAAATCTTCTTGGTCTAGGGAGAGAAGGAAATCTAGGTCACGTTCAGGTAGTCCTGGAAGTACTGCTGAGTTTCATGAAAATAGGAAGAAGAAGAGACGGTCTCGATCAAGGTCAAGGCGGAGGGGTCGTTCCCGATCAAATAGTATTGAGAGGACAAAGAGGCGGAAACACAGGAGAGACAAAAGCTATGAGAGGTATGATAAAGATAGTAGCTTGAGGTCGAGAGACAGAAAGAGATCAAGATCCAGGTCTCGGGAGAAGAGGAAGTGGAGGTCTCGGTCTCGGTCTGCGTCTCGATCGCAGGAGCACAAAAGCAGCAAATCAAAAGAAAAAAGACCACGATCGAGATCACGTTCTAAAGAAAGAAAACGTAAATCAAAGGAAACCTCGCTTCCTCCTCAACCAGAGAAAGATCAGAAGCCTCCAGCTGAAAATGTACCTAGCTGTGCAGAGCAAAGCCATTCCTTCAAACAGGAGCCGAAGGACGAGCTGGTGCTAGAACAGCTTTCCATAACCATCCAACCAGATGTTAAACTTGAGGAAATGCAGACCGAGACCCCGATTCAACAGAGGGAGCCCCAAGAAACTGCAAAGGCAGAGGCCACCTGTGAGGAGGTGACAAGTGAAACTGCATTCCCTGTGCCAGAGATCACAAACGTTTATGTTCCTATTGGTAATGTGGATTCTTTTGCTGAAACAGAATTAACAAATACGGGTGATCCAGGACTGCTTGGTAGCTGTAGCAATACAAACCTTGAGATTACAGTTAAAATAGAAAATACTGCGTTATGTCCACCTCTGATGGAAGCACCTCCAAAGAAAGAGGTTGTGATGCATGCTCAGACCGAGGCTGTACCAGCTCAGAGCTCCTCTATAGCAGTTCAGAGCTCCTCTGTAACAGTTCAGAGCTCCTCTGTAACAGCAGATTGTGTGAGAGAGGTTAAAGATGAGTGCCTTGTGTCGAACGAGAAGACCAGTAATTTCAGTCAGCCTGAACTGGAGGTGGTATCTCAGGGTCCTGTGTTGAAATCTAAAGCACCTGTGAAAAGAGTTACCTGGAATCTTCAAGAGGAGGAAAGCGGTGTGCTGTCTGCTGGAAGAGCTCCAAGTAAGTCTCTTTGGGAAAGCAACAGCAGTCGAAGCAGGCTGTGTGAGGCTTAGGGGTTGGGTGCTTGTCATCTGAACTGGGATGATAGTCCTATAGTTCTCAGTCCCAAAAGCCTTGTATTTTGTACTTGTTAAAATCACAAAGTGAATCACGTTAATGAATTAGAGAGGACAAGCTGTCACTTCCAGAGTTCATCTAACCGGTGGCATCGTGGTTGGCTTTGAAGCACATATTGCAACCTGATCTCTGAACTGACAGTCTGCGTTCTGTGCTTTTTATAGTTGTCTGGAATGATCTTCCTTTAGAATTTCTTAGATTTTTCAAAACAGAGTAGTGTTGCGCATCTTTAGCTCTCTCCTGTGGACTGTGATAAGCCAAAGCTGCTAGGAACAGCCTGACTTGGCTGCCCGTGCTGTGTGTGTTGACAAAGCTGTGTGGTTCTCATGGAAACCCACTGAAAAGGAATTGCACAAGTGGATGATGAGTCCTCAATTATCAGAAGCTTTAAAATGTTAATGATTGCTAAACAAAGTCCTTTAGAGACAGCCTTGTTGCTAGATCCTTCGCTGGTTTTGGTGGGGTTTTGGGGTGTTTTTTGTTTAATGTGCAATGGCTTTGAATCTTTGCCCCTTTAGGTTTATTTTGTTCTTTTTTTCCTTTTCCCCTTCTCTTGGGGAACCTAGGGATGCCGTTTTACAAACTTCAGCGAGCAAAAGAAGGGGCCTGGAAAGCAGAGGACTTGAACCAAACGTTAAATCAGGTGCAGTTAAATGAGCCTCCTCCAACCAATTATATGATTCCTGAGCCTATGTTTCCTGATCTAGATTCCTCTCAGGTTGGTTCCTATTCTGACAGCCAAGTGTCATGGAAGGCATCCCACCTCATCTGTGCCCTCGTTGTGCAACACCTTCCACTCATGGCAGAGTTGGCCTTCCTCTGTGCATAGCGCATTTCATAAAGCCCATACTCCTCAGCAGTCCTCTAATCACTTTATCTTTTAGGTGGTTGTTACTGTTGAAGAAGCAAGTTTTCCTTTCATTCCGCACTATATGTGCAGCTTCTGTCTTCAGCACTTACTTGATCAACAGTTACATTGTTGGAAAAGCTGTGAGCATCTCACTGGTGGTGATCAGGCTGTGAAACTGGTCTGTTGGCATTAGTCTGTGCCATCAGTCTTTGCCTCTGTGCTCTCCATCAGTGGCGTGCTGAGTGGGGCTCTTGCTAGTGCAGTCAGAGACCAAGCTGAGGGTTAGACTGTAGCTTTCCTGATTTTAACTGGTAATTTCCTGCCTATTTCAGTGTATAAAAGGTGCTCTGAAAATCCTGATCTGATGCCCTCTCTTGCGAGTACACACATTAATGAAATTCTATCTGTTTCACAGGTGTACTGTCAAAACATACCTTTGACACCCCCTCTGCCCTCGAGCCTTCCCCCCTACGCACCTGTCAGCCAGCCCACAGTTCAGTTCATCATGCAGGGCAGCCTTCCTGCTCTTGGCTGTGTGGCAGGCCAGAGCCTGACTCCAGAGCCAGGCAGTCTGGCTACTGCATCTGAACCAGGAATTCAAGCTGCCTCTGTTGGAAATGAAGAAGAAAAAATCAAAGCACCGAAACCTGAAGTGGATAAAACGAAGAATGAGGAAGTGAGTGAGTGCTGTCACGTAGCAAATGCGTAATGAGAATTGCACGTGCAACCTTCAGCCCTGTTAATTGAAGCATTAGCCATTGTGTAGAAATTAGAAGCAGTACACTAAGGAACTGTTTATTTGAACTTATTTCTTAACTCTTAGAAAACCTTGATTTTTTTAAAGTATCTGTTATGTTCTCACAGTGCTGAAACTTTCTTGTGTGAGTGTTTGAAAGTCCTTTTCCCCTTTCAGAAAGCCAGAATGTCTGGGCTTCTCCAAACACCTGTTCATTGTTTGTTATGACAGAGTTAAGTTTTGGTGCTATCTCTAATACTTGATTTGTAAACAACTCCATAATTTATTGAGCACCTTTTGAGATACCTGAGGCATTATGTGCATGGCTGTGACTTACTGCTTTTAAATTCTGACAGTATTTTGATGGATAGATGTTTACTTCAGAGCTGCTGGAAGGGAAGGAGATGAAGATTAGGAAGTGGATGCTATTTTGCTTCTTAAAAACACATTTTCTAAGGCAGAATACTGTTGCACAAAACAAGGATTTCTCATAGCATGAAGCGTGGTTTGTTTCAAGACTGTGGTTTGCAGTAAAGCAGGTCCTTTGAGTCTGATTCTTACCTGTTTTTGGAGAGATTAAATGAATATTTTTACTGTTCAATCACTTTTAAGAAAAATAGATTCAGAAAGTTTTCGCAGTGTAACACATGGAAACAAACTTTTCGTTGCTGTGCAGTACATGAAGAAGCTTCACATGCAGGAAAGGGCTGTAGAAGAAGTGAAACTTGCTATCAAGCCCTTTTACCAGAAGAGGGAGATTACAAAGGAGGAGTACAAGAACATTCTTCGAAAAGCCGTGCAAAAGGTAAGTGACAGCAAAGGGGAGGAGCTGTGCAGGAAATGAAACAGGTGGCAGGACAATATATCATACTTGCAAGCTTCAGTGATTTTGCTTTATTAACGTGGAATTAAAATAGCAGATCTCTGGACTCTGACATGGTCTCCACAGTGTTGTAACGTGTTAGCTGCTTTAAGCAGGACTGAGCAGTGCTATTGAGAATGATTATAAGATGTTTTCAGTGGCAAGGATCAGGTAGCTTAAACTGCCTCAGCTGAAGTGTTACATGGCAAGTGATTTGAGTGGAGAAGGTTAAATCTCCTTCGTTAAGAACTTCATCCAAAATCATCAAGCTGCTTCTTGCAAGTTAAAAAAGTACTGTGTTAATTCCTTGGTCATCTGTGATGTCCCTGAACTTTAGAAGAGGGCCTTGCTATTTGGCTGACGCTGACTTTTGCCTCAAAACTTAGTGCTGACCAGACTGTGGCTGGGAAAATAAAGTGTCTTATCACTAGAAAAATAGGTGTTGTCTTGTGAAAGCAATTAATGTCAAGGCAGTTAAGCGATACCCTGGAGAGCTGTGTTCTCTCTCTGCCCTGCCTTCCTAATATCACTGGAAAATTCCATCATCAATCAAAATTCCTGAGATAATGCCTGCAATTCCACATCTCCTGCGTGACCTGTATGAAACACAGATCCAGTTTGCAGAAGACCCGAGCAAAACCGGTTGCTGACGACGTCACCAAATGCTTCTCTGAACAATGATCAAGTTTTTAGTTCTTTGGGAGAAAAGGAACAGATGTCACGTGCCTCAGTAAACAGGTCCACAAAACTGACAACGTTCTTTCAGTCTGAGCACTGATCCCTCTAAACATGAAAAAATAATAGGAAGTTAACACTTTTTTCACTATGTATTGTATGGAATTGGCTGGACAATGGCAGTGCAGTTTGGCACGTTAAATAGAAACCACAGGAAATCCCTGCATTAAGAATGACAAATGCTACCTGCAGGGAAACTTCTGCATTCAGTTAGTGCTAAGTAGATAAGTGCTGGGTCGATTTCTGGGCTGCTTGAAGTAAAAACGTTGTCAGCACTGTTCTGCCACTGCAGGTGCGCAGACACAACAGCACCCAGCTCTTGGGGCTAAATACTACTTGTGCAGAAGGAGCAAACTAGGGTTAGAGGGCAGCTCTGATATTGAGGACTTTTTATCTAGTCTTTGACCAAGTGTAACTACTGTGGGTGGTGTTCTAATAAAGGTCTTGTGGGCCTAGTGATATGTGTCTTTATGGCAGTCATCAGCCTAGGCTGTTGTGCCAGGTTGTTCTGACGCTTGGATCTATCTGCTCAGGAAGTTTCATTGTAACAGAGCAGAGGGTGAATTCTCTTAAGACAGAACAGGACTGGCAGCAGTTATCACCCACAAGAGTTTGATGTGTCATGCTTGAGTGCATTTAGACCAAGATATGTTGTATGTTTTACAAATAACCAGAGAGGATAGACCTTCCTGATGTTGGCTGAGAACTTCATTATCCTTGTTGAGTTGTCTGCTCTGTGTGCCCTGATAGGAGGCTCTAAAGCCTTTGCAGTAGTTGGTTCTTCTGGGAAGCTTAGGGTTTCCTTATCACGTGTTGTCTTCCTGAACTGCTGTAATACCTTTCACTGACCGAGTGCCTCTTCTAATCCCCTGTAGATTTGCCACAGCAAAAGTGGAGAAATCAACCCTGTGAAGGTAGCTAATCTGGTGAAGGCCTATGTGGAAAAATACAAACATATGCGGAAGCATAAGAAGTCTGATGGTGAAGATGCTCGTGAAATGGAAAACTGAGAGCAGACTTGCAGCCGGTGTGACTTGACTTGAACTTATTCTGGCTGAGAACATTGTTCCAGAAGGAATAACAGATCTGCAGTAACATCTCATCAAAAACAAATTGCAGAGAAGCAAGATTACAATAGGATTTATCTGCAGAACCTGCTTTTGAATTGTTTCCATACGGGGATGAGGTTGGAGTTTTGTTGTTTTTGATTACCTATAGATGTAGAACTCACCAACAATCAAATGCCTCAGACCAGCAGAGTAATTCCAGGAGAAACAAAGAAGAGATTTGTGTTTGGAACTCCCGGATTGCTGCAGTTTTCAGGGTTACTTTGATCACATTTTTGGGCTGTGCACCTGTCTTGCTAAAAGTTTGAAACGGGACACCACTTTTCATACACAGTATATTGAGAATTATATACTGTTTCCCTTGTGTTTATTTATCAAAATACGGATTGTCTTTAGGAATTTCTGATTTAATACTTGAAATGTGGTATTTTTAGCCTGCTCGATGGTGAGCGAAGCTTTACTCGCTCTGTCGTTTGGGGATTGCAGAAATGAGCAAACCTTTATAAACTGACTCCGGAAACACTGCTCGAGATGTGGTGTTTATTTTCATTCTGTCAGAAGTATCTCGTTAGTGGAAAGTTTAATTTTTGGGGAGGGAGATTATGTTGCACTTCTGTAAATAATGCACTGATGGCTGGTTTTGTGTCTGCCTTTCAGGAAAAAATGAAACAAAAAGCAAACGTTGTGAATTTTCAGTAACAAGCTTGAGGAACATGATTGAACTGATGTACAAAGCAGAAATGTGACAGAATTTATAAAGTTATTTTGAATGGTTTTAGTCCTATAGCAGGTGTCATTTGTTTGCCTCTTTCTCTGGCCATTCTGTATAAACATGCACACACAGGGAGTAGTCTGTTTCTAGAAGAAGACTGGAGTTGGATAAGTGATTGTTCCTCCTAGGAAGGAGGAGGACTGCTTTTCTGCTCAAGAACCAGGGAGTCTTGCATGTGTAATGACTTCATCTTGCTTTCTTTAAAAGCACCCCTTGTTCTCTTGTACTGCAGAGAAGCCAATGCTTTAAGTGATTGTTTGAAACACTTAGAAATATATTCAGCACCTTTGAATCTGACAAAAACACCTTCCTGCTTTTGCCTGTGTTAGGAAGAATGAAGGCATTGAACAAGGAAGCTGAAGAGAGTTGCCTGTTTTTCTCACTGGGAACTGAACATAGCTGGTCTGTTGGAACAGCAGTAAATCTGAGTGCACATGGGAACTACCTTCTTTGGAGGTAGTCCTGCTGCTCATCTTACAGACAGAACAGGCTCTCTGGGGTGATTCTTTTCATCAAGCACCTTTTCATCCTGTATTTTTCCTGACGAGCATGGGATTGGCTCACAGGAAAATGGCAAGACCCCTGATCTGTTTCTGACATACCTGACTTTTCAGTGAGCTCTGATCTTCTGAGCTCTATCTTGAGGTTTCTGTCTGCATATTTGCATGCTGTAATTTTGACTGTGGCTGGGTTTGAGCCTTTTTTTCTCCCTCAATCTGGCCTACCAAAACACCTCACTGCCATGATTCATCATCCTAGAGATGTGCTGTTGACAAGCCCAGAGCATTCTGGAGTTGCTTTTCTCTGCTCTGTTCTTTGGATGAAAGTATAAATGGAGTATAAACAAAGGATTGGTAAGTTCTGGGTTCCTTGGAAAATTTTGGAACGAGTCCTCTTTTTAGACATACTATTCTCCTTAGTACTGCAAAAGAATACCTGGAAGAGATGTCTCTAGCTTTAAAGCTAAATTTTTTTGCTACAGTATATATCTGACTGATAGGTATGGGACTGTAAATAGAAATGCTTCTTATAGAGTTCTTGACAAAATAAAGATCAGAAACCTTTGTGGCATTGTTGATACCAGAGGAGAGCATGATCTAAGTTGTGAATATGCTTAAGCTGAAAATGAAATGCCTTTGGATTGTTGTTGGATTCTCCAGTAACCCACGTACACAAAGGGGAGCTAGTTTGAAAAATAAAGTTTGATTAAGTAATGGAAACAACTATGTTGTTGTCCAGAGAGACCATAACAAAGAGTCTCGTTTCTGCTCAGACTGATCTTCTGCATTAAACTTCTGGTTGACCCTAGCCTTGAATTGGCAGTAAAGGTTATGGCCTGGCACAAGAGTAATCAGAAGTGTATACACTGTTAGTGCTGTTATATTTTAGTTACATCGGTACCTGCACTGCCTAGAGGAGCACTGAAGCTGAAAAACCCATACTGCAAGTGCTTGCTCCTTAAATTGCATGAGGAAGAATACTGATTCTTTCATTCAGTCTACTGTTACAAATAAACTCATGAAATTGCCTCTCCTGGGGGCTGGCTTATGCTGAGAAATGCCCCTAAAAAAGCCTTTTCCAACATGTTATGCAAATTATTTTTCTATACTGGATGTAGTGCGAGCATTGTTTGTTTTCTGGTTGACTTTCTTGGGTTGGGTACTTGCACCTATTTAGTGGAAGAAGATCTGTTTGTTGAATGCATGCTGCAGTTGGGTAGCAGTGTAACCTGATATTGTCCTTTCCCTGATCATCAGCTGTGGTAAGACCGAAGTGGAGGTTGACTCAAGTCCTGCTCCCACGTGATCTTCATCCTGTAGATGACCTCTAGAGTGGCTTTGGAAGAGGAGATAGGAATAAGCTCTTTGGACTTTGTGTAGTAGTGTTGAAGCAGAGTGGAGTCCTTGTGGAGGTGAAGGTCTGTTTAAGCAGAGCCCTGCTGACCAGAGGTGGGGTTGAGCTCAGATCTCTGCATTTAAGAACAGACTTTTTCCTTTGGGATGGCAGACAGCACTGTGGGGCCAGGATCTTAGGAGGCTGGTCGTTTCTGTATGGGACATGCTTTCTCATTATCAAGCAGTACTTGTTGGTAGGAGAGCCTTACCTTGCACCACCGTGAGGATTTAAGAACAGTTAAGTTGCTCTGCAGTTTTCCTGTTTTTCTATCTGATCAGCATAGGAAAAGAGAATGCAAATAGTGGAGGGCTTGAGAAGGAGCCAGCTCCCAAGTCCTCCAAATTCCAAGCTGCTGGAAACAGGAGATGGGGATCGCTTTCTCTTGGTACTTGAGCATGGTGAATGAGGGCTTGGTTTCTGGCCAGGGGTGCTTGGGTTATTAGGAGCTGCCCTGGGGATGGTGGAGAAAGAGAGGGTGGGGTTTCCAGGCAGAACACAGAGAGGCGGGGTGCCAGACAACAGGAGGAAATGAAAGGGAGAGGCTGAGCAGAGGATCCAGCTGGTACCACACTACGGGGCCATGGCCCAGCCTAGAGCCTGTGAGTAGCTGCCCAGAGCTTTGTGCTGCTCACAGGGCCTGGGTCAGATGGTGGTGGGGGATCCTTGGGCGTTTCTTTCTGGAGGGAGATGGAGGAGAGAGGTATTTGGAAGAGGGTCAGTGCTTGCTTTCTAGGCAGACTGGTTGCACACTCCAGGTTTAGCTGGTGGTGATGAGAGCTGGTGAGTCATTCCTGAGCAGGGCATCTTGCACAAGGGAGTTCCTTGTTTGGCATCGTCCAGCAGGGAAGTGAAACGAGAGAGGAGAGCGAGTTCAACCATGTTTTGTTCTGGTGTTGTATCACCCTCATCCTCTTACCCTAAGTCTCTTCCCACGTGTAAATCCTTTAAGTAGCCCCTTCTGGGGCTGCCTGTGGCCCATCTGCAGCTCCCTTTACTTGTTCCCTATTCTCCGAAAGACATTGGCTGTCCGTGCCTTATTCCTCAGCATCAGCAGCAGCAGTGTGGGGAACTGCAGCACCCATCTGGGATGAAGATGTGAGAGAGGAAGTGTCTGCGCTCTCCAGCCCTGGCCTCAGCACATCACCCAGCTGCAGGCTGGTGCTGGGGGCAGTGAAAGGGCAATTTATTGGAGAGTGGCAGTCCTCCACGTGGCAGCTCTGTCCTGCTGCTGCACAGCTGAGATTAGGATAGGCGAATCTGCTGCTGGAGTTCTCATAGGGAGAGCAAAGCTGTTAATGTAGCTCTTGGGTTCCTGGTCAAAGTATGGTGGGTGAAATTTCTCCTACCACTTCCTGTGTCTTTGGGCCCAGACAAGATCCTCTTGCTGCGGTTGTGCTGTTTAGACTGCTCTTGCGTTCTGCTTCTGCTTTTCCGTGCTGGACAAAATTATCTCAAAGTTTTGCCAAGCTGGAGGTCTCAAGGGACCGGATGACCTGCAGCTATCAGAGTGAAAGTCTCTCTTCCAACCAGCCCTTAACCACCTGTCCTGTCCCACATGCCAGGTCAGGAGCAGGACTGTTTGCGGGAGGTGACGCTCTCCACCCAAAGGCTGCGGGTGCTGCCTCCAGCAGTCCTCAGTAACCCCACACTGGAAAGCCTTGACCTCGACAGGAACAAACTCAGGAGCATCACCGGCATTTCTAAACTTGGCAACCTGAAGAAGCTCATCGTATCCAAGAACGAGATTGTGGACTTTCCCAATGAAATCCAGAGCCTGGTCTATTTAGAGAAGCTTGAACTGAATCAGAACCAAATCCGGGTCATCCCAGAGGGCATTTTCTGCCATCTGCCCAGGCTCAAACACTTGCGGCTGAACAACAACCGTCTTGGTGCTCTTCCCAGGGACCTGGCAGCATGTCGAGGCAGCCTGCAGTACCTCAACATCTCCAACAACCTGTTTCGAACCTTCCCCCAGCCCATCCTGCAGCTGGCGAACCTGCAGGAGCTCCATGTGCAGAACAATGCCCTTCGCCAGCTCCCCAGGGAGCTGTTCCAGGGACAAGCCCTGAAAATGTTCAAGGCCAATGGGAACCCGCTCAGGGAGCCACCCATTGAGGTGTGCGCTGGTGGCGTCCAGCAGATCCTGAATTATTTCAACCACCTTCAACAAGGTTCTGGGCAGGAGGACAAGAGGATCAAGACCATGTTCCTAGGGGCCTCGCTAGCTGGGAAATCTACCATCTGTAAAAGCCTGAAGCAGAGGCAAGCCAAGCTGGTGCCCAAGGAGGAGCGAACAGTTGGGATAGAGATCAGTGAGTTTCGGATTGAAGACTTCACCTTTCTCTTCTGGGACTTTGCTGGCCAGCTGGAATACTACATGACTCACCATGTGTTCATCACGCCACAGGCTCTTGTCATCCTTGTCATCAACCTCCACATGTAAGAGCTGAATTCAGGGGAGAGTGGGAGAAGGAAACTGTATCTTAAGTGGGTAACCTTTCCCCTTCTGTTTCCACTGTTGATGCCATTTCCATTGTACCTAGGTAAGTTCTCTTTTCTCAGCAGTGCTAACTAGCTCTCTCTCTCCTCTTCTTTGTAGATGACACGTTTTATTAAGCCACCTTACCAAATTCCTCCTTTCTGAGACATTAGCTATATCTTAACTTGGGACAAACTGATCTAGGTGGTCACCAGCTTTGCTTTCTGCCTTGGCAATACCTCTTACAAGGCTTCTGGTGTGCCCTTAAAATTGAGAGTGCATCAGGGTTGGGCAAATCCTGTTGCCATCCACAACAGGCTCTGCTACAGACCCCAGCTTTAAATGGTTTAGTCAAAGGATGGGCGACTTAAAGATGTGCATGGACGTGGTCCATGACAACTCAGGACATCTGAGTTCTTTTCCAGTAAGTCCCTGGGGCAGCACAGGTTGTGTGGTTAGACCTGTGCTTATGGAAGAGCAGATGCAAACCTGGGACTTTCTTTCTCTTCCTCCCCAGGTACCAAACTAATGATGACGCTTTCAAGGACCTTGTTGGTTTCTGGATCAACAACCTGTTCATGCGAGTCCCAAACTCAGTGGTGCTTCCTGTGGGAACCCACACAGACTGCTGTCCGAAGCAAGAAGTGGAAGAGAAGAGGTCCAACATCATGGCCAAGATCACGGCCATGCTGGTGGAGAGGAAGAGCAACCTCACTCACTTCATCAACAATCTGGAGGACAGTGAGGAGCCTGAGGTTTATGTGGACCAGTGGGAGAAGCTGAAGGAGATGGAGAATTGCACATTAACTGTAGGGCTGAGATAATTGTGAATTTCCTGCAGCTGTAAGGAGAACTAGGCAAGCTTGTAGGATTTGGGCTTTCTCACATGGACAGGTTTAGTAGGGTGGCTGATGAGGAGGAGGTACCTCATGGTACTCTGCCTTCACCTCGTACAGCGTGCTAATGGTGACGGTTACTCATTGCTGACAAATCAGGCAGTTAGTTACTGCAGCAACTCCATGGGGTTGGGATGGAGGTGGTGACACTGCATACAAACCACAGGGTCCTCACTGCTGACTGTGACCTGCTGATTCCTTCCCACTGCTCTCTGGTGGACAGCTCTGCTCATGGCTTGTAGTAAGGGCCTGGGAGGAGTGTGAGGTAACTGCGTGTTGTATGAAGGCAAATCCACTTTCCTTTTTTCAGCCCAGTCCCCCACCCCTTCAAAAGAGGGGGAATAGTACAAAGAAATTTGTTTTGTAAATACCATGGTACAGGCGGATGGTTTTCTGGGGACAGCTGCAATTCAGAGGCAGAGCTATAATCATAGAGACACAGAATGGCTTGGGTAGTAGGGGGCGTTAAAACCCACCCAGTTCCAACCCCCTGCCGTGGGTCGGGTTGTCACCCACCAGATCAGACTGCCCAAGTCTCCGTCCAACCTGGCCTTGAATGCCTCCAGGGATGAGGCATCCATAGCTGCTCCGGGGAGCCTGTGCCAGGGCCTCACTGCCCTCATGGCAAAGGTGGTGGAGTGCCTGGCTACACAGGCTGCCCTGTCCTTGCTGTAGAGAAGCAGGGGGGATTTTAGGATGTGTCTGAAGCCAACTCTTACTGAAGCTGGGCTAGGCAATTGCTCAGCATGCTGTGTGTATAGTGGGACCAACCATCCAAGGATACCCAGCATCACTGGACAAACAGATAGCTGGTTGGCTTTCCTCAGCTGGGTATTCAGCATTTTGCTGACTACTGGCATGCACCTTGCTTCACCTCCTTGATGCCCTCAGAAGCACGAAGGTTGCCTCATCACCACACTGGCTACCACCATGGTGGTCTCTGCTGGCTTTCCTTTTGGCAGGCATATGCTTTCTCTCTTTCAGATCTTAGACCTGGTTGCTGTCAACTGCACAGATCACAGTGATATCAAAAAGCTTGAAGCCACAATTCTGGAACACGTGAAAAATGAGGAGCTATTCCCTGAAGTAGTTCGTGTGCTGCCACCCATCTACCGGGAGGTGGAAGCTGCCATCGTGGATATCACCCAGAGTGAGGAGATGGCGGACCACGGTGAGTGCTTCCTCATCCCTCACCTTACTGCTGTTCTAAGAGGGACAGGCTCTCAGAAGTTCTTCTTTGTGTGGTGGTGGGATTGCTGCTAGAGATCTTGCAGGAGCAGTCATTGTCATTGCCTGGCTTTGTCTGATGTAGAATGGTTTGGGTTGGAAGGGACCTCAAAGATTGTTTAGTTCCAACCCCCTGCCATAGGCAGAGACACCTCCAACAAACCAGGCTGACCAAAACCCCATCCAAACCTGGCTTTGAACAATTCCGGGGATGGGGTATCTGTAGCTTCTATGGTCAGCCTGTTCCAGTGCCCTGAATCCTCAAAGGAGGAAGGAATTCCTAATCTCTAATGTATTGCAAGCACCTGACTCCAAGGCCTAAAGAAAAGCAAGGGAGAAGAGCAAGTTCTTCGCTTGAAGGCTCTGCCAGCACCTGTAAACCTGTGCTTGGAGGAGCTTTCAGCTGGCAACATAGTCTGTAACGCTGTTCTTTCTCCCCTTTGCCCTGTATCAACACTTCAAATCTATGTTATCTTGCAGGAAGGAGATGGACAGCTTTAATGCATCTACTTGGCTTTCAAAGCTATGTCTCGCAGACTTTATTTAATGCATAGCTCTGGTCTCCACTATTACCTAGGGACCGTGTGCTGGTGCTTGTTGGCCCTGTGAAGGAGCCTTTGACTGCTGGCTAGGCAGCTGTGCTCCAAGACAGGCGTGCTGAGCACCCACATCTCCCTCCAGGCATGATGGACCTCCAGTACCTGCTCAGTGAACTCTCCCAGCACGAGCACCTGGCTAACCTGGACAAAGAGCTTCTCCAGGATATCTTGCGCTATCTCCACCGCATCGGCCTTATTGTGTGGTATGAAGAAATCAAGCACCTGGCAAGCACTGTCTTTCTGCAGCCTACCTTCCTAATAACTACGTTCAAGGTGAGCATGGGGAACAGGACTCTGCAGGGTCCCAGCTTTGCCATGCTCCTCTTGTCACAGCCTCTTGTTTCCCTGTCTTCCTGCCCAGCTCCTCGTGAGGGACCGCCTGGTGCAGCAGCTGGAGAGCATCTCTGTGGACACGCTGATTGCAGAACATGCCACCCTCAGGGACAGGTCCAACTGGGTGTGGGCCTTCAAGTCAAAGGCAATGCTGTGCCACCAGGCAGTGCGTGCTTTGGTGAAGTACCAGCTCTGTTTGGAAGGGATGCAGGACATCTTTGAGGAGATCATGGGGGACAAGACCCACAGGGGGAAAGGGAAGCTCTTCAGCCTCCTAGAGTACTTTGAGCTCTGCCTGGAGGTGAGGCACGCCAAAGCACTCAATCCTCAGGCCAGTGAGTTCGTTCCTGGGAGGACATGGGAGACAACACGGGGCCAAGGCGACTCCTGGTACTTGTTCCCAACCTACCTGAACCAGACTGAAGAGGTCTCTGAGGTGTGGGGAGGAGATCACCCTGAGGACCTCCACATTCGTACCTACTTCTCACCTGAGATACCTGAGGGCTTCTTCCACAGGTGTGCAGTGTAGTCCAGCCCCTGACACGGCTGTTGGCAGGCCGCTCCCTGGGATGGGTTGGTTGGGTGCAGAGCAGATAATGACTGTCAGCAAACTCTCAGCTGTTGAGAGCGTAACAGCTGAGGTACAAAGCCAGGGCTCAGGAGATTGGGGTGCAGTCGTAGCTGTGCCCCGGACTTGTGGAGCCCTGGATGAATCACTGTGATGCCCCGTGGTCCCCATTCAGCTTCTGGCTCTATTTTGGCTGAAACTGGTTTCATATTTTTCAGTTTAACCCATTACCACATTTTCTCCCACTGTGGGACCTAAAGGGGGGGCGGGGGGGAGGGGGGTGGTTAAAGCCACGAGCAATCTCTTTGCAGGTTCCTTGTGAAAGCTTGCTCCTTCTACTCCACGCATTGGGTGGCCAAGGCGACCTGCCTGCTCGTATGCAATGGCAAACCTCTGCTGATCAAAGAGAACAACCAGCGGGCATACAGCTACCTGGAGCTGCGGTGCAGGAAGCCGGCAGGAGCAACAGGTGAGGAGCACCAAGGAAAAGGGCCAGCTGAAAGAGGCACTGAGGGAGTTGTTGCCCTGGAAGGCTGCCATGCTTTGGTTATGATGACAAACTGCGCTGGTACGTCTCTCCTGGTGGTGGTTGGCCACAACGGGGCTGGAAGCAAGTTGTGTGGCTCCCAGGCTCCTGTAGGGCTGCTGTGGGTAACCGTGCTCTCTCCTTTTGCCTGGAAGGATTCCGGTTTGCCTGGGATTTCCTCATGGCGGTTGTGTTTATCATCCAGAAGCTCTCTGAAGAGTGGCCAGGGCTGCATGTGTGCGTGAAGAGCCCATGCCGCACGGCTGGCTGTCCTGCAGAGCTCATCTGGCCAGACATGGATGGCAAAACCCCCGTGTATGTATGGGCTCAGTCAACACAGAGAGCTGGAGCCTGATGGGAGCTGTTGCAATACCAAGTGGGGCTTTTTCCTTCACAGGACAAAGGAAGATGTTAAAACCTGTGGAACGTGCGGGCATCGGTTTGGTGCAGAGCTGCTCTTATCCAAAGGTGAGGCTGGTGGTGGTGGAGCAGAGCTCAGGCTGGAGGGAGGCCTGTGATGGTGGTGTCCTGTCTTTGCCCACATGGGAAGACAGGACCTCAGAGCAGTCTAACCAGAAGCAGGGCATTAAATGGGCTGCACAGGGCGGAAGGGGCATATCTAGCATCTCTAAGTGGTGAGGAGCACGGGGCCAGAGGGGAATGCCAGCTCCTCTCCTGGACACAGGTACTCCAAGTATGCTCTTCCAGAGCAGTTCCTCTCCCTGGGCCCAAAGTCGTTAACGTTGTCTGTTCTGCTACCAGCAGGACTTCCTGCTTATTTTTAGGGAAAAACAGCTCAACCGCTGGGTATTTTGGAGCTGGCTTGCTTAAGAGCTGATGGTCCCTTCCTCCATCCCCACAGTGCCCAGGCAGCCAGAAGCACCCCCAGCACAACCTCCTGTCCACTACTACGTGACCAGCTATGGCACCACCACCTTCGGGCCCAGCAGCGTCCACGTCGCCAGGCAGGTAGGGTGTCCCCTCCCCTTGCCTCTGCCCACATCCATGTGCCACCCTCCTCGGGCAGCCCCACACTGCAGCCCAGCACAGGGATGGCCTTTGTCCTGTAAGCACTTTGCTTTTCCAGAACATCTCCAGTGAGTGACTGCAGGTCGGAGGGGAGGGAGGCTCGCATGGGAAGACAAAAGGACTGTTTCAGACCAAAGTCAAGCTCTCCCCACCACCCTGAGCTTGCATCCTTACTGCATGGCAATAAATGCATTAATAAATGTGCTGATTTGTGATGCATAAAGGATACACTGAGGCTGCTATGCAACACCAGTGAACAGGAAGCATCTTTATATATACATACATATATTTAAACTTAAAAAACTATGTAAAGGTATGTCTGTGAAGAGCCACGATCCCCCAGAACTCCAGATAGCTGTTGAAACTGTCCTTGGGAAAAAAGAGGAAGGAGGACCCCCAGTGTACACCATGCTGGTGCTGGGTGGTTGAAGTGCTGTGCAGTCAGAGAAAAGGCTTTCCCAACCAAGATTTTTGCAGAGCTTTAACCCACCAGTGCCACAAAGCTCTTCGCAAGACAGCAGAGGCTGGGGAGGCAACACGGGCAGGGAGTGTCAGTCTGTCTGCATGTGGTACTGCTCGATGAGCTCGAAGAGGTTGAAGGAGTCAGAGAGCTGCAGGCTCACGTTACCACTGTTGAGGGAAGAGGCTCCTTCCCGCTGCACCTGCTCATACCAGTACTCGCAGAACTCAGGCACCAGCTGCAACAGCACATGGGCACAGCGTTGGATGTGGTTTGGGGCAGCCGCCTTGCTTCCCCCTGTGCCTCTATCCCTCCACAAGACAAAGCGGGCGCGCAGGAGAATCCATCTCCCCAAGTCGTGAGGGTCCCAGTCCACAGTACCCATCCCCCTCTGAGGCCACCTCAGGGCCACTCACCTTCACCAAGATGAGCTTGGACTCCTTGGAACTCTTCTTGGAGAAGCACTGCCCAAAGCAGAGGAAGATGGTGAAGTCGGGGGAGCGCTCCCTGTGCCTGTCACGGAAGTCCCGAAGCTCTGCAAGGAGAGGCAGGGCTTGGGCTTGGGGCAGGCTCAAGTGAGGGAGGTGGGGACAGTGGGATGGGAGAGTGCTACGGGTACTTTGGTTGAGCGCTCCCCACCACCTCTACCCCCCAAAGCAGGATGGGAAGGGGTCCTACCCACCTGTGCAAAACACATTGAAGTCGAAGATGGCCATCTCCTGGTTCCTGTGGAGCTCGTTGTGAGGGGGTTCCCCACCTTCGAGCTGCTGTGACAAGGCCCAGAAGACCTTGCACTTCTTCAGGCGAGTGGCCAGGAGCTGGCCGGCACGATGCTCCAGCCGCAGCCCCGCCACCCCCAGCAGGTCCTCAGTGTACTGCCGCTGCCTGGCGTCGGGCAGGCTTGCAGGGCTGGGGAACAGCACCAGCCGCTGCTCAGCCACCGCCGGGTCCAGGGGCTGGTAGGCCAACACGCACTGGTTGTCGCGCACCCGTTCCTGATAGACCATCCTTCCTCGGTAGTAGATGGTGATGTCCAGGACGAGGGTCAGCTCTCCTGCGTGAAGCAGCTGTCAGTGTCATCCCCACAGAGGGACCCTCAGCTGTTTCCCCATAGGGGGATGTGCAGCTGTGTCACCTGGGGGAGGCACGGGGTTGGCAGGCTGGAAGAGCAGCTCCTCACCGGCGGTCGGCACAGGGATGACAGGTTCCTCCCTTGCTGAGGGGCCCCTGACCACATCTTGTCCACAGCCCACAGCTGGGAGGGGCTGGTCCCCCAGCAGCAGGGGCTCTGGGGGGCTACAGGTGCCCTGCTCTTCCATGTGCCTCCACTCCTGGAACTCCTGCACAGGGAGGCAGTCACCGGGGCCAGGAAGGAGCAGAGCATCCTCGGGCAAGATGTCCCCTACAGAAGCATTACAGGTGAGTGGGTGGTTATCCCACTCCGTGCCCCCCACAGTGAACGAGCCTGGTCTCACCTGCATGTGCCCAGAGGGCTGGCTGGGGTCTGAGGGTGGAGATATTGCAGTGCTGCAGTATGGACTGCAGCATGTCCAAATCCTCCTGCATCAGGACTGGTGCAGCAGCACCGTCAGCACTGCCTGTTGGGGGAACAGCAGTGGGAGGGGGGGGGCAGTCACTAGCCATCAGCAACCCACACTCAAACTGGGGACTAGGACCTACCTGTGGGGGTGATTTCCGAGGCCACATCATGGTGGTTGAGCAACAGCTGCAGAAGAAAGTGGGACAGGGCTGCACCACTGGGGCCGTGGGTCCAGGCCAAGGATGAGGACTGCAGTGCCCCAGCAGCAGCACCAGGCTTCCTCCCCTTCTGCTATGCCTATGCCATTACCTGCGGCTGCTGCAGCGAGGTGTCCGCCACAGGGACCCCAGAACCTCTGCCATTGGGGATGGCTGGAAGGAAAGCAGGGTGAGCAGTGTGCCCTGGGCTCAGCCCCTGTGTTGTTGTTCCCTCCAGGTCTGGGCTCACCTGAGACAACTGCGTAGACCTTGTGTGGGTCATCGTTGCACTTGGATCGGTCCTCCACCAGCATGAACATGTGGGTGCTCCTCAGGGCACAGCGGAAGTTGGTCTTCCATTTGGCTGGATCCTCAGAACTGCCCTCGTACCTTCCGCTGGCCTTTGCCCAGGCCTGGTGGGCATGGAGAGGTGAGCACAGGGACCCCAGAATTGTGGGCACGAAGGTTTGGAAGAAGCCCTGATTGTGCTGTCTCAGCCATACTGAGGGCTTCAAGGGCATTGCTGGTCAACACTTGTCCCACCCACCTTGAAAACGTTGAGGGTCACTGCTAGTCACCCCCCTGCAGAGTTGCAGAGTGGCCGGATGGTTGAGGTGGCAGGGCCCTCTGCGTCCATCTGGCCCAGGCCTTGCACAAGCAGGGACATCCAGCACGGGGTGCTGCCGTCCCCACCTCCCTTGAAGATCCACAGACCTCCAGTCACCCCTATCCCACCTCAAAGACCTTGGAGTCACCACCCCATTCCTATCCACCTTGAAAACCTCAGGNCCACCCTGAAGCCCTAAGTCCCCACCTTGAAGATCTCGACGTCGCTGCTGGTGACATCCTTCCTGGCGTTGTGCTTCCAGGGGATGCGGAAGATAGAGCTGGCCGGGTCGATCCAGTAGAGTCCCTGGTACAACCCGCTGCTGACGGCGTTCAGCAGCCAGGGCCCGAATCGCAGCTTCTGGGCGTCCCTGCGGGGCGGCACGGTCAGCACCCGGGGCAGCACGGACAGCCGGCGGGCAGCCGGCCGCGCCGCTTACCCTTCTCCATCCAGCGCTGCCATGGCTCCGCGGCTCCCGCACAGCAGCGCGCAGGGACGGGAACGGAGCAACCCCGGGGCCGGGCTCTTATAGAGGGGCGGTGGCTTTCCAGGAAATCACGCTGGGAAACGAAACTGAAACCGCTACGGCGGATGGAGCCGAGGGTGCGGTGGATCCCACTTCCTCAGCGCTGCGCTTCTCGCTGCCCCGCGGCCCCCGAAAGATCTCCGAGGGCAGCAGGAATGCTCACGCTATGCAGCGCGGGTCGAAGGGCACCCCGAAGCGCTGCCAGCGGGGCCTTCCCCCTCCCCCCTTGGCCCGAGGTGCAGCTTTGGGGCTGGAAAGTCCCAAGCCTTTACAATTATCTCTATGATTTATTTTAAGTCTTCTTCTTCCGGGCCCGGAGGGCTGCTCTTTGCTTGGGTTTCATACACGAAGGATAACAAAAAGAGCCCAGAGGGTGCTGCCAGGGTGAGCCCCCACCTCCGAAAAATCCTCTCCTTCCTTGCCTGGAACTCAACTTCTCGCATAGTAGGAAATTATCCTTTTATTTCCCAGGGACTCTTCCATCGTTTCCCAGCTTTGTAGGAAAGTCTCCCCTTAATTCCCAGGAAATTTCCTTGTTGCTGTTCAGCAGTTCCTCACCTTTTGAGGAAGTTCCTCCCTTGCTGGCTTGCAAATCCACCTGCTGTGTTGCAGGACACTTCCACTTAACACTCCAGCTTTGTTTCAAAGGGACGTCATTGCTTCCCAGGGCTTTTTCCTCTTACTGTTTCCTATGACACTTCTGTTGCTTTAAAGGATTCTGGTTGTCATCTGGGAAACGTCCCCTACACTGCTGAGGAAATGTCACTGTTTCTTTTGTGGAGATTCCTCCTCTGCTTGCCAGGCTCTCCAGCCACCCCCCTTTGGTTGCAAGGATGTTTCATGGTTAGCCCCCCCATTGCTTTCTATGCACACCATCCACTGCT
>VXAB01009832.1:821274-858475 GCA_013399175.1 Odontophorus gujanensis | reverse complement strand
CCCCCCTCCCCCGCTTTCCACAACCCCCCCCCCCCCCCACAGATTCCCAGGATGTTTCAGGATATCTGCCCCTTTGCTTTTGAGGAATTCCCCTTACTGCTCTCCAGAAAACTCCCACATTGCCTCACAGAAAATTTCCCCATCGCCCCCTGGGATTTCCCTACTGTTTTCATGGATTTTTCCAATTTGCTTTTATGGAATTTCCCAGTGATATTTCACAGCATCACAGAACTGTAGGGGTTGGGAGGGACCTCTAGAGATCATGGAGTCCAGCGCAGTGCCAAAGCAGCTCCCTAGCCCAGGTTGCACAGGCGTCCAGGTGGGGCATGAACATCTCCAGAGAAGGAGCCTCCACCACCTCTCTGTGCAGCCTGTGCCAGTGCTCTGTCACTGCACTGTGAACAAGTTCCCAAGCACATCTGTGTGGAACTTCCTATGCCTCAGTTTGTGGCCATTTCCTCACATCCTATCACTTTAGGACATTTCCTTACCGCTTCCTGGTACGATTTTCTTCCAAGGAAGGAAGCAAACAGACATGGTTACAGAGGGGCACGAAGCTCCCCAAGTTCTACACCAGCTGGAGATGACAGAGCCAAGGCCTGGGCAGGGGCAGCTCCCCCAGTAGAACCTCATCTTTGTTTTAGTGCCAGCTCATGGACACCTCCCACCACCCTTCAAGCTCCCACAGCCCCATGGGTGCCCCCAGTCCCTCCCCATCACCCCCCCCACCTCTGAAATGCTGGGATGGGGAAAGCAGGGAGGGAGACGCTGCTCCAAACTCCCACCAACTTGCACCTGGATTTAGAAAGCCATAAATATCAGCCTCCCTGCAATTGGGATTTGGGGTACTTTGTTGAATAAGAAGAGCTGAATGTTTTGAGAGGAAGAGGGAGCACCTTAAAAAAACCACAAATCTTTCTCTTTTAATCCACCCAAGAGAATTCCAGAGCAAGAGCAGCATCACAGCACTACACACATCACAGACATCTACTGGACTCAGAGGCCATCTTTGCACAGATTCCTTCCCAGATACAAGGAAAAAAATCATAAAATACAAGAAAAAAAGGAAAGTGATTCACATAAGCAAAGTGACAAGGAACAAATTGGCCACAGAACGACTTCTAAGAGAAGAAGGACGCATCAAGGAAGAAAGCCCTCGGCATATGGGTTTTGAGAAATACCTCAGCCCAAGAATGCTGAAACAGAGGTGGTTTTCTTTTAAACATTAAAAACACGTTTGTTTTTTTTTGTTTGGTTTTTTAAATTAACTTAAATATACAACCGAAACATGAACACCAAGCGAGCACCTGGAGAAACAAGTGAAAAGAAGGAATGGAAGGTGAATCTGACTCATTTAATTTAAACATCAAGGTTGGGTGGATTGCACCACATGGAATAAATAATGGAGAAGATCACGGTGAGGTGGTCAATCTTGCACTTAAGATAATTTACCAAGGATTAACAGCACAGCCCAAGAGAGTACTTAATGAGAAATCCCCTGACAAGTGGTTGTAGCTGGGCAGTGTCCCGTTGGCAGAGCAGGCTGTGAAGCAGGGAAGTGCCCCCACCACCCAACGACAACTGCTACCCCAGGGGCAAGGGGGATGGTAAGTTCCTGGGATGCGGAGGACCTGATCCTGCAATCCCACATGCACAACAGCTCCTTGCTCAGGGCATGGAACCTCCACGACAGCAGCCAGCTGCAGGCACACCCAGGTAAACACCACCACAAAAACAGACCTTGTGCTTTCACCTTGCAAGGTAAGAGCAAACACACAGCCTTTATAGCACAGCTGCTGGACCTTGGACCCTATGAAAACAGATCTGGCTCCTCCTTTCATGCCCTGGGACCAAGCCAGGAAACACACAGCTAACCTACACCCACTGCAGGCATTGCCTCAGGGCGGGCAGGCTGAAGGAATGTAAGTGGTTTCTTTTTGTTTGGTTGCTTTTCCCTCCCCACAATCCCCGCGTTAAAAAATAAAATAAAGTTGATCCCAAGTTTCTCTCCTTCCCCTGCCTGCAGCCAAACAGGGAAGGACCTTCAACACTCACATGATCCCACAGACGTGTTCCCTGCAGAGCACCCACCTCACCTCTGCATCTCGCCCAGATGTGCCTGTGACACCTCATTAGAAGGGAAGTCCCTTCGCTTTAAAACAAAAACAATTACAAAAACATTAGCAGTGATTCCCTTTCCCCTTCTCTGCTAATCCAACTCATTTTTGAGCAAGGGAAAGAGGCAAAGGTTTCCAAACCAAGGAACTTGCCAGACCCAGCGTCCCCTTCGCATGACACCTGCTCTCCTCCTGGGAGCCAGCACCCCAAGGGGTGGCTGAGGGACACACCTGCCCCTGCAGCCCCCTGCAGGCAACTGAGAGCCTGGAGAAGAGGTGGATGAGGGCTCAGGTCNAACAAATTGGCCACAGAACGACTTCTAAGAGAAGAAGGACGCATCAAGGAAGAAAGCCCTCGGCATATGGGTTTTGAGAAATACCTCAGCCCAAGAATGCTGAAACAGAGGTGGTTTTCTTTTAAACATTAAAAACACGTTTGTTTTTTTTTGTTTGGTTTTTTAAATTAACTTAAATATACAACCGAAACATGAACACCAAGCGAGCACCTGGAGAAACAAGTGAAAAGAAGGAATGGAAGGTGAATCTGACTCATTTAATTTAAACATCAAGGTTGGGTGGATTGCACCACATGGAATAAATAATGGAGAAGATCACGGTGAGGTGGTCAATCTTGCACTTAAGATAATTTACCAAGGATTAACAGCACAGCCCAAGAGAGTACTTAATGAGAAATCCCCTGACAAGTGGTTGTAGCTGGGCAGTGTCCCGTTGGCAGAGCAGGCTGTGAAGCAGGGAAGTGCCCCCACCACCCAACGACAACTGCTACCCCAGGGGCAAGGGGGATGGTAAGTTCCTGGGATGCGGAGGACCTGATCCTGCAATCCCACATGCACAACAGCTCCTTGCTCAGGGCATGGAACCTCCACGACAGCAGCCAGCTGCAGGCACACCCAGGTAAACACCACCACAAAAACAGACCTTGTGCTTTCACCTTGCAAGGTAAGAGCAAACACACAGCCTTTATAGCACAGCTGCTGGACCTTGGACCCTATGAAAACAGATCTGGCTCCTCCTTTCATGCCCTGGGACCAAGCCAGGAAACACACAGCTAACCTACACCCACTGCAGGCATTGCCTCAGGGCGGGCAGGCTGAAGGAATGTAAGTGGTTTCTTTTTGTTTGGTTGCTTTTCCCTCCCCACAATCCCCGCGTTAAAAAATAAAATAAAGTTGATCCCAAGTTTCTCTCCTTCCCCTGCCTGCAGCCAAACAGGGAAGGACCTTCAACACTCACATGATCCCACAGACGTGTTCCCTGCAGAGCACCCACCTCACCTCTGCATCTCGCCCAGATGTGCCTGTGACACCTCATTAGAAGGGAAGTCCCTTCGCTTTAAAACAAAAACAATTACAAAAACATTAGCAGTGATTCCCTTTCCCCTTCTCTGCTAATCCAACTCATTTTTGAGCAAGGGAAAGAGGCAAAGGTTTCCAAACCAAGGAACTTGCCAGACCCAGCGTCCCCTTCGCATGACACCTGCTCTCCTCCTGGGAGCCAGCACCCCAAGGGGTGGCTGAGGGACACACCTGCCCCTGCAGCCCCCTGCAGGCAACTGAGAGCCTGGAGAAGAGGTGGATGAGGGCTCAGGTCATTTTTTTCCCCCTCTTCCTTCTAAATGCTGGGAGGAGACTTCTGGGTATGCAAGTCCAATCTGTGCTTACCAGTGTCCTTAAGAATTNTTAAACATCAAGGTTGGGTGGATTGCACCACATGGAATAAATAATGGAGAAGATCACGGTGAGGTGGTCAATCTTGCACTTAAGATAATTTACCAAGGATTAACAGCACAGCCCAAGAGAGTACTTAATGAGAAATCCCCTGACAAGTGGTTGTAGCTGGGCAGTGTCCCGTTGGCAGAGCAGGCTGTGAAGCAGGGAAGTGCCCCCACCACCCAACGACAACTGCTACCCCAGGGGCAAGGGGGATGGTAAGTTCCTGGGATGCGGAGGACCTGATCCTGCAATCCCACATGCACAACAGCTCCTTGCTCAGGGCATGGAACCTCCACGACAGCAGCCAGCTGCAGGCACACCCAGGTAAACACCACCACAAAAACAGACCTTGTGCTTTCACCTTGCAAGGTAAGAGCAAACACACAGCCTTTATAGCACAGCTGCTGGACCTTGGACCCTATGAAAACAGATCTGGCTCCTCCTTTCATGCCCTGGGACCAAGCCAGGAAACACACAGCTAACCTACACCCACTGCAGGCATTGCCTCAGGGCGGGCAGGCTGAAGGAATGTAAGTGGTTTCTTTTTGTTTGGTTGCTTTTCCCTCCCCACAATCCCCGCGTTAAAAAATAAAATAAAGTTGATCCCAAGTTTCTCTCCTTCCCCTGCCTGCAGCCAAACAGGGAAGGACCTTCAACACTCACATGATCCCACAGACGTGTTCCCTGCAGAGCACCCACCTCACCTCTGCATCTCGCCCAGATGTGCCTGTGACACCTCATTAGAAGGGAAGTCCCTTCGCTTTAAAACAAAAACAATTACAAAAACATTAGCAGTGATTCCCTTTCCCCTTCTCTGCTAATCCAACTCATTTTTGAGCAAGGGAAAGAGGCAAAGGTTTCCAAACCAAGGAACTTGCCAGACCCAGCGTCCCCTTCGCATGACACCTGCTCTCCTCCTGGGAGCCAGCACCCCAAGGGGTGGCTGAGGGACACACCTGCCCCTGCAGCCCCCTGCAGGCAACTGAGAGCCTGGAGAAGAGGTGGATGAGGGCTCAGGTCATTTTTTTCCCCCTCTTCCTTCTAAATGCTGGGAGGAGACTTCTGGGTATGCAAGTCCAATCTGTGCTTACCAGTGTCCTTAAGAATTGTGATTAAAAAAAAAAACCAAAATATGCATAATTGGGTATTGTCCGTGGAAGGAGAGGGAGGGAACAGGCTCCACATCAAGACAGAAAAGGGACTCTCCCCTCCCCACGTTTGCTCATCTGGAGACCACGTTCCCCATGTTCCCATGCGAACCCTCTGTGCTGTTGCTCTGACACCACTCGACATGGATGACGAACACAGGGATGAATCCGGCGTGGCAGAGGACGGGCGGGCACAGGCGGGCAGGCCGGGGCTAGGCCCGGTGCTTCGGGAGTATGTCCAGGAGGAACTCTGCAATGCCAATGAAGTAGACGACTTGTGCGATGCCGAAGAGAGGAGCGATGACCAGAGCTCGGCAGTATGCCCCTTTCAGGAAGGCCATGGGTCCTTCCTTCTGCCAGATCTTCCTGGGAAAAGACAACAACAGGTCGGTCAAGGTCCATACCGTCCCATCCCTCCACCATGCCAGGAGAACCCCTGGCCATGCCCTGGCTTTCTGCCTTCCCTTGATACCAAACCAAGCCTTACTTGGTGCAGTCCAGGATTCCTGAGTACGTGTCTTCGTTGACTCCTCTCTGCAAGGACTGCAGCCGTGTTTTGATCACTGGGGAGAAAGAGAGGAAGATAGTGGTGAGCAGAGAGCTGGCCTCCCCACACAGCCCCTGGCTGCGCACCAGGCAAGAGCCAAACCTGAGTGCACTCTCTGGGACAGCCAGCAGGAGCACAGACCATTTGCATATATGCGCCATCAAAACACAGGAAAGCAAGCCCACTCCTCTACAAATGGACAAAAGAAATACATAACCACCCAAAAATTAATCAGTTCCCTCTGCTCACTGTGACCAAGGCTTCCAAGGCTGAACTGGCTTTACATACTTTCAGACTCGATTCCTTTCTGTAAAATGGGATCTCATTTCCAAATACTCAGAGCTATCTCTGAATACTCAGCTCCTACTGGAAGAACAGACCAAAATATCTAAAATAAGCAGCATTGCTCTCACATCTTTTCCCCTCTGAAAGCGTGTATAATGCTGACAAGAGAGCAGTTACTTTCAGGTGAGATTTTAAGGTATTTGTGGCAGCTGCTGTGGAACAGAAGAAAAGGCCCCTGTTTGTCTCCACCCTTTGGCACGTGTGTCATTGGCTGGGGGCCAACACTCCAAATGGAAATGTACCTTTTCAGGGGCATGTCCGGTAAAGAATGGCTGAAATGAGTTACATCTTCCTGACTTACCTACTGAGTACTGTAAATTTCTGTTTAAGAAACAGCCAAGGTTTCAGCTCCTGGAGGCAGCTCCAACAGCAGAGCTCGCTTCCTATGCTTCCCTCAGCACTCAAGCAGTGAAAGGGCCGGCACGGTCATCCTCCCCCTCACCCAGACCATCTGATGGCCTCTGAGTGCTGTCACACGGCACCAGACTGCCAGCACAGGCTGCTGGGGACTCACCATCACAAGGATTGACTGCCACTGCAGCTGTACTGCCAGCCACGCATCCAGAGAGAAAGGACACGTAGAACGGGGCCTTGACGTTGGGGTCTTTCTGGCCCAGCTTGTTCAGGTTTGCGAACAGCGGGAAGTAAACAATGGAGAACGGGACATCCCTGTGGTGAGAAAGGAGGAAGGGGAAGAAAGAAAGAGAACGATGATGAGCAAAGTCAGAGCAGGACACCAACAAACCGCCCATCAAAGGAAGGGCTGCTGACGGTGCAGACATCACTGCACGAAGACGAGTTGAAAGGCCCGTGTCACCCTCAGGAGGCTCAGGCTGACAGTACTGCTCCGTGTCCTACCTCAGCAGCGTGGCTCCCAGGCCCTTGTAGAGTCCTGCAATGCCTTTGCTGCGCAGCAGCTCCCTGGTTATCTGCGTGGCTGTGGTGCGGGCCTCCACCACCGGCTCTGCTGCTCCCGCTGCTGAGGAAGAGGAGAGCTGGGCCTGTGCTGCCATCAGCTTCTTCTGTGCCGCTGTGGAGAAGAGGAGAGAGTGTGAGACTGCAAGATGCTCAGCAGCAGTCACTTGCTGCCTGGTGTCACAGGACAGGAGGAGCTCACAAGTAAGGAAAACAAGAGGTACTCGTGAATAAGTGACATTCAGCATTTCTGTTCTTTGCTTCCTTCTCTTGATGGGGATCATTAACTCCGAGCAGGTAGGTCACATTTATACAGGGAACGTGGTTTCTTTCAGGAGCCTTTTTGAACTCTGATGCATTTCTGCTCTTTGGCCAGAAGATGGGGAGCACACCGACCTGTAGGCAATGCTGTGGCTGCCACTGGCACACCTCAGGCCCGTGCTCCACAGAGAACAAGCTGTTCACCTTCAACTACAGTTTCAATCCTTCAAACACTTTAAAATACTACATACAAAGTCGATAAGGTCTGCATTAAAAACAGCAAACAGGTGAAAGAAGAATAAATCCATGATTATTTACGAATGCCACATCAAAGGAGAGATGAGAGGACAAACTGGCCCATTTTCCAGGCAGTTTCAGAAAGTGGGCATCACCAGGCACTCTCAGAGCCATACTCTGGGCAGGCTTCTGAAAATAGCTAAAGCAATAGTGACAGTTCTTCCTCCAGATTTGCTGTGCTAGTTCTGGTCTCAGTTCTGACCAGGAAAGGATGACTGGTCAGAACTGTTAGGGTAGTGCTACTGTGGGGAAGAGAGAAAGGACACCAGGGAACAAGGAAACAGAGGCAGTACCACAGCAAATGCATGGCAGGATGCTAACTCCTTCCTGACTAGCAAGTTGCAATCACTCACAAGGTGCTCAACCCAGCCATCTCTTCTTTCTCTCTCCGTCCGCCACTAGCATTTGCTGTTTCACCTGCCAAGCTCTGAGCAAAAACAATTTTTTGTAACCAAAGGAGCCTTTGTAAGGCCAGGTAAGCAAAGGCTAGGAGGAAATAAGTTGGGGAGAAGAGACATTTCTGCTACAAACTGAGGTACCTCTGACTCAAGGTGGTGGGAAGAAGGAGAAGGATTTTTTTGGCTTGTTCCTCCCCCTGCCCAGTGCATAGACAGATGCACACATACCAATTCGTCCTGCATCCTGCAGCTGGATTTTGAGCATCTCCATGGGAGTGGTGACAATCACCTGGCAGGTACCCGCTCCGCAGCCCGCCAGCATCTCCCTCAGCAGCGTCAGCTTCTTCCTACCCAAAAGGAAGAGACAGACTGTCAGAGGAGGTGGCCAACATTCAGAAGAAGCCCCAAGCCCACCCAGCACAGTCCCAGACCCCTACATGGGAAGGCTGGCTGCTTGTTGTCATACCATGCTGTCCCAAAGGGTGACCCACATCATACCAGGCATGCTAACCTGGTTCTGTTTCAGAGGTGCCACACGCCTCAGTTCAGCAGTGTGCAAGAAGGGTACATACAGCCCTTTGCATCCCTGGAGCAAGAGCTGCAGCAGTTTCCCTCCTGCCAGACTTGTCTTTTCAACGCTGACAACAGCCCCAACAGCAAACAGAGACCACAGGGCAAGGAGCAGGAGGAAATAGTTCTAGTTGCTGCTTTCGACTTCTCTGACTTTTGCACAATACGTAAAAAGTGAATGTGAGAATCAAGAAGCAGTTCCCTTATGATTAGGAACTTCAGACTTTTCAAACCTACTTCTTGAAGGCAGGAAAAGCAGCTTTCACACACACCCAACTGGTCCTGCTGGGGAACAAAGGGCACAGCGGACCTCCAGTAGTGCAGCTCTGTGCATTTTCTGTGCCAGAGAGCTGAGGTCAGTGGGGGCACACTCTTGTCTTACAAAACACAGCTCCCTCCCTCCAAAAGCCACAAAACTGCCCAGCTACGGTTGAAAAGAGGAACTCAGGATGCAGAAAGGCTCAGAAAAGCTCAATTTTCAGAAACTGATGAATTCTCACCCTGTAAAAATCTCACACCTCGGTGGCACTAAAAATCACTGAGGGGGGAAATAAAAAAAAGCAGAGAGAGATCATACAGTCAGGGTGAAACAGCCTATTTTACTGTTGTATCAAAGACAAGGAATACTTCCACCTCCCCACAGCTCTGCTCCAGCAGCAATAGTCAAGTGCAGGGTCTGAGCGCAACAAATGGAGCATTAATTGCTCCTGGGAACCACTGCAGCACATGCTGAGCAGGAGGTAGCACTGGGGATTTGCTCAGTTTCCCCCAGCTGGGGGGGAAAATATTGCTTTGCCTGCTCCCCACCTGCCCAGCTCAGCTCACCAGCTGCGGGGCGTTCTGGGACACAGCTGGACTGCCCTAATCCTGCTCGCCTGCCACGTCAGAGCACTCATTTCTCCACCTCTCATCTTCTCCAGGCTGGGTATCAGAGCAGGGGATTAGAGGCACAAAGCCACAACAGAGATTACCATGGCTAAATATAGAGCTCCCCTTTGGGACTGCAGGAAGAAACATTGCATAGTACTACCTTTCCAAATTTTCCTGTGGACAAAACACAGGCAGAAGCATGGCTGCACAGCCCTTGGGGCAGCAGTGGGAGGACACAGACACGCACAGAAATCAGATCCCCCATGACCTGGTGGAGCATCTCCTCCCTCAGCAAGAGCCCTGCAGCAACTCTGGAGCACGCAGCTGGCTTTCACCCAGGGAGACTGCTTTGATGCCCAGTTCAAAAGCTCAGGAAGATGCCCTGTGTGTCCATGTGCGGGCCATTACCTCAGCATACACAAACCAGCCCACCTCGATTGAGTTCCACGGAGCCCCACCAGCACTACTCAGCAAAGGTTTAGGTGCATGGGTGTATTTTAGAGAGATGTTAAACAGGTACATCAAAAACATGTAGAATGAGGGCTTTCAGCTTTTGTTTTGCATCTCCTGGGAACCTGAGGGGGAGTTCAGGAAATAAAAGCAAACCAAGATAAGCAAATCTTTTGTCAGGAGGCTTAAAATTTACCATCCAAAGGTCAAAAATCCATCACAAAACTTTGCTAGTCCGCATGTAAAATGAGTCAGAAAATGGATCATCTCTAGATGACAACAGGGGTTTCAACTTCAAGACAACACAGGCCTTATCCTCAGCGGTTTGAACAGTGGAACACCTCAACTAACTTCGAAAGCCAGAATCCCTGCAAGGATTTGGTCCAACAAGTGGAAGGACAATCTTTTATCACAGTAACAGTGTTAAATATAACAAATATCACAAATTCTGCACTGATGGAAATCAGTCACTTTTTTCCTCCTTTCTTTCTTAGTCATTGACACACACATAGCGACAAATCAACAATGTTAAAAGGAGGCAAGGAAGAAGTTTCATGTTCTATGTAAATCCAAGTTTCAAAGTAGAGCTGAAAAATAAGGCAAAAACAAAAAGAAGGAACTGAAGATTTACAAAGGGCTTTTTAGAAGCCATGCAGCAGTCCACATTTACAGTCTCCAAAAGCATTGGTATATTGCTGTCAAATTGATCTTTTTCAAAAGTTTCTGAAAAATCGTGGCTGCAAAGGAGTTGCCAGTGCTGGGGGAAGGATACAAGGATAAAATGCAGGTAGAGATGATGAGAGTGGTAAAAGAATGACAAGGCCTCAAGGAGGAGGAACAGCAGGAAACTCATCCAGGGACACTGCAGAGCTTTTGTGATTAAGAAATACCTTTTATAAGATGACATGAGACACGTTTTACTGGAGTCAAGGTAGAACACTTAGCCAAGAACCAAACCTAGCAAGTACATGGCAAACAGCAGCTATATGGCACTCAAGGCTCTGGAGATAAACATGAAGCCTCCTGGAACACTTTACAAGGACCAGCTTTTAGGAAGTGACTTTTGCTCTCACATTCTCTGCTCTGGATGATAAAGCTGCTTCTGTTTTAACAGCAGCTCTGAGTTTATGGCTTTCTTGATTCATCCAGCTTCAGAAATTCAGAGAAAAATCTCAACAGTTCCCCGTAGCCTAAAGGAAGGACATTACCCTTCTCACATCATGCTTTCCCAGAGGCACAGCGATGAAGACCTGCAGGAAGATGCTTCTGCAGATCCCCACTTCTGCTTGCTGGCCTGGAAACCGCAGAGACTCTAAAGGCAAAATAATCACAGGACAATGCCTTGTTTCAAGGGGGTTTCCAGTGCTCACAGGCCTGCTTGTTCCTAAATGAGGAGGCATGGGAAGACCAGCACAGTAAGTTTTGTTTCCTCTGGAAACAAGAAGTACTAACAGCAGGCTGCCACACTGGTGTCAAGTGAAATAGAAACAGGAAAAGGAGCAGAAATTAAGCCTCTATCCTGTGAACACAACTTTCTTGTAACAAAAGGAGCGGGATAGCGCTGTAGGAGGGGGAATTCACACCTGAGTTGGCCCCACGGTGGAGAGACCTGCAGGAGCAGAATTCTCCAGGCTCAGGGAGAGCTGAGAGGATCAATAGGGGCATACCGTCCCAACTGAGGTCCTACAGCCCCAGTACATCAGCTCCTGAAGCATCTATGCGTGCAGTCAGAAAAAATAAATAAATGAGTAGCACAAACCTGCAGTGATACAGCCCCAGGACAGAATTCCAGCAATCTGCAGCCAGGAACTTCCTACAGCACCTGTGTTGTTTTCTATCTGGCCATTTGGAAATGGCCTTTTGGGAACAGGCTTTATGCCACATTGTTTTTTCTAGCAGTTTAAAAGCAGGTTCATTTCACTACCAAGTCTTTTCAAAGGGGAAAAAAAAAAAAAAAAGCTCACTAAAAGTTGCTGAGTGTCTTGAAGCTATTTTGGGCCATTTGCCACATTTTTTCCTGTCCACAACTCTTCCAAGTGCAAGTGGAAGACATTCAGCAACTTCAGTCAGAAAGTACTGATAAAATATGCACATTCTGTAAAACAAGTAACTGATATACAGCACATTTCAAGCAAGATATGTGCCAGAAGCTTAGCAATGAAGGCATTCAATATTAAATAGATCCAGAATACTCCTGCCCTGTCTTATATCAGAAATAGCCAGAGAGAAAGGGACAGAAGCATCTCAAGGGAGAAGCCTGCAAACATCTTGGAAAGTAGAAGCAAGAGCAAGGCAATCCCCTGGCAGACACCCAAATTCATCACCCAGTGAAATGACTTTGTCATGTGTACTGCACATGGGAAGAGATCCTCTAAAGGAGAAAAAAATGCTTCATACTGAGACCCAACCTATTAAGTCTTCGCTTCATAGATGGTGACAAAGAGTTGTAGGCTACAGCAGTTCATCAGGGTTCACTGTGCTGTCTACTGCAGGGCTGAGACCCACCACTTGGAAGAAGCAACAAGGACATCATCACCTCCCACCTTCTGTGCAGAGTACAGAGACACTATTAGAAGAGACAGACAATTGCAAACAGCTGCAAGTCGATGAGTCACATAGACGTACATTAAGTGCTACCTAAAAAGACTCCAGAACAAAAAAAAAATCGGTCATGAAAGGTTCAGATCCTCAACCTGTATAAATCTGCAGACTCCACTGATGTTGTTAAGCCACCCTGTTTTGCTGCAGCTGCGACTGGCATGGCACGTTACAAGAAGCTGTTAAACCAACCAATTGTGGCAGAACTTTGCATTTGCAGCAAGGAGAACTGCTGGGCTAAGAGTTAAGAACTGAGATTTTATCCCAGGCAGGCTGCTTTCTAACTGCTGTCACTGAAAACAGTGCCCATGCTGGACCCTTCACTGTCTGCCTCTGGAGAGGTGTCTTGGTCTTGAAGGGAGACATGAATGTCCGCTGAATTGCAAAGGAAATATCTCTGTGAAAACAGCATTAAATATCCACGATTCAGCTCCTAACATCTGCCATACTAGCACTTTTTACTAGCATTGAGTCCACATTAACCCACATTCTCACACTAAACATATAATCTTCTTCTTACGGCATTTACAGTGCCAGTGCCCTTTGCCAAATTCGGGTTCATTCATCACCTCTTTTCAGCTCTCTAAAATTATTTTCAAGCTACAAAAGGACAAGAGGGTACTAAGTTTGGGGTCTACACAACTTGAGTCACCATCTGTTCAAGCTATAGTCACTGGAAAGCCAGAAATAACACAGCAGCATCCAACGAGATGCTGAGGACAAGGGTACTCCCAGCAGCTGTCCGAGCCGCCATCAGCACCGTTGGGTTCCTCTCAAATATGCTGCTTACAAAGTCTGGTTCTGTTAACCCTGGTTAAGAGCTAGGACTATTTTTAGAAGCTTGAATAAAACCCAGTCATCCAGCGAAGAGCTTTTCACTTCCAGTTTTAGACATTACTACTTTAGCTCAAATGTAATCACTGGCTGAGCTGTTCAAGGTCAACTAATGTTTCAGCCATCGTATCACCACATTCCACCTTGACCCAGACTCCTCAGCAGCTTTGTCCCAAGAGCTAGTGTCATTTAAGTTAAATGCTTAAGGTCTGCATCCTGAACTCACCCATCTTTGGAGAGGTGATGCCGGAAGAAGTCATTGGCTGCCAGTTTGATAGCCTTTTCTGGTGTCACTAGAGTCAAGTTCACTGCAGCACCTAGAAAGGAAGAGAGGAAAAAGCCACCGGAGAATGAAAGAAGGAGCAGTTAAGTGGATTATTCAGAAACGCACTGCAGCTCAAAACTGAGGACGCAAGAGCTGGAAGTTGGCTGATGGTAACTGGAACCTCTGCAGGTACCATGTGCTGCATGGACTCCTGGGGTTATGTATATCACCACTGGGTGTCACCCTCTGAACAGTTGCTCAGTAGGATGGTTGAGCTGGCTTTTTGTCCACCGCAAGCCACTGCACAACCAGGGTTGTAAACAAACCTTGCTCCCACCACCCACTGAACTTTCTTTTGTCAGGAGAAACAAGAAGCAAATCCCTGCATTGTGCCTGCCACAATGAGCAGCCTGCAGGGCCTTGGGACTGGCATTAGTGCAACACAACAGTTGGCAGGCAGCTTTCAAGCTGCCCCGGGGCTAACAGGCTGAAAGGATGGCTGGTCCCATCTGACCACGTTGGGTTGGGCACCATTAGATTAGCACTCCAGAATGTTCTCTTTCCTTTCAACGTTAGATTTTCCAGCCTCCACACTGAGCTACAAGTCTTCTGGGGGAGCTTAGCTTGATACCTGCAAACAGTCTAAACGCTAAATACAAACCCCGACTTTGCCAGGGTATACTTTTTGCATTTAGGCTTGCTGTGGACAACCTGCCTTCTCTTTGGAAACCTGAGTTCTGGGACAAGCCTGCCCTCACACGAATCTCTGAAGATCTAGGAGGCTTGTTATCAGAAAGCTGAGCTCAAATTAACAGAAAGAGTAAGGGCTCAACAGACCTAAGGAAAGATAACTCAACTCTCTGCTCCTGAGGATGGGCTTCTGCCTCACTCCTTCCAAAAATGATTACAGAACCCATAAATTAGATGTGGGAAAACACAGGCTTGGGGGGAAGTTCTGCACATTAGGAAGGGAAGCGGCATCACAGCTGGGACCAGGACACGGGAATCCTTGAATCTGCTTCCCCTGCTCAAGGATGCATTTCCATCACATGGGAAGTCCTTAAATGAAATAGACAGCCTTGGTAGGACAGTCTGACACATTTTTCTCTCTCTGTCAGCAACATTCTCGTTTCGTGAATCCACACAGCCTGATTTTCAAGTGAAGTGGCTACTTGCAAAGCGTTTCATCAAGTGCCAAGTTGAAGACAACGTCACCCTTGCTCCTAACAGTACGGAAGTAATTACCTGTAGAGTACTGAGACAGCATAAAAAAAACCTTTTCCTTGGAAAAAACAAACAAACAAACATGAAAAGAAGAATGTATTTGCTATTCTAATAGATGCACAAAGGGTTCCTTGAAAGAGAGAAATATAAACATAAAATGTCAAGGAAAAAATATAAGCATTTGCATGTGCTGACATTCTCCAGGAACCATGGAGGCTTTCACATCAGTTTCTCCCTCAAATGCAAATAAAACACACAAAAGATATGGAAAAGTTAACCAATCTGTTTTTTTCCCACATCTTCAATATTTTCAGCAAAGCTGCTTAGCAGAGAATGGATAATCTCTGTCCTCAATAATCCATAACAGCTTCAAATCACTGGAGGAGGAGAAATGAGATACTTCAGCTGTTGGCTGGATGCTTTCCATGGTGCTTTCTACCTTGTTACAAAAATCTTGCAGCATTTCAATTCTAACTACGCCAATAACTGTACTTCCCTAATTAAAGCTAATCGTGGTCTATAGGCAATGCTGCACGTATCTGAAGCAATGGCAGGCAATCAGAATGTAAAATAAATTGTAATCACTACAGTAAAAAAAAAAAAAAGTATTTTGAAAAGTAGGGAAGAACCACAAAGATTGAAATCAAGTTGTTAGAGGCAAAAACAGTTGTTTGCCAACTGAAATTGTGCCTTTTCTCCATGAGCCTTACATTTTGTTATTAAACACGTTTTTCGTAGAAGCTCTTACAACAAGCTACATAACACAGGACTGAGTCACTCTCCTCCTGATCTCCAAGCTGCATTAGTGCTGTTGCTTACGAACCCTAAACAACCAAGTTGATTTACTAAAAGGGAAGTAGGGCATATCCCACCTTGCTGCATCACCTAATGAAAAAATAAGCTGGTGTTTTCTCGTGCCAGAAAACAGAGGCAGCTCTTCACCGAAGACAAACCAGAACTGAGGAAGCTGGGCAGCGAATAGGTAGAGCCACGGTGATATAAACTATCATAACTATCCCAAAACATTTATAGGGTACACTGAAGTCTGGAAAACTTGGCGTGGCCCTGGCAGTGGGTAATTTTGGCAGGCAGCGTGTGAATGGGGGTGGTGACGTGGGAGATATTATTAGCAGAGGCCAGGGAAGGCTGACACACTACTGTAACACCCTGCTAAGAATATACATCAAACAAGGTGCGGCTAAACTTCAAACGTCATCGACAGCAAAGGGCATTTCTCCAGCCTGGTCTAGGCCTGTGGCTCCTGCCAGCTAGGTTAAATGTCTGCTTTACAAATCACAGTGGGACTTTCCAGGACATCTGCTGGCATCTGTAGGTGACTTTTGGATGGCTTGTACCCGGAATTGGAGAGGGCTTCTGCCCTGAGTCTCCTTCCATTGGTGTCCACATAGTCCAGAAGCCCAGGGGCACTACGATTTATGAATTCATTTGCTTGGCATCACATCCAAAGGCAGCACACAGACATCTCTTAGCACAGGCAGGGAGACACAGCACCACCAAGCTTTGAGGCACTGTCGCTACCTAGATATTATGGACAAAGAACTCGAGAAAATCCTCTCATTTCTCAGCCAAACAAGGCCAAGAACAGATGTATGTTTCAGGAAAGAAATTGAAAGAAATGTACAATATACACACCAGAATCTTCACTGAGGGCTACCCATACAGAGCTGGGAGTGTGTCACATGCTCCCCGTAAGATCTAACAAGATGACTTCCAGAAAAGTAGCCTGCAGGCTCAAGCCTTTCTCTTGTCTGTACCAGTGAGCTTTAGTTCACACATGAGAAAGTCCTTAAGTCACACAGTGGGAAAGGCTGGGCCCAAGCAGACCCCTTTCTGTCCTTCAACAGAGGACAAGTATCCTGCAGGGATGATTGATGTGCTTGTGACTACCATGGGACACGGCAGCTGCCACTCTAGCCTCTTAACAAACAATCCTCCTAATTTCAGCTTAACATCTGAAAATAAGTGTTTGTGAGTCATAGAACAACCTCTGCTGGGGAACCAGGACAGATGGAAGGGACAAGAACCCGCCCTACCATCTCATTTCCATCTCCCACTACTGCAACTCTGAGCTGTATCTTTACCTTCTTCCCAGAAAAGTACTACACTTTTCACAAATCTTGGATGTATTTCACTGTCTCATCTCTCACTGAGAAGGAGGAAAGGGCTCCTAATGTCAGCTCCCATGACTGAGGCATGGAGGAAAGGACCACCGTACTTGGAAGACTCACTTTAGCACCCTGCCCATACTGAAACATCTATGAATTTCAAGAAGAGGCTGCAGCTTGTTCGCAAAACCTTTACTCAAACTCAGCAACTCATTCAGCAACTGGAGGGGATAAGTTCAAGCCATTATCAGCTCTCAAATGGAGGTGTAAGGTTAGTAGGAAATGGACAAAGTCATCTGGACTTGTCTCTGCTCTTACACAAGAGGTGGGAAAAGCAAGAGCTATGCAAAACCCTCTGTCTTCTTTGAGATTTCTGCTTGGGAGTGAAATGTGGCCTGAAGATGCATATCCTTACCCTTGACAGGACTGAGTAGTCTCTCTCAAAAGCCCTGACAACCCTACAATCTCCTGTGAAAGTTCCCAGGAACAACTTCTTCCCCCTGCTCCGCAGGAAGCTGCCTGCAAATGGGTATTTATGGCCAAAGTTAAGGCAGGCCTCATTCCTGACTAGGAACACAGGAGGAGCCAGCTTCTGGGAAAAGGCAAGGGGAACACATTGCTGCTAGCACTGAGCATGGAGCCTGCCAGGATTCCTCAATTATTTGCCTTGTTGCCTGCTCCCAGAAGAGCTGCAATAAGGCAGCCAATCCATACCCAGCATCCACCTCACTCCCCCAAAACGCCCACCAGCAAGTTGGGCAAGAGATGCTGCCTTGGCAGCCAGCTGCTGTACCAACAATGGATGGCCGCAGTGACTGCACTTCCTTAGGAACTATGGAGGGATTGGCAAGGGCCACTGCTGCTGCCAACAGCAAGGAGCTAGCATTTCCAGACTCTTGCTTGAGAAGGAAGCAAGGACTCATTTTTTTTCAGGCTTTATCAATGAATGAGTGCCACAAAAAATGCTATCTGAACATCTCAGAGATAAAAAAAAAACAACTGCATACTCAGGCAATTGATTGCAGTACATAACATGAAACAGAGTTCGGTGTCAACTACGCCAGCTGAATTGTGTTGACAGCAAAGGCTGTAATTCTATGTTTTCCTCTGCTATGATTGAAATAAAAATTTGGCCTGCAATTCTTCTCTCTCCAAAATGTTAGAAAACTTTCAAGAATTTTGCATTAAAACTAGGACAGACACCAACTGAAGAACTTAACTGCTACAATGGGCAGCCTAAACCACAGAGCCAGGAGATTTCTAGCAGGTTAGCACACGATAGAACAGCTGGAGTTCTACCACAAACCATCCTCTCACTTTTTTCCAGCTCCACACACAACTGATTGCACCGGCAGGGGGCTCTGACATAAACTCAATTAGCAGTCACAAAGTAAGACACTTTGAGACCTTTGCTACTACCCCTCTGATGAAAATTACAGTGCCCAAGGTGGGAAGTGTACATGTACAGTCCTGGGACGGCAGCTCTGAGTAAACTGTGAGTAAAGGTGACCTTCAGTGAATGGTGAGGTTTAACACCAGAAGAGGCATGGGGAGGACCAGATGGTGGATTGCTGAGCAGGCACCTGGCATGGAGTAGTTTACTTCCACACACAGCTGCAGCTGTCAACATCTGCAGGTATTGCTAACGTACTGCACAAGCCAGAGAATACAGGCTTCTCCTCCCACACATACAGGCCAGAGCTCACAGAGCAAAGCCACACAGAGCTGGAGGAGCCCGACTGAGCCCTTCTTACCTCTGTACATGCCAAAGTAGCCTTCCGACCGTATTGTTTTAATGAGGCAGTCAGACCTGTGAACAGAACAGAGAGAGATAAATCGCAGGAGTTCAAAGGTGGGTGGAAGCAGAGGAAACAAAACTAATCTCTTGGAGTGGTTTTCATTTACAAGGTCAGCAAAACCCCGAGCTAGGAGAGGAACAACATCAGCTGCTGAATGCACCATTGTTCCAGCTGAGTCCGACTTCAGCCCCTAATTCACACGGGCTTTGAAACCCCCGGTCTGCCCCACACGCGCTGTCTGCTTTCTAGAAACACAAAAGGGAAAAACGTCACTGCAAGAGCTGTTTATCCAGGGTCCCTTGTGGAGAATGTGCATGCGATGCTCCAACGATCAGCTCCCCATGCACATGCTTTTAAATTCAGCTCTAGAAAGGGAAGCAAGGAAGGAGGGTTGCAACCTGCCCAATGCTCGACTTACTCTGTGAAATTTGACACAAGGCACACAAACACGAGGTGACCTGAGCACTCAGTCATCTGTGGCCTCCTACTCAGCTCCCAACACTGACTTGTAATACATGCCTCCCCCAGCAGCAGCAGCAGTCAGAGTCACGCACGGGGAGGGAGCGGTGGATGCCACTGAGGTCAGCTCCTGAGGGAAAGCTGTCACCTCCTTTGTTTTCACTGGATTTCCTCTACATCTAAAAGCTCTGTAGAGTGCCGGAATTGCTATGAACCATTTGAACACACGCACACAAAGTTCGGGAAGCCTCAGCAGTGCAAAACCTGGCTGCTGGCTGAAGGCTGCTCTGGAGTCTCTAGGAAGGGGCAGGTGCTTGCTGTGTCTATACTGACAGAAGCATGCATGCATGTGTACATTATTAAGGAGCAAAGGGCTCTTTAAAGTAGTAATAAAGGAAACGTAGCTGAAAATGAGAATGCAATTCTGAGAGGCTGGGCAACATAAGGAGGAAGCTTCATACCTGCTCTGCAGTAGTGCTGAGGTGGGAGAAAAGGAAATGCAGGCTTCCCTTAAGGCCTTTTTGCCTACTTAGGCCAAGGTGGTTTCTAGGGTAATACACTTGCAAAGAGCCTGCCTGCAGTGCAGTCAGCCGAGGCAACGAGCCTCTCCGCCCTCTGTGCCATGAGTCCCCTTCATCTTTGGGCACTGTCTTTCTCCCATATCCCCATCAAGCTCTTTCAGGGTGATGCTGGAGGCAAGGCACCTTCCCTGAACCAGCAGCGCTGCTTTGAACAAGCCATTGCAGAAGGGAGTGGGAAGAGCTGCCTCCACACCACGCTCACACAGTCTGATGCATCACTGTGAGCACCGCACCTCACTCCCCACCCCTCAAGCTGCTGCAAAGGGCAACGGAGCCAAGGCCATGCCTGGCTCCCTTTCTCTCCCCTGGAAAAGGGTGCCAGGAGCCACAGCTAAATTTATACAGAACAATGTGCAGGGCATACAGTCAAAAGCCCAGCTCTCTCCATACTCTAGGCCTGCTCCAAAGTGTCTTTGGCTCCCTCAAGGGATGACTTAAATAATTCTTTCAGTCAAACCATCCCACACTCCCCCGATGCTAAAGGTCTCTTGATTTGAGCAGAAGCAACACATGTGGTGTTAAAATTAAAAAGCTCAAGTTTTAAATGAGTTCTCTGGCTTCCTAGGAGCTCAACAGACACCTCTGAGATCTGGTATCAAAAGGCATGCAGTATTTCCTGAAAAACAACCCCCTATAGCTGGAGAGCATAGATAAGCCTTCTCAATACCCACTTATCTTAAGGATGCTGCTGAGGACACGCTACAGGCTTGGGAACAGCATCCTCTCAATGCCATTCCCTTGCTTGTCCAGGCAGTACACTGGACAGCCTGATGTTATCTGGATGTGTTATCCCTGTTAGTTCCTTGTCCCTGCTGGCCTCTGGGCCCCCAAAAGACCTGTACACTTACCCCTACTCGTTCAAGCTCACTTTCCGCATATCAGAGCAATGCCTTCCACGTTACTCATCCATATTCAGGCTACATCTTGGAAGGAGTCAGATGAGATAGGTGAGGTAAATCCACTGTATTCCTTAACAGTGTCTCATCCCACAGCCAGCCTGGTTACAGAGCAGATCTGCAGTAGCTGGCTGCTGGAAATTAGAAGTATCTCTCCTCCTGAGCCACTCCATGCATTGTTACAGCATTGCTGCAACTGTCAAGGGGAGCACCAGCCTGGTGCTTGGTGCAGGGCAAAGTCTACAACCAAGTTTACGCTTAGCTACACATCAGCAGCTAGAGCAAGGAGGCCCACAGACTGAAACACTCAACACTGAGCGCTTCCTTCCTATTCCCACTCTGCTCCAAATTCACCTGGGCAGGAAAGGTGGAAAATAACCAGTGTGGAAGATCAAACACAGCTTCTGAACAAAGCAGCAGGAGGAAAGGACACACACTGCCTTCAGTCCCAGCCCTCTTTCCCCCCTCAGTGATAAAGAAAAATTATTTAAAACTAAGGCCTGTCTCCGTACCATAAGAGAAAACACCTCACGCTGAGTATACATCAAATTCCCACAGCAGACACACAAAGCACAGGTGGGCTGGATACATTTGTGTCTTCCTTTCCTAAAGCCTGAAGCACAATTTTTTGGACAAAGGACTGATGAGAAACTACAGCATGTGTCAACCCAAGATGTTTCAGAAGGACTGCACTGCAGCATTCAAGGGCAGGAATAGGTGACTGTGCCCTTTTTAAAGCTGACAGCAAAGGTCTACCTCCAATATGACAATGAGGGAAATGAAAGAGACAAACCCCACACACTCAGTTGTGGTCTAGCAGAGAAGTGAACCAGATTCTCTATGCTGAGCCCTCCTTGCCCTTTTGACCAGTGCTTATGAGCAGAAAACACGCTGCTCCCAAGAAAGGGAAGCAAACAGACATGCCCTCAGCAGATCTCACCTGCTGGGCTCAGCAGCCAGAACAGACACATTGTTTGTTTTAGCACAGCTTACTTTGAGATTGTTCCCTGGCTTTCCTGGGGACAATCTGGTTCCTAGAGGTGCTGAGCTCACCTGACAAGAGGTAACAACATGGAAGGATGCCCTGGCAAAAGCTCAGGAGCAAGCTGCCCACGCACATAGTACTCACATGCTAGTGTACATCCGCTGGCCATTCTGCTGGTTCTGCAGGCGAGTTTTTGCCAAGTCAATGGGAAATACACAGGTGACCCCGATCAGCCCCGCTATGCCTCCATTGATCAGCTTGGCAGGTAAACTGTAAGGAGACAAGAAACAGATGTCTTAGTCCTAGGATAACTCCAGGGGAGAGAAAGAGGAAATAATGTGCTCATCAGTGCAACCAGGCAATTAGCATGTCGCTGTGCCATGAGGCTGTCCACCCCAAGCGTGCAGAGAGCTCTGCCGCAAGGCAAAGCTCAGCCCTTGCTGTATGTATGGGGTAGGAGGGAAAAGCAGCACACAGCACCAGGACAAACCACTGCTGACAAGGACCTGCTTAGCATGGAGCCCTCCATATGGACAGATTTCAGTCAGGGCCGGCCAGCATTCAAGGCAGCAGGTTTGCTGGCAAGTGGTTCTCAGAGCTGTAATCAGATACACACCTAATGAGAAGTTCATGGCATGTCACCCGCTCCCGTTACGTGGGACAAAGTGTGGCAGAAGCACAGTCAGCTACAGATCCACAGAGCCATTTCTAGACCCGCTGCCGGGGGAACAGACACGTGAGCCCAGCAGAACACTGGCAGCCACGTGCCTCAGTGGGGTGGCAGGGCAACACACGGCACAGAGAGGTGAGCTTGTACTTCTCGGTGACACCAAAACCTGCTGGCTTCAAAACTGCGGGGCTTTTTGTCACTCATCCTTCTGTTCCCAGAGGGGATTCCTGGAATCTGGAAGCAGCACTGATTGAACGCCAGAGCAGCTAAACACAAGTTCCCAGCAAATTCAATTACTCAAAATGCCCAGCACTTACATGCTCGATAAACCACTACACACTGAGACAAAGGAAGCCTGTTTGAGTCAGCTCTCTCCAATAAAGCACAGGACACGGCTCCCTGCACACAGGATGTGTTGGATATTAAAGTGACGGCAGACGGCAGCTGTGCATAAGCATAGAGCTGTGCCGGACTGCAAGACCTTGAGACTCTGCTGCCTCAGGGATCCTAGCATCACAGGCAGAGGAGCCTGGAAACTCCTCCACTCGTGTCTCAGGACACAGGAAAATTTCAGACAGTAAATACGCTTCACGGTGCACTCCTCACCTAACTCATCATTACACTGAAAGCTGAGGACAGAGCAATAGAAGTGTGTCAAGACAGAGGTTCCACTGTATTTCGAGACCGGACAATATCAGCCACGCCACATTCAGCTCTGAAGTCACTGCTGGCAGGTTGCAAACACCAGCCATGCCTTGCGCAGCCTCAGCTCTGTCACCACTTCTCTAAGTGTCCCTGAGACACCCAGGGCAGGCAGACGCTTGCCTCTCACGAGCTGTTCCAACATTAAAATCACCTCAGGGTTTACATCAGGTGGGAGCGAGGCACAGGCACATGGCAAGCATCATGCCCATGAATCACTGATTTCAGCACAGACCCCAGGCAACAGCCTGATGAGTCTGGGCAAGCCAAAAACTTGGAGCAATGTGGCTGCAGAAGGCTTCTTGCCTTATCTGCAGATGAGAAATCCTTGCTCAATGCTCCCACTGCATCTGAACCCTGGCATTCAGGGACCCCTGAACTCTGGAGAAGGAAACTATTACAGACAGTGCAGCAGTATCCGGTGAAAGACTTGGATAAAGTTACATGTGCACAATTGCAGAAATGCAATGCCCTTGATCTCACCTTGCAACAAATTGCTGCTGTGGATTTTAGTCTTTTGGTATCAGTCTCATTTTGCTAAGGGTTGACAGACCTGCATTGCAAAAGAAGAGGTAATACAGAGTATCCTTCAAGCTTCAACAGATCTCCTTGCTTGGCTAGAGACCACTGCAGACTCATGGTCCCAGAGATAGGAAGAATGACCTAAGTAGGACATGGTAAATGAATCAGGGCACAGGGAGGAACCTGAAACCGAGGAACACATGGAGCTGGGCACCACACCTGAAGCAAAAGCTTTTCCTTTATGACTAAGCCACTCCATGTCTTAGCTTGGTACTTTCTGCTCTCTCACAGGACGAGAACACACTGTTCTCTCTCCTGTTCTGCACAGCACCTGCCTCTCTCTGCCCACAGTACAGTGCTTAGTGAAATGGGGCCAATGCAGACTGACATACAAGTAAAGCCACTTGCTTAGTTTTACACTAGAAGGGGTAGAAAGACATCTAATGCTTTTCCCCAGTCCTTTTAGCTAGCCTCTGTAGTCAGCAGCTACTGTTCACACTGACAAGAGGGCTTAGAAAGGGCAAGTCTCAGGGAAACATCTTCCCTTTCTTGAATGCCAGGTTTCAAAGGGCCACAGACATCTGCTCCATACGCTCTGCTAAGACTATCAGGGACACACATGCCAGGCTTCATGAAGGTGAATCTCAGCACGCCTTTCATTAATGCAAGAGAAGAATGTCAAATGCTCTCCAAATTGGGTAACTGATGACAGGCCAATCTGGGCACATAGATACTCTGTAATGCTGTCTTGTTATCAGTGCAGCTCAGGACTCTTTCACTTGCAGAAGGAAGGAGGGCACGAAGATATCGTGATCATGGCAAATGCTAAGAAGAGAAGCCCTAACTTCTGTAGCATTCGGACATTGCTAAATCCTGGACCATGTTTCATCCATTCGCCCACTGATCCAGGCCAGTTGCTTACCTCCTGTCCTGAGCTGGCAACCTGGAAAGGCAGATGTCAGAAAAGGGCCACACAAATAAACAAAAGCAGGAATCCCAAAGCACATAGGAGTCGTTCATCTCAGACAACATTACAAGCAGCAAGAAGTGAAACCTAGATGTAGTACTGGACAGATCCATTTGGCACAGATCTCAGGAAGCTAAGGGGATAACGGCATCTTCTGAGAAAACACATCCCAAGTCATTTCCAGAGAGGACTCAAATTAGCCTCTGCATATGCAATGGGCCAACACTCTTAAGTTCCCACTGTGCACTTAAGAGTTACCAATTACCGTTGGTACTTTGCATTCCTGCAATCACTCAAGCGTTGAAGAGCTATAGAAGGGCACAAGTTAGCATCTACACGGATTTTGTAATTACAAGCACTGGACTCCTGGTTGGCCAAGGAGCTGGCTTTGTTCCCTTGAAGCTATCAAACTGAAGTCAGCAGGACAAGGTGACCTTTGAAAGAGGAAGCAAAAAGCAATGGACTCATGGAGAGCCAACAGCAGAGGACAAAAGAAGTGAGGAAAACAACAAAGCAGAGACTGTGACAACATGACAAAGACACAAATAAGAAAAAGCTGAATAAAATAGGTAAGAAATGAGCAGCTAAGGAATTGAAGCTGTTTATGACCAGAAGAGATGATCAGGTGATTTTCTCCAGCCTGCCATATCGCAGAAGGGATTGAGTTGGAAAGACCTGAAGAGAAAAATTCAAAACACCACTTAATTTTTTTTTTTTTTAAGTTACCTGATCTGTTTATCAGCCATTTAATTCCAACTTGATCTTGTTAAGAAATGGATTTGTTCCTTCAAATAGTTCCTTAACCACTTCTTCAGTCACTTCTTTTTCAGTTTAGCTTCTTCCTGGGAAAGAAGAGAAGGATACCAAGGAGACAAAGTTGAGTACTGGGCTCTTACACTCTTGCTGGGCAGGCTGCAGGAAGACAGAAGAGGAACTTAAGAAAGCACCCGATCTCCTCTAATAGAGGAGACTGAGCTGCTGACTGAGCTCCCGAGGGAGCCTTATAAATATATGTCTGTGTATATACAAATATAGATGCACAAATGGGAGGAAGAGCTGCCAGAGCTGTCATGCTCCAGTAGCACGTGAACAACCTTGGGTACCGCTGTTCTGAATGCCAGCGCACGAGCCCTGCCAGGCACCCAGGACAGCGGTACCCAACGCTGTCCTCCTGAACATCAGCATCTCCAGGCCCAGCCCCCTGCAGGTCCACACTCCAAGACGCCACACTTTCATGAGGCATCTCAGCATCACTCAGCCACTCTTGGCTCTCTCTCCCCTTCTAGTTGCTACCTGGGTGGAGAGACTGAAGCAGAGGAAGTTTCCTTCTCCTTTGCCTCGGGAATGGAAATTTGCCCCTTGATTGCAAACAGGATTTCTAATCCTCACAGAATTTCACTTTCAACACAGTTCACATCCAAAAGACAATTTTGTTTTGGTTTACTTTAATCTATTTCCCTATCAATTTAACCAGAACAAGACCAAAATATAAAAACAAAGTAGAGAGGCCAGCTGCTGCTGGCAGCCTGTTATCCCAGCACGGACAAGCCCCATACCAGGAAACCTCACATGATCACATCTACACCCTCAACAGGATGTTTGTGTCCCTTGAAGCAGCAGCTCTGACAAAACACATGCACTGAGTGGTTCTGATGCCCCGTTCCAAGCTCTGGCACACTCTCTATGTTGTCCCTGCTGTAGACTAGCCCCCTGCTGCACTGCTCCCCAGGAGTCCACGTTGCAAAGGGCACCCCAAGAGCAGACAGCAAGGCTGCTAATACAAACCCCTGAGCTGCTTACCTGCTGTCTAATCCCTTCTTTCCGTGCAACTTCTTGATGTCAGCCCTCTGCCTGCACACTGACTGCAAAGACTTCCCCGTCCGTCCCACCAGCAGAGTGCTCGTGCTGGGCTGAAAGCAACCCTCCCACAACCCCTGGTGTGCTGAGACCAATCCAGGCTGTACAGCCACCAAATGCCTCTACTGCATCCTCTGCCCCAACAAAAGCTACTCAGCCAGCAGATGTGATCATTGATAACTGTTTGTACAGCACCTGGCACAGCAGAGGCCTCAGTGCTCACAGCCAGGGGATTTTAATGCATTATGGGATTTTAATGCACTGAGGTGGAAAGCTTGTTTGAGTTCTGTTTGTTTAGACAGAGCTCCAGCAAATGACCATTTGCAAAACAAACCCAGTATCACTGCAAAATCTACCCGAGCACTCCAGAATTCCCTGAGGCCTTTAGAAGGGAATGCAGGATGAAACCCTGGTGCCCCTCTCTGCAGGGAGAGGCAGAGCCCAGTTCCTCCCATGGTAGGAAAACAACTGCTAGAGGCTGGAAAGAGGATGCTCAAAATCTTATAGGTTATTTTTAAAAGAAATCCAGAACTGTGTTATACTTGTATACATTAGTTGTGGAGGACTAAGCTATATCACCCCAGGAATACAATGTTCTTTGGAGTCAAATAACACAAACCAAAGCAGCGAAGCAGAGCTCCTCCAGCCAAACAAGTGCATGGTTCCAGGGTCAGCAAGCAGGGCTTCTACCCACTGCTGCCCCTACATTGGGGCAGGGGAACCCAGCAGCACCCTGGAGTTGCTTGCATCTTGGAATGTCTCATCTGAACTCAACATCATGGCTATGAGGACAACGGCAACACCGAGACCAGGAACCTCCAAGGCAGGAGTAACAGGGGAAACTGGTTGCAGTGGGAACAGAGCCATGAGAAAGAGACTTCAAGTGGAAGAGGGGTTCCTAAATTGCACATGCCATAATTAAGAGAGTGAGAACTGCACAGGCGATGAATTATGTGGCATTAATTCCTTCCTAGAGTGCTGTTAACACAGCTAGGCATGGATTAATGCCCCATTACTCGCACACCAGGACATCCCTTCTGCATTTATTAAAATGATCGAGCAAATTAGTTTCAGAGTGACATGCACACTGCAGCACAAGGAAGCATCTCTGTGCTCAGCAGAGAAGCACCACAGCCCACACTGCCCCGCGTAGGCAGCCCAGGAGCCTCCCTCCATCCATTTCCTCTCTCCCAGCTTCCAAAAAACAGCTCCAGAGAGTGATGGAGCAGCCAAGTTAGGGGCAGCATTCCGCAAATTTAGCTTGGGATGCATCTGATCTTCACAGTTTTTGGCGCTGGAAAAATGACACCATTCTCCTTCCTTTTCTTACTACATAACCCACACTCACCTGTAAGCCTTCCTATAGGTTTTCTCCGGGATGGCCAACACTGCATGCCTCAGACCTTCTGCACAGGGCTGGACTTTTACCCTTCTCCTCACCTTATCACCCAAAGGAAGAGTGCTTACTCTGGAGAACGCCACTAAACCATACAGTAATTACAGGAATCCCAGGGCAACCTCAGGCACATAGGGATGCATGCAGCCCCACAGTGTGTGCAATGTGCTGCAGCAAAGTGAGGGAGTGAGGGAGTGGGGGCAGCACGGTAAGCACTCAGCTTTATCCCAGATCAGTGATGTTTGATCCAGGGGATCCTACCACTCTACACTCTCTGCCCTGTCCTGCTCTCCCTCTTCCAGGCTGAGAAATGCTGATTTATTTGAGTACACACAGCTGCTGCCTTTACAAGAAGACCTTGAGCCAACATTGCTGGCACCGCTGCTGAAGGAAGAAACCCTGTCCTCTCCCCATGCCACGCATGTTCCCAACCCCAGTTTCATGCCAGCACTAACATTTGTTGAGGATGGTCAGGCAGGGATGACAGAACTCAAGGCCAGCACATGCTGGAGCTGTCACTGAAAGCAAACATTCAAATTGCAACCTTTACTTGAAAACAAACAGCAGAAGGGGAGAACAGGACTCCCATCCACATATTTCCATTTGTCTTGAGAGCAGACAAACTCAGTGCCCCAGACAGATATCTCAAAACAGGCTCAGAGGGTGAGAGAAAGGAGCAAAGTTGTGCCAGCACACACCATGCAGAGGATACAGCAAAGCTACTGATCATCATCAAGGATCAGGGAGTATCCCTGCTGCCTCGTGAGCCACTTGTGCCCCTCTGGCAGCAAAGTGGGACAGAGCATCCCCTTGGTCTCGTAGTGCCAGCAGGCAAGCAGAAGCCCCATCACTGCAGCTGCACAATGACACACTCACCCACCACGCAGCCAGGAGAGAGCCCGCAGCCAGCAGAGAATGTCCACACTGACCCTTGGAAGCAGCCTGGGGTAGCACCCTGTGGCTCAGGTGAAAACAGGCCAAAGTCCCCGTGGGGAGGTGCCAGGCCTCCTGCCTGCCTCATTGGCCCCAGCATGCCACCAAGGACAGGTCTGGTGGCATGCTGCCTGATGAGTTGCAAGGTAGTGGGGACACTCACTCCTCCTTTACCACAGCTCCTGAGCTCCTATTGCAGCCCCTTGCAGCCTGCCCTTTACCTTCAGGCAGGATGCCCAACCTGAACCAGCAGACTAAGGAACAACATGCACCCTACTTGGAAACTGCTGTGGGACTCAGGTGTACTGCTGGATAGCAATGACATCCGTGAGTCAGCAACTTGATCTAGAGTAGCCAGCACACCCTGTTCCTTGCAGGGGAGCTGGGTCAGATGGCCTTTGAGAGTCCCCTCCCAACCAAACAATGCTATGATTCTATGATTTTCTAGACAACACTTCAGCCTCAGGAAAACAAGCTGCAAATAAAAATAGCTCAACATCTCAGCAGAGGCCCTTGCTCACCACATCCCCAGCCTGTCAGCAGGCGCTCTGTCCACCTGGCCTCAGCTGTGCCCTGGAATGCTGGAAATGTCTAGGAAATGCATCTGCAAGCTGGGTTCCAAGCAGGGCACAAAGCTCTACCACCCACCAGAGCACACACCACCAGACAGCAAGATCCAAAGAGAGCAGCAAGGCGATCACACAGTGCCAGGTCATCTGCACTGAAGTCAGACAGACCCAAGGAGCAGACCTGAGCCAATTGGAACAAACGCCAGATACGCCCTTCAGCTTTGCATGTCTTGGGAAACCGCCCCAGATTGAAAGACTGAAAGCTTACACTCAGCTTAGAGCAGAGCTTACCACGATGCAGGGCTGAGCTGCAGCACTGCAGCACACCAGGAGGTCCTAGCACTGAGCTGGGACTCAATACTGCAGAAGCTTGCAAACCTTTAGTCAAGGACAGTCCCTGTCCTGGAGGCTTTGTGGCTGAACTGTAAGATGGGATGAACAAGGACAGCACGAGGAGCAGTGACTCAGCCACTGCTCACACAGCAACTCCTGCTGTCTGAGGTATTGGGGCTGTCAAGCTGAGGGAATGGCAGGGTAGGCTTCGGCAGGGCAAATGAGCTGGCAGTCATCTCACTGAGAACAGCAGGAAGGCAAGACATTAAAATGTGCTTATGAGGAAGTAACTAAGGCAAACTTGGCGTTACCTCTCCATATCTTCTACAGCAACATGGACAAAGCAGCACAGGAACCAGAGGGCCAAACCCCCTTTCCATGCATCTCTTATTGTAAGATCTCCAGTGCCATGGTGATACACAGCATAGCAGCAGCAGAAATCCAGATCCGGCATCTTGCTTTAAAGCAGTGGTAGGCTCCAGCCTGTGCTCTGCAGAGACCTGCAAATCCATGCACAGATTCACTGGGTTCTGTAAGAAGTAGCTAGAAAACAACTAACTCATGTGCAAATACAATGAACAATCTGCATGGAAGCTTCTGGAGAGAATGTTTATTGAAATGAAGTCTACAATGGTCTGTGTTACTTTGCAGCTGAAGCAACAACAGTGGAAACATAAGCTAACTGACAGACACGAAGGCAGCCCAGACACGACCGTGCTGGTATTCAAGAAAGTTCACAGCTCGGACATTGTGGATGACACAAGCGTCTGCTTATTGCCAGCAAACCCCCTTCCAAGTGCTGCTGAGCAATCATGTAGTCACACACTGAACTGGAATGATTCAAAATAATTTAAAACCGATCTTTACTCTGGATCAGTTTTCCAGACTCATTTTTATGGAATTACAGCTTCAGAGAGATGAAGCATTAGCTGGAAAAAGGGGACAAATTAACTGTAGCTGGAGTGAGGAAGACCAGAGACACAGATGGGAAAACAAGCAAGAATTTGTATAAAATCTGTTCTTTTCACTAATCTGTGGTGACCCTGTCCTAAGGAAAAGGCAGAACAGAAGTCTGATGGCACCAGACAGACCAATCCTTTGATCAGGAAGGACTCATAGTGAAATGAAATGGTGTGAAGCCTTCACTCAGGTGCTCTGCCAAAGAATTGAAAGAGAAGAAAAAAAGGTACCCCCCTCCTCCTACTTTAAAATAATCACCATGTGCAAAGCAGCAGCTAAAAGCTACCAAGGAGCCCTGGGGAAAACGAGGGCTGGAACCAATCTTGTTCGATAGGAACAAGGCACACAGTGCTGAGCTGAGATCCTTGAGCATGAAAGGGCTCATTCATCCATCAGCAACAAAACCAGGGTCTTGGCTCGCAGCATACTGCTCTCCTCTGAAGAAGCTGGGCTTCAACAGCCCTGCCGGGAAGAGCAGGCATCATTTCCAGCCAAATTATGGCACCTAAACACCCTCAGAGCTGTTCCTGCCTGACGCCTTGAAGTGAGTCCTCCTGGGATGGTGCCAGCTCACTGTGGTCAGACCCAAGGTTCTTCCTATACATGGGGGAAAAAGGACAAACTCTTATCCTTTTGACAAAGAAAACTAAAACACAAATCCAAGTTCCAGTTTCCCCTATACTGTGCAGGTGTTGAACAGAGCATATGCCAAAAGCAGAGAGCATTACCGCAAGCACACACACTCCTGTCCAATTTCACATGGTCTTCTTACCTATCTGCCTGTAACAGCCTGACTGTCTCAGCGATGCTTCTGCACAAGCTCATGGTGACAGGAAACAGTTCAGGCCTTGACAGCACAAGCTTACCGACAAGGGGCAGAAGCTCCAAATGAGGGAAGTAACAAGGGGGAGGGAGAGCAGGCACGATACCTGCACCTCTGCGCCAAGAGCTGTTGTCACATCATGCTGATTCATTCTATTGGTGCTTCCTGACATACAGCATAGGAAACAGCGCTGGCTGTTTAACAAACCTGCACCGAAAGCTTCCCTCCAACTACTGCGCCTGCTGTTAATTCCCTTCACAGCTCTGCTCATTAATAAAAATACAATTCAATAAAAGAGAACCGCACGCACCAACACCTTGCTCAGATTCCCTCAATGCTGTCAGATCCTGAGTCACCGCCAGCGATTAACTGTTGCCATTCAGCGAGGAGGACACGGTTATTAAATTAATAGGGGCTGCTTAACCTGGCTACAAATATACACGAGTTCTTTGTGCCTTAGTGAGCTAATAAGGCATGTGCTAATTACATTAATTCAAACAAGCCCAGTGTGCCCCGAGGGCAAAGGGAGAGAAGGGCGCAGCACACTCAGGCTCTTTCATAATAGCTGCAGAAGAGGGGAGGGTACTTGCCTTGACAAGGCTTCAGGAGGAACAGTATCTGAGCACTGCAGCTCGCATCCTACATGCCTAACACGCAGAAAACTCTGGGTACAACGACAGAAACAGGATTCTCTCTCCAAAGCTTCAGCATGGCTTGACCCTCCCTACCTCTTTCATTGCAGCAGTGAACATACCATGAGCTGCAGGCTGACACTGGCTGCTCTGGGGCCACCAGCTGTGGCAGGAAGGCCACAATCCCAGAGGCTAGGTTGGGTTCAGAAAGGCACCTGCCCCCCAGCTCAGGGGAACCAGATCCTCACCTCTGCCATCCCAGAGAGGGGCCTTCCTCAGCGCTCAGTGTCTGCCTGCCAGCACAGCAGGCTGGGAGAGGAAGAGGAAGGGCAGAGGAAGTCCGTTCTAGGATGTGTGCACGTGTTCCTGTGGACACTAGGGGACTCTGATGGAGCAAAGCAAGAGGTTTTCTCCTCTATTCTCACTTCCCCCCATAACACGTGCACCAGGCAGCACACAATATTGCCCCTGGGAGGCACAGAAGCAATCCCTTCTCTCCAGCAGCAACGTTAGCACCACGTGAATCAAACCAGTGTTTTACAGACACGACACCTGCTGCCCTCCACAAAACGAGCATCCCCCAGTAGGCACAAGGATAGATTTGGGGCTGTACAAATGCAGCACGGCATGGTTCATCCTGCACAAAGAGGCTCTAGTTCAGGTTTCATGGAGCCCTGACTCTGGGTTGGAGGAGAAGACAAACATTTTCAAAAAGGAAAACATAATGAGGATTTTTATCCCATGGAAAGTGTATCTCTTTGAAGCCACGTCACTCCCTTTCCCAGCAGAGGCTGTGGTTACCCAGTGACTAGCCCTGCTTAAATGCAGGCCACTGCCAACAAGGAGGCAGCTCCTCCTTCCCAAGCAGAGACCAGCGTACAAGCTCTGAGTTCAGCCAAGACTATTGCAGGTGCCTTTTGTACAAAAGATCACGTACGGAGAGTAAACAATATCCTCCCACCATCCCAAATGCTTTGCTACAGCAAGTAGAAACCTTTCTGAGGAAGGTAGCTTATGTCATCACCTCCCACCGCTTAAGACAGAATGTGACTAATACTCCCAGTGCTCTAGAAGTGCCAGCTAAATGTCACGTTAAGCAACACTCCTTGCCTCCCAGCCACAGGAACAGCACTACAGGATAGCTCTCAGAGGACAATGCTGTTCCCATCCCTTTGCTGTACTGGTACATGAACATACCTGCTTTGTGCCTGCATCACAGAGCACATTTTTCTCCTCCCTCTCAGCTGCTTGCTTACGCCAAAGCTCTTCAGAACATGGTAAAATGGTTTCTAACCGCACGTCAGCAGCCCCACACGGGTCACGTTGCTCCTTAAGGAGGTTAGCAGCTCCGCAGGGGAAACTTAGACATGCTCCATGACAAGCAGGGAATTGCCAAGGGGACTGCGACCGCCGCCTGGCAGCTCTGGAGGCTGCAGCGTGATCCACCCCTCAGCTCCCCCCTCACCCCGAGAGCTGTGAATCAGCAGAGCCTTCAGCAGGCTGCAAGCAGGCAGGAGCTCCCAGCAGGGGGAAAATACATTTAGGAGGCTACAGGCAAAGACGAATACATGCAGTCCTGCTCATCAGTATGGAACGGAAGGAGATGGGTAACACGAGAAAGGAAAATGAGGGAGAGGAAGAAAAATATAAATAAGATGAAACTTGGCAAGTCAGTCTCTGGATACGAAACTCCTTACCTGGCTGCTCCACATGACCAGTGCAGTGCTGCCAGATGCATACTCACATAAAACTGGCACACCCAGCATCCTGAGCGAAGGGATTCATCTTGCATTGTTCAGGAATGAGACTCGTTTTCATAAAGTGTCCAAAAAACCCACCCCCGAGGTGCATGCCACACACAGCACTGCCCTGCTCCAACCACCAACCAACACTGCCTCACTGAAGAGCGCATGGCAGGGCCTGGCAATAACATCAGATACCCCAAACTGGTCTGCCAGAGAGCTGAGCAACGGGTACGCTGCTCTGGGAGACTACCAATGGTTTTGCAATGCATGAAGCAGATACACTCTTCCACTCCAGTCCTGGGATGGGGCTTCTTGCCTGGGCGGAGCCAGAGGGGGCGGCCACCATGGGAAACTGCTCATCTCTTGCACTCCACGCTCACCAGGCACGCAGCACACACCATCAGCACTGAACCCGACCCAGCAGCACACAGGTGCACTCCCCAGCACAGAGGGGTTGCAGATGGGGCTGGCACGCAGCGCAGCACCCAGCACACTCAGGCACGTGCCCACGCGGCGCTCGGCAGCAGCCTGGCATCTCTTCCCACCCTTCCAAAGCCAAACCCAAACCATCTGTTGAAATATTTCTGCAGATCATTCCTCTCTTGGGAAGGGCCGGGGGCTGAGTTTAGTTATTTATATAGTGTCTGGCATTTCTGCAGCGCTCCTCACTTCTGTGTCCAAGCTATCTCCTCCGGCAGTTTTGAAGAATTGGAGTGGGGTATCACTGAATCCTCCTTTTAAGCTTTCTGAATAAAGCGTTATCAAAAAGACAACAGCTGCCCACACCAAGCACACTTTTAGCTGCTAAGAAAGCAAGTGGGACACAGTTCAGGGAAAGAGGGTCAGGCCAACACTGTGTGTTTTATGTCCTTTAGAAGAATTACCACCCTTGCAAGATAACATAAATAACAGCTGTTCCCCAGGGAAGAGATGAACCAACAAGTGTTCCTGTTGCCTCACAGCATAGGGAAGAGCTCAGAAAGTTATCCCCGTTCTTGGGAAGAATGATAACAAGTGCAACAGGAAAATGAAGCACCCAGAAGAGACCATTTATTAGGTCACACTGTACCTTCTGCAACAGTACACAAGTGGCACGATCATGGAAGTGCTGCTATCTGTTAGATCGCAGGGTCAGAGATGAACATCATACTATTTATCTGTGGTCACACTCTAAGCCTGAATCCGTGGCAAAGGAGAACACAGAACTCGAATTCACAGTTCGCACTGACATATCTCAAAACACACTTTCCTCTTTTTTCTGCATAAATCTTTAGCTGCCATAATTCAAAGAGCACTGAACACAGCACCAAACCAACTCCCAATTTGCATGTGGCCTAGGACAAGTTGTTTCCACTCCACCCTACCTAACAGACAGCAGGGAGCTGGCCCACCTCCTCTGCCAAGCAGCACGCTCACTGGTGTGAGTAAGGGGCCAGGTACTGCAGGGACAAGGACCTATATTCTCCTGCTCTTGTCCCTTTTCACATGACTCCCCCAAGACAGAGCAAGAAATGAGGCAAAGCTGAGAGCTCACAATGTCTTGGGAGCTACAAGTCTACCTGGTAAAAGAAGGAAAACAAAGACCTCAGCACAATAGCTTCACCAAAACGGCCTTGCCAAGAGGGTCATGACCAAGAGCACGGGCTGCAGACTGCTCTCATGTGTGGAGTAAGAGTAGAACGGCTACACATCCCAGGGACAAAGTAAAGAGCATCTGGGAATTTGAGCCCCGTGTAAATGATACGTACATGGGAGATCTGCCCGTACTACTTGCAGCACGCAGAACCCAGCCCTGAAGCAACTGAGCATTTAATTTGAAGACAGCCATTAATCATACCCCAGCTTCCAGTGCTGAGCCACCGCAGCATGGCCAAGAGAAGGACTGCTGGCGACCTGGGCACGCTGCCTCAGTTCAGTACAGGCTTCCCAGAGCCCTCTGTGTCAGGATGGCTCGCTCATCATGCACAGCATCAGTGAAAGGAAGGAGCGTGGCGCAGGAAGGCTGACAAGGCATAGCCACCCCCCACAGCAGCACCACTGAAACGAGAAGAGGAACTGACGGTGAAATGTTTAACAAAATAAACATAAAATTGCATGCCTGTGAGCCATGAGCTGCATTAAATCAAGTTCAGCAAAGAGCTCACAAATTAGATAAACAGCACCTGACATCACATTTCCTCTGACACCAAGAACAAGCATTCCTGCCCGGGTGCCTTTCCCCTTCCCAAGCAAATAATCTCCATGTGGGCAACAAATATGCCAAGCTTTTTGCAGATGTGTAAAAGGAAACTGCCAGACAGAAATCCAAACCACCCAGAACAGCAAGGTCTTTTCAGGGGGTTTATTTGTCAGTTAGCACCCCTGTCACTTCACATTACCTACCACAGGAACCTCTCTGCAATCAGCACCTGGGGATCAAGGGACAGAAGGAAGCACTGCGCTGGGCTGACTTGTTGCCAGCTGTCACCAAGGCACACATAGACACCTCTGCAGCGACATTCAGTGCTGCTGCACCCCTCGTTCTACAACCAGTCCCACTTTGCCTCTCAGCCCAAATATTTTCCAAGGATGCTCCACCTCTCAGCGGCTATAGTGATTTCAGCAATTGCCCTCCAAGAGCATTATGTTTCCAACAGACACATGGTTGGGTGAAGGACAGTAAAGAGGTCTCCCAAACCAGTGTCCCTCAGCCCTGGTCCAACAGCAAAGCCACCTCCTGCCAGGGAGGAACCAAAGGGGAAAGAAAGCAGCACTCTGAGACACAGGAGCAGCTCATCAGTCACTCCAGAGCTTCCAGGGATAATTAACTGTTTTCCCAGCACTACGCAGTCATTGTGCACCCAGATTAGGCTTTATCACTCAGAGAAAAGCTTTTTTTAGGGGATCTGTAAAATCGCCTCATCAAGGATGCCAGGTCAGGTAGTTACTTCCCCCATCTCACCCACTAACCTAAGCGTGACTGGAAAAGGAGAGCAGATGAACCTAGTAAGCTACCAGTGACTCCTACCTCCATGCAACTCAATACTGCACACTAGCCCTTCTTAAAATGGCAGCGGGACGATCTTCTAGGGTCCTGGCATCTTACTAAGACATTAACAAGATTGCCAGGTGTCAAACAAGGCCGTGAACGTTCCCTCACAGCAGGGCCACGCTCCAAGTTATGATACAGCCATGCTCCACGTCCCAGCACAGCCATCCATCCCTGTTCCGACCACTGACCTCAGAACACAGCACAGCTCCCTGTGATCAGTGTGCTGTAAACAGACAAGCCCAGGGGTTTGGCACCAAAGAATCACAGAATCACCGAGGTTGGAAGAGAATCACTCTTTAAACTATGGTGTTTGTAGTGTGGAGAATAACTCCCCTTGGGCACCCTCTGCACCTTTGCCGACAGCAGCCTGGAAAGCAAAACACAGCCTGTGACAGAGGGCACAACCCGACACGATGCGCTGTTATCAGTCCAGCACCACTCTGTTTTGATTGCCNGGGGACACGAGGCGATCCCCCCGAGTCGGGTTTCGCCCCACACGCGCTTCCGGCCCCACCTCTGGGCAGGGGAGCCGCAGCCCCGGGCCCGCTGTAGGATAGCGACGGCGGCGGCGGGGCTCAGCGGGACTGTGGGCTCACACTTACCGGCTTTGCGGCGGCGGGGGGCCGCGGGGCTGTGGGGTCCC
>VXAB01009832.1:686687-821242 GCA_013399175.1 Odontophorus gujanensis | reverse complement strand
TCCCGCCGGGGCCCGAGGCCGGTGCGGAGCGAGGTGCGGAGCTCCTCTCCCGGCAGCTCGGCTCCGGGAAGCTCAGCTCTGCCCTCTCTGGCCGCGCTCGGCGCAGGAAGAGCTGCGCGGCCTGCCCGCCCGCCGCCTCTGGGCCNAACCTAGTAAGCTACCAGTGACTCCTACCTCCATGCAACTCAATACTGCACACTAGCCCTTCTTAAAATGGCAGCGGGACGATCTTCTAGGGTCCTGGCATCTTACTAAGACATTAACAAGATTGCCAGGTGTCAAACAAGGCCGTGAACGTTCCCTCACAGCAGGGCCACGCTCCAAGTTATGATACAGCCATGCTCCACGTCCCAGCACAGCCATCCATCCCTGTTCCGACCACTGACCTCAGAACACAGCACAGCTCCCTGTGATCAGTGTGCTGTAAACAGACAAGCCCAGGGGTTTGGCACCAAAGAATCACAGAATCACCGAGGTTGGAAGAGAATCACTCTTTAAACTATGGTGTTTGTATTGTGGAGAATAACTCCCCTTGGGCATCCTCTGCACCTTTGCCGACAGCAGCCTGGAAAGCAAAACACAGCCTGTGACAGAGGGCACAACCCGACACGATGCGCTGTTATCAGTCCAGCACCACTCTGGTTTGATTGCCTTTTGCCTGACACTGCCAAGAAGTGCGTTTAGGAGGCGAGCCCCAACAGCACGCAGTGGATCAGAATCACTGCAGTTTCCAACCTGACAGCCACGGTGTGACAGGTCAGGTCCTCACAGCAGAGCCAGCCCAGAGGGGTCAGCAAGCAGCTCAGCCTTTGCCAGAGCGCTGAGATTTTTGAGGAGTTCAAAGAAATGGAGATTTTAGGCCAAACGAGTAGAGCTGGTGTCCCGCCCTGATGCTCGCTGGACCGATGGCGTGGCAGGGCACAGGAACCACTCGCCGAGCCCCCTGCAGCAGAGAGGCCTGAGGCACTGGAAAATCCAATTCCCACGAGCCCAGCAGCTCCGCATGGTGCAGAGGATGACAGGACGCTCGGGGTCTTCCCTTCCCGGGGTGACCTTGAGGAAACCCCAGAAGCCATCCACACGCCCACGCTCCCATCCACGATAATAAATCCTTGACCTACCTCCGACAGCCGGCTTACGGAGCGAGCCCAGGGCAGCCCTGCCCGTCCCAGCCCTGCGACGGGACGCTACAGCCCAGCGAACGCTCGGGGAGGAGCACGGGAACGGCTCCCCACGGAGCTCCGGCCGCCGCACACGTGTCCCCGCGATGGGGAGGCGAGNCGCCGCCTCTGGGCCCTCCCCGCCCGCCGCCGCGTCGCCATGACGACGGGGAGCGGGGAGGGGGAGCCCGCACTGCGCCCTCAGGCTGCGAGGCCCTGGGGGGGAGCGCTCCGGGGGCTCAGGTCTGCGGCCCAAAATTCCACACAGGGTTTAACCAAATACGGCTTAAAACGGGAGTAACGACTGGCCTGAGGGTTGCGGGGATGCTGTGCAGCCCCCTGACATCCTTGTGTCCTGGCCTCTGACCCGACGGTGCCCAGAGACCGAACCTAAGCTCTGTAACACGAGCGGGATGTGCAAAGCCTCCTAGCAGTCTTTGCCCTGATAGTGTTTGGTGATGCCTCCGCCAAACCAAGCCTCCCGTCAGTCAGCTCCCTGGTGAGCTTCCTTCCAGCACGGATAAAATAACGCAGGAAACAAAGGGCGTCAAAAAACCTGCTGTTATCCTCAAAACAAAGACAAAGCTGGTTGTCATCAGGTGGGCTACCATATTTCATCACTTCCTGACCACAGGCTTTACCACAGCAGCAGCTCCCCAAGCACCAGCTCTGACAGAACAACTTTCTGTTGTTTTTGCCCAATTTTGTACTGGAACAGATGGATTCTGTTTTTCTCACTTCTGCTGCAGATTGAGAACAACACCTCTGATGAGCACGGAGGAGGCAGAAAGGGCTTCAGCACCATCATGCAGGCACACACGTGCAAGCCCAGAGCTTGATCAGACCTCGTGGTGTGGGTCTGCATCTGGCCAGCAGAGAACAGGGAGTCTGGGAAGGAGGGGCAAAGGGAATTGCCTTTTGAAACAGTTTAAAGGGTAGGAAAACAGAGGAAGGACACAGTAGGTTTTCAGTGTGGTGTCTGATAACAGTATCGCTGTGCTAGACTGCTCTGTGCTATTCCAAGGATTTCAGAGAACACTCTCTGATGTATATCAAGGACCCAAAAGCAAGAATCAGGCTCTGGGTTCCCGCAGAATCAATTCCAAACTCATACACACGCAGCCAAGGATGCAGACCAGCCAGTATGCAAGTAGCAGGAAGACACTGCGTGCTTCAGGGTCAGTCTGGTTGTGATAGCAGTGGATCCATGTTGAGGAAAGGACCATGGAGCACAAGGCTAATGAGCACAGTGCGTACACAGAGGTGGCAATGAAATGGAGTTGTGATGAAACGCCCAGACATGTCTGAGATGCACACGCGCCTGGAAATGAGAGGAGCTTGTTATCACAGTCAGACCTGTTAACCAAAGTGAGAAGAAGATGCCAACCAGAGGTCAGTAAAATATCAGATGCTAACACTAATGAGATGGATGTAAATGGAAAAGGGAGAAGTTCACACTCCTTTTTGCCTGGACTGGGAAAAACACGAGAAAATTCAGCATAAGACATAAAGGTAAAGCTCTCTCCAGGACACTGGCTCCTGATCGTTCAGCAGCTAGCTGGAAGGAGATCTGTGCACTGTGGGATTTTTTTGTCTGAGCATCATCCCAAGACCGACATCCCCATGTGCAGACATGCTGGGGTGAGGAGACACTGCCATTTTCCACTCACAGTGTGATTAGAGGGAACTCATCACCTGATGGAGAGATGTGGACAGTTTCCTTCAGGAAGCAAGGACAACCACTGCAGATGAAAACTTTCTGGCTTCCTAGAAAAGCCAGGCATAACTCTCCTTGTTCTCTCCTTTCCCTTCCTGCCTCTCCCCAGATCTTCACAAAGCTTTCAGTTTCAGGAAGCACAGGTGCTACCAGCGTCTCCCACAAGGGGCTGTGGCGACAGACAGAGAAGATGCAGGCATCAGCCTTCTTTGGGTCCCTACTCCACCATGATTTGCAAAGGCGTCTGTGGATTTCAGTGGTCTGTACGCAGTGGGACAAAAGCTGAACTCAGTGTGAATAGAGGGAAACAGATTTTGCTCTTTATCATAACTTGCCATCCCTTAGACGGGCTGGTAGGACAGTGCTGTCCCCTGGCAAGGAAGAGGTTAATGCTGCCCTGCTTTAAGCTGAGTTTCAATAGGACTGCAAAATCACCCGTTTTTATTTTTGGTTCTGCTGCATAACAACAACTGCTCTTTGTAACCTGCACAGAGCAAAGGACCCGTTTCCTCTGGCAGCCTTTAAGAGAAGGGATTAAAAAAAAGCAGAGGAACAGAATTCGCATTCAGCAAGTGCCAGGTTGTCAAGGTTTCCTGTGCTCTCTGGCATAATTTTTTTTTCTCCTGACAGACACAAAATAAATTTAATACTGTCGTGTCCAAAGAAGAGCTTCAAAAGCAGCAAGAACCTGCAAGGTTTGATCTGACAGAGTGTCCAGGCAAGACCCCAGCCATGGCTCACACCCCTACCCTTCTGTTCATGGCAGGGAGCAGAGCTCAGGCCCTCCCGTAGAGATACTGCCCACACAATGTGATCCTGACACCAGGAGAGGGTCAACGAGAGTTTTGTGTTTCTCTGCTCCATGCCTTTCCCTGTGCAGAACTGAAATCTCAAAATGCCACATCGCTTGTCAGTGGAGAAGGTGGGTAAAACATGGGCCTGGCTGACAAAGAGGATATGGGCTGTTTTCACACTGCCAAGGACACACATCAAATTCAGTCTGCCGACAGGAAGAAGCTTTCCAGAGGTTTCGTTTTTCAGCCTCCTTCCCCATTTGCGTTGCTTTCTATTTCAGTAAGTTATGGAGTGCTGGTAAGATCCCAGTGGATGATGAGTGTGAATATTAAACCGAGGCTTAAAAAAGACAAATCTGATGAGCTCAATTGTTGCTGCCTGGGCCTGGTGGCCATACTAGACAAGAGAATGGTTCTGGTAGACAATTTAACTGGCAAAGATTGAAGGGGTGTTAACATACTACTAGCAACAGTCAACATTATTTCCAGGAAAAATCAATCTCAAATAACCACAGTCTTTATTGAGACCACAGGACGGATTGCCAAAGGTAAGGGGGCAAAGGGAATGTGGGAAGCATTCAGTATTCGACTGCTAGAAGTACAGCAAAAGGGCTTTAACTGATTCGAAGACTTATTAATTGATTCACAGATTCAAAGATTCAAAGCTGGCTGTCATCCCCAAGAGTCCAAGACCACAGGACCATGCAGATAAGCCAACATAGATGGTCTGTCTGTCCCCTCTGGTCATCTTTCCTGAGGGAACTGTATTTTTAGCAGTTATTTTATTCAAATAAGCAACCAGAGGAAAGCCCTTGTCACAAGCAGTCCTCACTAGCTGGCCAGCAAACCTTCCTGCCACATTTTTTCAGTGAAATCAGGGCTCAGCGTTGTTAGTCTCCGAATAAATAAATAAATAAATGTGCATTTCCATCACTGCTCATCAAAAAGGCTTACAAACGTTCTCCCCTTTATTAAGCAAGCTTTAGAGCCAATAATGTCTTGCAACTTGGCTGTGCAACGCTCTATGAAGAGCTACCCCAGACAAGTGGGGCAGTATCTCTCCACACCTGGCACAGTTCTGGTTTGCCTGACACTACAGACCCCATTCCCACACTTTTCTCTGTTGTGTTTCCTACAGCAGTGGTGCCTCAATGTTTCTGGCCCCGCTCAGCAGCCAGCTCTGACTCCCACACTCAGCACCAAGAGCACAAAGGAAGGCAGCCTTCTGCACTGCATGCTTATCTCCCTCATAAAGTAGCAGGGCACTTTTGTTTATTGAGTGCCAATGAATGGCACAGTCTTGGCTGCGAGATCAGCCTCTAGGTCCTGCTCTGGGCACGGCTGCTGGCAGGGAGCTGGAGGCTGCATCCGCTTATTGCCACAAGATGATAAGATGCTGGAGCTGCCTCCAGCTCTTTCAGGGGAGTAGTATCGAGGGAACCTGAGTTCAGTCCCCAAAAAACTGTTGGTTCAATCTCAGCCTTCCAACCACTCTCACTGCAGTTTACACAAAATATCTCGCTTAAGCAGCGGGATCTTATTTTTTCTGCCTAGGCTGTGACCAAATCATCTGTTGTAAGGGATTTTTTAGGGTGTTTCCTTGCTACTCTCAGTGCAGATTGAAGCCTCGCCAAGATCTTTAGCCTGACAGTTGTCACACTGCAGCACATGAAGGACATGCTGGCCCCAGAAGCCAGCAACCTTTGTGGGAAGCAGTGCTAGAAGGGAGCAGCTCCAGCCAGCAGCACAGCACCTGTTCAATCTCAGCTCTGTCCTCAGGGGAAGCCAGGAATCACAAAGATTTCCTTTTTCTTCATCTTAGAGGGAAGAAAACCCAATTTGTCCTTCTGCAAAGACAACTCTGTTTCCAGAAGGAATTTGAGTCTGCAGAGGCTGTGCTGAAGAAGCAGCAAGAAGAAGTTTCGTACCTAAGCTCACATCCTCCTCCAGCTGCCTTGTAACCAAGTCCCTTGGCCGACTCTCCTGTCCTACTTCTCACGGAATTCTAAAGCTTCTCTTTATCAGCACAATAAAGCATAATTAGAATCTGGGGCTACCCAGATTGCTTGTATCCTCACCCCACGCTCATGCCCAAATCTCTAAGCTCTTTGTGCTGCTTTGGAGCTGAGATTGTCCCATGGTGTACCTGCAGCATCCTGGTACCCTTTTCTAACATCTACTTTGTGGATTATGAAGTAACAGGGCTCAAAAATTTCTCAAGCTATTTGTGTTTTTATTAGAAATAGTTAAAAATACCAGTGCTATTTCTGACCCATGCAAGCATAGCCTCCCCAAGTCCACAGGGCAGCAGGAACAGGACTTGCAACAACACCTTGACTTTCTAGAGGAAGCAAATAGAGATGTCTTATCTGCTTCCTCTGCCTGTTTCATTTTTCCACCTACTCCATTGCTGCCGTCTTACTCATCTCCTGCCTGAGAAAGGCAGCCCCAGACTTTCAGTCCCTCCACTTGGGAATGCATTCAGCTCTGTGTATTCATTTGGCTTTTAACAGATCATTTTCCCACCAATTTATCCAATTACTTTCTGAACACAACATTAAGATTTTGGCCTCAAACATTTCACAGCAATGAGTCAGCGTTAGAACTATGCAGTGGGGAAAAAGCAGCTTCTGTTGCTTTTTGCAGGTGCTGCTGGGTTATTTCATTTGGTGCCACCTAGCTGAGAAACAGCAGATAGCAACCACCTACACAACCTTTGTTCCTTCCCGGGCGAAGTAATACTCTGTGGTTAACAGAACAAAAATTGCTCTGTAATACCCTTTTCTGAGCATCCTTCCTGTGCCTCGTACATTTTACAGTTCTGCTGTTTCCCACCTGGAAAAGGCTGCTCTTGTGTTCAGTGAATGAACAGTGAAGAAGGGTCCCAGACTCACTCTCCCAAGGCAACCATCAGCATGGGTTAAACCTTCAAGAGTAAGGAAGGAAGACAGAGGCAACATTTTCCATCTTCATGACACCTACCTGACTTCTTCATTTCCCAGTCGCAGAGCTGCCTCAAGGAAAATGAGAAATCAAGGAACGTGTATCAAGTCCTCTCTCAGGCTCACTGCCTGCACGTTACCTTCAGGTCTTTTACTGGGAATTATATACCACCTTACTGCTGGGAGCATATGAAGAGTTTTCAACACCTGCGGGATACAAGATAGGTTTCGCTGGTATTATTGTATAATTAATAATCTGATTTGAGCTCCACTCACGCTTTCATTTCTCAGCTGTTTCTTTTATTATTGTTTAAACCACGAATAGGCTGGAAGCATTTTATCTGAAAGTCAGAGGACTGTGCTGGTCAGCAGGAGCTGGAAGGGGAGGTAAACTCATGAAAAATACCCTGCTCACCTCCCAGAAACGCTTGATTGTTCTTCTGGAGATCTGTAAGTTTACATGAAGAGGAAGAGCCTTTAATGATGAGAATTAGAGGTGTCAACATTACAGTCAGAAAGGAAGAGAAAAACAGAAGTATTTTTTGCCTTTATTTTTAAGTAAGTTTGGTTGTTTTTGCTTTTATTTGATTATTTTTTTATGAGAAGGCTTTTCAAGTTGAAATATGTCTGGAGGAATTTTGGACACGTCAGTATCATGCACAGTAAAATCTAAATCATCAGGAGGACACAGTGAGGTACCTGGAAGGCACCAGGAGAAGCCAAATAGTGACTGGGAAGCAAAAGAGAACAGTCCTGTTTGTAATGAATTCGTAAATAGAGAAGAAAATAGGAATCAAAAGATAAAAGCCACGTCTTTGTTTTGCTGTTTCAACCACGTACTGCAGCTGTGACCAGCATTTCCCATCCATAGCAACTACAGGCTGAAGGAGTTAGTATGTCTCCAAGAGATTATCGATAAAGATAACATGCCTGGAAAGAACAAGTTTTCTGTTGACTTTCATCCAGTGCAAATATTTGATGCCAAGTCAGCTGAAGGAAAGAGCAGTTGGGGGTTGCTCTGGTTTCCCAGAACCTCCATATTCTCAGCAGAGTGTCACTGCAAGGAAAAAACCAACCACCACCAAGGCCAGCCAGCCCAGCGGCTGCTATGCAGCAGCAAACTGGAGTCTTAAGCCTGTCCTGCAGCTAGGAGTACTCAAACAAGAGCTCTTCTCCCCATTTCCATGCATCACTGCCCAGCTCACCCACGTATTGTCTGCCAGCAGGCACAAAGGGACCCAACTCTGTGTAACATACCTCAAAGCGTTTATGGTATAGCAGACAATGCAGAGACAAGAAAGATTGAAGTGCTTATTTTATTTCCAATGAGAGCAATATGCCCAAATGCATCTCTCCAGAACTGGAGTTAAAAGTGAATACCTTGCACTCAAAAGAGAACTGCTGACATCAGCACGAAACCTGAGGGGCAGCATGGCCTAAGAAATCAGCTCTGAGTAAGTCCTACGGATACAGCTCAGGACTACAAGTCCTTGTCCAGTGCTGTAGCACTCACTCTATGTGCTCCATGCCTGAGATGCTAGAATGCTTTAAGAAAAAGGAATGATTTTATACTCCTCTTTCAGTAATACTGTTTGCACGTCTGAAATACAGCATCTGGTCACTGATGGTTATTCACCGTGGGGAAAAGAAGAAGAAAGCACAAGGACTTCTCAGACCTGGAGCTGTGTGTTGACTTCGGATGTTACAAGCTGACATTTTTATACAGGCTTTCAGACTGAGAACTTCCTTTTAAATACTGCTTAGAGGGTGGGGTGTGTTAAATCCAAACCTATTCTGAGAGAGCTGAATGTATGTAGATTACAGTAGATATCCAAACAGCTTGTGTGCAACTTCCCACTGCCATTAGTGAGCCATGAGTTGAGGCATACTATGAGATGTGTAACAGGAAGAGAAGAGCACATTAGTAGTCAGTCACTGCACAGTTAAAAAGCAATAAATGCTTACAGCCATTTACAAGGTATTCAGATCACAAAACTGGGAGGTTTGCTCAGCACAGTTGATGCCAATCCCACAACAGTGCCTATGTTACAGCTGGCCAGACCAGTTTCTAAAATGCAAATTTATATAATGTTTTTGCTTTGCAAAGTTCTTCATTTGCACACAGGTTCATTTCTCAAAGAGGATGTGAAGAATATCTTTTGGAAATTGCAGGGGAAAAATTACTTTCAGGCAAGCTAAGGCCTCATTAGAGGCCGGCTCCAAGACCCTCAGGTATTGTCAGTATGGATTTTCATGTACTTGTAAAATAAAACTGGAACTCTGTCAAGGACAGCAGCGTGCAAGTGTCATCTAACAAGGCTGGCTGGTGCTGAAGCAAAAATCCTTAGGTTTTGTTCTGAACTTGAGGGAACCAGAAGAGCTTTGGCAGAAAACACATTTTCATGGAGAATACAGTCCGCATTTTCATGCGAGCAATACATGCAATTAACAAAAGCAGCTGAACAGTCCCCACGATACTATAGGACTTCACACCATGGTTGCACCTCTACTTTCCTACCAAGCACTTGAGCAAAAACAGACCTACTGGCAAATGCTCACACCCTGTTTCTCCATCAGAAGACAGTTTCACATAAATAGCTATATGTAAAATCAGCATTAATTCATTGAAGGCTACTTTAGCTGACAGACACTTTGGCTCTGAATTCCTCCATGTTTCTGAAATCCAGGGCTTAAGGTCAAGAAGTACAGAAGAAGCTCATAAACCCCACATAAACTGCCTAGCCACCATAAAGAAGTGGCTTGTTAGTATAGACCTAACAGAGCTTGGTAGTCTGCTCACAAGTTAAACAATGTTCAACTCCTCAGGAAGATACTGGCCCCTGGGGAGCAGCCTCAAGAAACTGTCACATGGAGAGATTCCCCTAACAAAACCTGTCCCCCTTCTGCTAGGTGCTATGTCATGGCTGTCGCAGAGCCTTCAGTGCTGCTCTCTTGCTCCAAGCCCACACGGCGGATGGACTCCCTGTATTTCTGCCGCCCTAGCTCAATGATAGTTTCAACCTCATCAGCAATGTCCTGGCGGCCACTCTCTTTCATGGCTATGATCAGCTTGCTCACGCAGTCAGGATCCTCTGAGTTTTGCTGGGCCCATGAGAAAAGCATGTCCAGGATTTGCTTATCAAGGTCCTCTCTGAAGAAAAGGAAAAGCACAGAAGTAACCAAGACTCTCTCCTGGTTGATAACCCAAAGAGGCTTTACCTGACTCCGAACCAAGGGCTGAAGCCCCACAATAAAGTAATCCAGACAGAGAATTCTCAGTGGACTGTCTTTTCCCCAGCCATCACACAGGAGTTGCAGCTCTCCAGAATCTTTCTCTAATAGAAATTTCAAATTAAAGCGTTCTGATTTGGAATGTAATTCCCCAGTAGGAACAGCCACAGTCTCTCCTACTTTCTTGACTTTTTGGTCAAGATATTTTGAATATAGACATTTACAATTAATGCCATGGTTGCCAATTCATTGTCAAAGATGGAGTTTGCTCAGGAAGCCAGATCAGAAAACAAAGCAGGAATGCGATGCATCTGAACTACAAAGCTCATCAGGCCGATTATTTCTAAATACTGTTTTCAAACCTCAAGCTTTGTTTTATATCAAGATAAAATAACGAGTTTTCCATGGAAAAACGTAATGCTTTGAGAAGAATTGTTAGTTAACCCATCTTTTATCCAGTGAAACAATGCCAGTGAGAAAACTTTCCACAAGCCAAGCATTAATTTATCCTGCTGTACTGCAGCTACATGTGCTGTTGATTCTTGTGTCCCATCTTACCTATTATTGTATCCTATACGCTCAATCTGTTGATAGGTCAAGCCCAGGTTCAGGCCAATGGTCTGCCAGTCAGCCCCCACACGCCTGGCGATGCTTAGCAGGTTTGCCTGTGTCAGGTAGCCAGTCTCAGCATGGCCCAGGTTCAAGGGAGGGAAGGAGAAGCCATTCAGTGAACTGGAGGTCTCACCCCAACGGGGTTTCAATCTCTGTGTAAAAAAGAGAAAGAGAATCTGATAAAAAAAATTCTCTTCATAGAGGACAGCAGCCATTATCCTCCACGCTGAAATGTTCTGTCTTATAGTGGGAGGATGGAAGATTTGAACTTGGAACGGGAGTGACAGCTGTAAGAAGCAATGAGCACTCACACTGGCAGTGGTCAACAGTGCTCAGTGCCATGGAAAAATATAAAATCATAATGCTCATAGTCACAGCTCATACTGGAAGCTTTCTTGCTTGCTTTACAGAGCATTTTTTAAAGAAACACCTACATTCTTCAACTAGTTCTTCCCAGTTGAGGTTGCACATGTCAGAAAAGGATTATGCAGGCAATCCAAGGCAAAGCATTCAGACTACATATGTGTTGATTGCTTTAAGCTTCTTAAAAAATGGTAAAGTTCCATAAAATAAAGTGCCTTTCTTATTGTAAAACACAGCTTGCCCCCTTTCAAAGGCAGTGGCTCCTGCCAGAACACTTAGGACCAATCCCTGTAACTACCTCATCCTAGGCCATTCTTTTCCTTGCTAGCATGAGCTGAGTGACTAAGAACTGTATAAACAAAACAGACACTTCCTCCTCCTCCTCCACATTCCTCATTCATTCAAAGGATCCGCCCTCCCTGACCATGCATCCTTCCATTTCCCAGTCTGATGAGCATGAGTTGAATACTGCTCCCAGTTATTTGGGAAATGGTCATGGAGAGTGAGGTATCTCCACCATGACAAAGAAAAATCACATGGGAGATTTCTGTGCACGTCTGATAGAACTCTGACATAAGAAGATTCAAGGAACTGTGGCTACGTTTCAGTGATCTATCACCACAATTCTACCATTCATTTTATTTACAGAAAACTTCCTTTATGCACAAAAATATCTTAAAAAGGAAGAGAAGATACTTTCATGCAGATGGCCAATGATTTATTGCAATCAGTCCTTGCATCCATTGTCATAATGGAAGACAAAACTGGCTCAGCAGGAAGGCCCTGCTCTCTCCCCATGTAGGTTAGGAGACAAAGTAACTCACAGGCAGTTTGATTGGCAGAGTAGCGAGCCAGAGGGAGTCTGGTCCTCTCCTCCTCCTGCTGGCATCTTCAGGGATGCTCTCAGGAACTGCCCCTCGGTAGAAAGAGACCTTTGCAAACAGAAAACACACAGTGAGACTCAGATTCAAACACAGTGGGCAAATCTGTTTGCACCACAGTACTTCTGCCTGAGAAAGAACGAATTCAGAATTTCTTACCTATCTTCAGTCCACAAATATGGCCTCTCAATTAAGTGTGACTGGGTGGGGCACTGAAGTTTCTGCTATAAAGGGTGGACTCTGTCAACACCCCAAGAATTAATGGCAAGAATGTAAAGTCAGAGAGCTATCCTGATGAGTGATCCTTCCAGGTACAGTCATTGAAATGCAAAGCCGTGGGAAAGAGCAGAAGAGTCATGCCTAGAGCTCAGAGATCATCATGTGGAACACCACAAAAGTGATGACGATGTCATTAGTTGCTCACCTGGCCTTTTACAGCTTGGCCTTTCCGGTCTACAGGGGAAGTCACGTAGATTTCCTTCATGTTCTTCAAGTGGGAATAAAAAACAAATGAGAGACGTCCATCCACACAGTCAGGGCGATCTGTGTCAGAGAAGCAGACAACACTTGACTTGTGCAGTGAAGTACACATATTTTCAAGCCTGGGCAACAGCCCATCATCCACCAGCAGCACCCCTGCTACCATCTACTCCTATTGAGAGCTGAAAGAATTGTAATTCTCCATCCTCTCTGGGTGCAAACAGAAAACTGTGGAGAAAGCAGGTCCTACGGGTGAAAAAGGAGAATGGCCACAAGGTGGAGACCAAGATCAAGAATGAAAGGCAAGCCTAGGGAAGATGCGCAGATACCTCCTCCAGAATGTCTCAGTTTGCAGCTGTAAGACATCTATCTAGTCACAGCAGGACATGAAAAATGTCACTGTGAGTTTCGGTCTTCCTCCCTGTTTTCCTTCTCTCCTAATGGAAAGGTAGAGGAAACAAGAGAGAGATGCATTACATCTGGTAACAGGAATTCTCTGCTCTGGATCATTTCAGAAATACTTTCTCAGAGAGGGAAAAAAGGAAAGACTTCTTTCTATATGTTCTCCTTGAAACAAACAATACAAGTTAGATCAACATAAGCATTCCAGTGCACTGGCTGAGATGCCAGGAAAAACATATTACTAGCTGCAGAAACAGATCAGTCATAAAATTAAAGGGATATTGCCCTTTGAAGACTGCAGCACTGTAACAGGAAACATAAGCCTGTAAAAAATGCTTACATAGGGAAAAGTAGACATGAAAGTTGAGTGATCAGAGAATGTGACAGGTAAATGTCCATGGGTTGGCTGCCCTGAGCAGTGGGTGAGCAGTGCACTGGACACAGAGCTCCCAGAAGAAACAGGCTTGGAGCTAGGGAATTCAGAGAGGCAGGAGCAGAAATGAGCCCAGCATTACCATACCCATATCGATGCTGATGCCTCTCTCAAAAGCTGCAAAGAATTGCTCTCCTTCAAACATTTCCACCATGTCAGATGGCTCAGGTCCTCGGTAGCGGTCCTGCAGCTTCTTCAGCACAGGGTCAACCTGGCAAAGATGACAACACAGGACCCCATGTTTGATCTGAAGCAAATATCTGTGCCCAGACCCACGTCCCTATGCCTATAATGTCCCCTTTGCTCAGCTCCAATTTAGAAAAACAATTTTCCACAGAAGGGAGGTAAGCAAATGAACAAAAACCCACAACCTATATCCTAGACACACTTACTACAGGAAAAAAAAAAAAAGGAAGAAAAAGTAGGTATTATCAGCAACATCTCTGTCTTTTTTAACAGGTCATTAGCCATCAAAGACAGAGATTTACCTACTACTATCTCCCTCGTTGTATGTCACTAAAAGCATTTTCTCTGCAAAAAGCCATGCGCTCTTACATCTTACAAAAGGAGGTCCAGGGAGTTCAGGAGAAAGGAAATGCAACCCATACCAGACCTTGTGTTTGGGGAGACACTGTAGCAGGACTTGCTCAGGGTCCTTCTTCCTCTGCAGAGCTATGAAGTTCACCTGGTACATACGTAACCGCTCATAAACTTTCTTGGCAATGCCTCCAATGTAGGTCTTGGTGGTGTACCACAGCCAGTACCTGTCAGATAAGGAATTGAGAAAAAGAATGGATCCTGTCTAGGATGAGAAGTTGGTGTCATATGACAACAGTTTGGGTCTTCAACGATCCTTTCTTCACAGGGGAACAGACCAAATCAGGTTTTGAGAGAAGTTGGGTTTCTCAAGCAACATTCAGGAGCTATCTTATCCTCTGATTCTGGCTGATTGTGAAGAAGCACGTATTCAGACTGAGGGTGAAGGATAGTATTAAAAGCGAAGAAAGCCAAGGGCAGTGAGGAAGAAATTGAGAGCTTGGGAGCTGAGAAGAGTGTGTCCTGGAAACCTGTAGCTGAAAGATTACAGATTCAGAGTGGGAAGCACTAAAATGAGTGCATTTAGTCTAAACACACCAAGTTTGCAAGATCTGTCTGGACTTCTCTGCATTGCCAGACAAGAAGGGCTGAGAGCATTCTGAGGGGAGCAGAACTACAAGTTTTGCTCAAGTGAAAATACATAAGAGGCAAAAGGATTGGGGTTATTATCAGCAGGTAAAAAATGATGGGTAGAGGCAAAGTGCTGAGCTGGGTGTGACTTGCAAAGGGAAAGAGAAATAGGTAGGATGAACTGCATAACCCCTGGTTGGGATGTGGGAAAAGCAAGACAGAGAAACATCCCATAATTTCCTCAGGATTAAACCTGTACTTACCAGGAGAAGTGGGTGACTTCAAATAATGCATAAAGATGGGTGAATTCCAGCACCACCTGACTGGTGATGTCATCCCAAGTTTGGCCTTCCACATCCCCGCGAAGAAGATGCAGCCTAGACCGATCCAAGTTTAACCCTAAAGACAACCATGAGCAAGAGACATTGCATACAGCAGAATTCTTTAATATAAAGTGAACATATGTATCTGCCTCACTACCTTTATTCACAGCTTTTCAAACCCAGTCACAGTTTTGGGTGATTAACTTTTTAAAAGTGCCCAGTTAAGTCTCATGCCTTTCTCTACAGCATCAAGGACTAAAACTTGGTTAAACAAGAGCAGTAAAAAAAGAACAAGGCAATCTGAATGGTAAAAATATTCTCCAACAACATAGATTCACTAGACAATTCTCATCATCAATACTTAGGACTATTAAGATTTATCTCTTTCCAAACTTGAAGATTTGATGCTTTTCAATTCTGGTGCACATCCAACGTACAAATGTGAGGTAGTCTTATAACAAAGGCCAAGCCAATACCCAAAAATCATTTACTTCTTCACAAGAAAGCCAAGACATGGCAAGGAAAACTGGAATAAGAAGACACAGAGTATTCAGCATGTCAACAGACATCAGTAAATCTACTACTGAGTGGGAGATGGTACCATGTATGACTGTGTAATAACTGAAAGACTGCAGTGGCTCAGAACCTGATCCATCAGCAGGTAGTAAAATAGAAGTAAAACAGAACTAGTTGCTGCTGGTTCTATGAGCCTCAGCCATCTTCAGTTCCCACCACCCTGCACCAGCACCAACCACACAAATGTACCTCACTGCTCCTGCAGACAAAGCCAAAAACTTTGTTATTAACAGTAGAGTAAAACAAAATGCCCAGTTTGACGCTTGCTGTTTTCCACGAAGTATTTATGTTTTCCAATTTTGAGAATAAACTGACCTGTGACCCCAGGTGGGAGTGGGAGCTGAATTCTCACAGGCCTGAGGAAATCTACCAGGGAATCCTGGGAGAGGCAGAGCAGAGGACTGACTTTGCATCCTGCATCAGCTGTGAGTTCCTCTATCTCTTCTGCAGAGACTGGCAGCACCTGAACATAGAATGCACCGCAGAGAGAGAAGCATTCAGACACCCAAATCTCCTCATTTCCCACACAATACCCTCAAGCACTCAGCAGGCAAATACAGCTCTTGGCTCAGGATACAGTGGGAAATGGAGGCATAATGAACTTCAGACGAATTTTGCTTTAATACTGGTGTCAACCAGGGAAGCTGGGACAGGCCAAGGTATTACAATAGCATTCAGCAGCATCCACCAACATTACGGAACAACTAATTTTAGTGGGTCTGCTGTAGAACTAGATCTGTGTAAATAATCCCTACAAACCTCACTTGCTGAGCTGTTCTGCCAGGCAGGAGGTAGCTTGAAGAACAGCCCATTTTGCATGCAATAAAACTAAGGCAGAAAGTGAGAGGAGATGGGTCAGCCCATGAGGCATCCATGCCAGACATCTCACCGGTGTTCTGCTACTTGACATAGGCTAGCAGCTGCACAAAGTGCTTACTGAGGTTCCGTTTTTTAGACTGTCATACCTGCAGTTTGACGTTGCGAGTCTCTTCAGTGACTCCAGGAGGGAAGGTCACTTTGATATTTGGATCCACGCTGGAAAAGAGCAATGTCCCCTCTGTTGGCACTTTGCATTCATTTTGCACAAGTCGAGACACAACAAGGAACCAGGAGAAGTGAAGGACACTACAGTGAGCCATGTGCTTCTGTAACAGAAGTCAGGGAAGAAGAAAAAGCATATGGACATACCACACAACACAATAATGGCAGGAAAAAAAAAAAGAGGCAGTAACACCTAAACAGATAAGAGCACGAGGATAAAAAGAGCAGCAAGTCATCACCTCCAGCAGACACACCCCCACGAGAAAGGAATCCTACAGTTGAAATCCACCTCATTTCATAGCAGCCAGTCAAAATGCAGCTCATGAGATATTTCAAGTGGACTCGCTTGTGGCTGGGCAAAACCAAAGAGAGCAACAGGGAAGATGTGTGTCACCAGTCACTCCTACCTGCTTACCTTTGACTTTCTCTTCTTCTCCACTCGTGTTCTCAGGTCACTCCAGCTCTGCCCACTAAAGGTCCGAACCACCACCTCACGCTGGTGAAGAGTTTCTGGGGAGGCATATGGCATCCAGATATCTACCTCCTGGTACAAAAAGAGCCCCATAAGACACCAACATAAAGCCTAAAATCAAGCCTAGCTCTGCACAGAGGCATCCTGTGTGGACAAGAAGGGTAGACAAAGTGTGGCCTGTAGGCAGGGAGTAGAGCAGGAGATTGGGAATCTGCTCTGCCTTGCAGCTTCAGGAGGGACAGGAGACATCTGATGTGCTGTGTACTGTGGCTGTGGGGAAAGCAGCCTGTGGGTAACTTTTCCAGTGAGCTGCTATCAGCCATGACAGAGCTGGTGATGTAAGCATTCACCAGCATGCGTGAAAATGACACAATCAGACTTTTGGGAAACAACGTGAACCATTTTCCCTGCAGATTAAGGGCAAGTGCTGAAAACTGAGGAGAAAGAAGTTTGCGAGTGAGGAAGGTTATAGCTCAGCTCAAGAAGTACTTGGAAAGGAGAAGGAGTCAGAACAGCACAATATCAAGTAAGCTGGCTGTGTTGAGTCTTTGCAATGCAGCTTTTTGACAGTAAGCTCTGCAGCTACTTACAAACAGCAGAGAGGGGGATAGCTGGCTCTAAAGATCAAAAAGACTCTCCCAAAAGACTCTGCTGAGTTACTGCATGGGCAGATTGTTCAGCAGCAGCCTGTGTCTGCCCTCACCTGCTGGAATTTCACCCCATGAGGCTGCAGCTCCAGGACTCTGCTCAGCAGGACATCGTGGTGTCTCAGCTTCACCCACTGAGGGTCTGGTGTCAGGGTTCGGAAGTAGATCTGCAGAGAGTCAGAAGCAGCCCCAGGTGGAAAGTAGAAACAGATGCCACAGGCCAGGACCACTTCACAACCGTCAGAGGTCACTGTAAAACTTCCAGAAGAAATACAGGAATGTGTGACACTACAATGACTCCAATCCTTCAAAAAGTCAGCAGAGAATTCTCCCACCTTGTGTATGACTGGCCTAGTGAGGCAGTAAGCTCTCTGTGAACACAAAAAATCTCTACTACATACAGTATTGTCTGGGGCCTTGTTACACTACTGTAATATAAGTTCTTAGTAAAGAAGCATACCTATCCTCTTCTGATGCAAGGAACAGTCTTCGTAGCTCTGTGGCACTGGATTCATCTGCAGCAACCAGATTTCAGTAGGAAGAGGAGGCAGAGGTTATTTAGATCAGGTTAGATAAGAAAGGTTGAATCTACCTTTCAGTTTTGGCTTAATCCTAATCTGATAGAAGTTGATAAAGGAACCCTGCCCACACAATAGTGGGCTTCAGATCAAGCATCATCATCAGCAAGAAGATAGAAAGAAGACAAGGGGTCCCAGGGCACACTGAAAATGCTGATTTCTCTCCCCCAGCAAAACTTAGGAATTTGAAAATCCACCATTTCACCAGCCCTGCAGCTCTCAGGACCATGACTGATCACCGACAGCCACCTGCAGGAATCAGTGCTTGCTCTTGAGAACATGAGCACTACTGGGAAACTCTGCTCAGACTCCTGCTCATACACCATCTTCATCTCAGAGAAAGGGAACAAGGGCAAAGCAGGAGATAACTGCACAGTTGAATCGTCTCTGGTTGTTCCTGTGCTTCTAGAATGAGCCACCACTGCCTGATGATGATGCACCAAGTCCAAGAACCAGTATTGTCTTCTAGAAGGGCCAGATCCCTTAATGTACCCTTCTGATTTGTTTCATACAAATCCAGTTTTCACTTTCAGTGTAAAATCTTTCCAAAGAGTGGGCCTAGCAACCCAGTGTCTGGGACCTTTGGGACCTTCAGAACAGGCTTGGGCTCATAAAAACAAACTGCCTGAATCATTACAACCTAATAATTACATCAGACAAATAAACACTAATCTGATTGCCCCCTGCTTCTCTTCTTTAATCCAAATCCATTCATGCCATGCTGGGCTGAGCAAGAGAACAGCTGGGCAAAACCCACAGAAGCAGAAGCCTTGCAATTACCAGCCTGCAGGGATGGCTCAGTTTCTCCTAAGGGGTTGCCTCGGAGGTGCACAAATGGTGCAGTCTGGATCTCAGGGGGGACAGCACGGAGGCAGTTGTTCTGCAGATCAAGCCTGGACAAGTTGGGCAGCCTGGCGAGCGACCCAGGGACTGTCACCAGAAGATTGCTGTGAAGATGCAGCCGCCGCAGAGACTTCAAATTTGCTGCAGGTTAGAACAAGCAGTGACTCCCCATCCATGCTGATAATTGTATTGCATACCAGCTCCCGCTACAGGAAAAATCCTGCCTTTCAGCACTGGATATCCATTCCTCTCACACATGTGCCATAAGGGAAAGGCACAGTAACTTTACATATCTTTAGTTCCCAAAATAAACGATGCTGCTGAACTAGTATAGAGGCAATGCAGCCACCTTTGTTCTGTGTTTACAGCATCAGTAACAGCCCCTGGACAAAAAGAGAGGAGTCAAGAGCAAGGAAAGCTATGGAAGGCTGGGCACTGGCATTATGGCCTGATTTCAAGTTGTTTCGCTTTCTCTTAAGCCCCAGCTCTTCTGTTTCCAGTCCTGGATGCTCCCAAAAATCATCCAGGCCAGACTCAACTACTTTAGGTTGCAAGAAAATCCTAGGAGCCTTTCTGATTCACAGAAGCAAAAAGCATGGCTCAACTAATGCCCACAGGGACTGACGCAACCAAGCATGTTTCTTCTGGATATCCCTCCCATTTTGGCTCTAATGTAATGGACAGTTTGTGCTAGCAATTCTGGGAACAGAGGCAAAGGGCTCAGGGATCCCAGCCTGTACCAAGAACTCAACAGACTCGTGCTATTCTTGTCACCTAAGAAAACAGGTACCTAAAGAATCTGGGATGCTTGATAGCTGATTCCCAGAGAGATCCAAGTCTTTGCAGCTGCGCAGATTTCCAACCTCTTCAGGGAGAAGCTCCAATGCATTTTCTGAGAGATCCAGATCCTCCAGTGCTGCTAGCTCCCCAATGCTCCGAGGTAAATCCTTCAGGTGATTTTTCATAGCAGAGAAGAAAGTCAGCTTGCTCAGAGAGCCGAAGTTCTCAGGAAGTGCCACCAAGTTGTTGTGGCTCACCAAGAGCATGCGGAGGCTGGTGAGGCAAGGGATACAGCTGGGCAAGGTGGAGAGGTTATTGAAGCTGAGATCCAAGTGAGTGAGACACCTAAGGTTCCCAATGTCTGGTGGCAAGCTTGTCAGGGAGCCATGCTGACACGAACCAAATTCATCTCTGACATGACCACCTAAGTGCAAAGGGAAGTAGGGGAAGAAGTCAATATAGTACAAGTTTATCTCATCAGCCTTATGTAATGCTCCTTTCTGAAGCTGTAGCGTGGAGACTCAGACTGTGGTGAGTTTCTGATCACAGTGAGCAGCAGTGATTACAAAGTTTGCTAGGTTCTCTGCACCTTGCCTCCCTTTCCTCATCTGTGAAAGGGGTATAATTATGAAGATCTGCTGGGAAATCACAAGATGCTACAGTGAAGTCATACAGCCCTGCTAAATACACGTGGAGTGAAGTTCAGAAAGAAGCAGGCCACTCCACAGATATACCACCACTGAGTGTAGTGGCCCATACGCTTCCAAGCCCCTGAATCATATTCCCCTTATCCCAACACCAACGGGCAACACACAAACACTTTATGACAATGGAGACCTTCCCAACCCACCCTCCAGACTCTGCCCGCACTCTTGGGGGATTGAGCAGCTCCAAGGAATGAGACCTGCTCTTGTAAGACAGATGAGAAAAGCAGCAAATTTGTGGAAAACAAACAAACAAACAAAAAAAGCAAGTCATTCAATATTTTATAGGCCAGATGAAAGCACAGAGAGAAGGGTACAGTTGTCCTGCCACTGCGTGGGACACTCCAACTGGTGAATGGCTGCACTTCAGAAAAAGAAGTGAAGCACACAAAAGCAAGCTTCCAGAATTCTCCATTTCTTCTTTGCCCTCTATTCTCCTTTCATTGCTCTACTTCTCGACACATGTAGCAGAGAGCGACTTTTGTTGTGCTACATAATGGCAAAGAATGTACGCAAACAATCTAAGAGAAACATTGTACCTCGGAAACAATCTAGTTCAACTATTTCATGGCACCTCAGGATGTTCAGACTATACCTACAGCTCACAAAACAAGTATCACACAAGGTATCGCCATTAACCTCATCTTACTGAAGAAGGAAAGAAACAAAATGATCTGTGTGTGATTTTATAAGAAACCTGTGGTAAGTGCAGAAATGAAGCTCAGCACTGAGAGCTTTCAGCTGGAACCCCGAATTCTTTTCTCTCTTGTGATTTTAAAATTTCACCTCCCAAAAATCAAATGACTCAGTGTAATACAAAAATTATATCATTCATATTGAGACTCTCCTACAATTAAGAGATAAGGAAATCAAGAAATAATATCCAGATGCGTAACAGTTATTACAGAATGCCAAATGGCACACACTTTGAGACGTACTCTTAATAAAATGTTGAGCAGCCTCTTCTGGTGTGTGCTGAGTCCTGCTAAACCAGTGCTCGCCGACACAGTGCAAGGATTACATTAGGACTGACCCAGAACAAATGAGCTAGGGCAGCTACTTATACTAACAAAAATGAAAGAGGAGCTGAACTTTTGTCAAAAATCAAGTATTTTTCAGTGTCCCTCTCTTTCACATAGTTGTGCAAAAAAAATGCTTTTCTTCTAGACGCTGCAGCATCAACCTAACCAGACTCCAGAAACCGGTCTCCACACAGCTGTAGAGGTAAAGGAAGGATATACATGTCTGGAAGCTGATTCTTGTTGAAATCTCCATGTAGCTCTGAGCAAAACTAAGAACTGATGCTCTAGCACAGGGCACTAGAACAACAACAAAAAGCTCTAAGGCAGCTTGTTCTGCAGATGTGGAAAGATGGAAAACCTCCAACATGAAGCTACGAGATGGGGTCCAGGAACTCACCTTTGAGCACCAGGGACTTGAGGCGCTTCAGATGCGGAAGGATGGCCAGCGCAGTGTCAAGCAAGCGATCGTTACCACTGAGCCGGAGGAACTCCACCTGCACCACCTCTGCCTGTCGCTCCTCAAACAGCCGGAGCAGCCAACAGCAGCCGTCAGGATAAACATCCAGAGTGAGCCTGTTGTCTGCCAAGCAGGAGGCAGTGAGTGCAGGAGCCTCCAGAGCCCCCTCCCCACACTCGTCCCTGAGTCTCAGCAGCTCTGCCATCTTCTGCATCTTGTCCAGGGGAGCCAGACATGCTCCAACTTGCCAGGTGGGCAGGCACCAGCAGGCAGCCGGGATGGGGAAGAGGAGAAAAGATGGCTCTGAAAGAGAACAGATGTGTGCAGTGAAGGCCTCCTGCCCCAGCCCAGTGTGGATGGAAACTGTTTAGAGCTGCAACAAGAAGGCAGGAGGTGTGTTGCTAAAAAGCTTTCTGGGCAGAAGTGACAGAAATGCAGGGGCTCTGCAGAGGCTTCTCCTTTCTACAGGAAACGTCAAAGTTTTCCCAGCTGACACCCAAAAGTTCAGGGAATGGAGTAAATATCTGTTATCCCAAAGATCTATTATAATTAATATGATGGGAACTTTAAATGGTATAAACGTAAGTGCCTATGCTTTGTGCAGAATACAAAGTGCCTTAGAGCAAGGTTTGCATGCAAACAGGAAAAGCAGGACAGGGAATGCAGAAACAGGAGCAGCAGCTCTCCCAGGCCAGCACGCTGCTAGTGGGCTGCCACCAACCCTCATCCAACCCAATTGTGAAACTGGGCAACAGTGGCTGGAAAATGGAAATGAAAACAGGCAAAGGGCAGTGGAGCAAACGCAGCAGGGCTGGGGAGAGGGCATAAAAGGCAGGGCCACTGCACAGGGCACCGGGCTGCCGCCCCGAGCAGCAATTAGGGCGCTGAGAACTACTGCAGCAAGTAGTTCTCTCCCCTTTAGCACCCTGAAAAGGAGGAAAAAGGAGAAAAACATTTGGTGTGCTGAAGAGGGTTTCACGCCTAAGGAGTAAAGGTATGAAAATTGAACAAATTAATTAGTCCTCTGCCTTCTCAGTATCGAGAAGCCTTCACAACCCACCCAGCCTTTGGGCTTCCAAAAGCGGCCGCTATCACTGCGGCATGCTACGAGCGCAGAGATGAGCGCAAGCACCGTACACCCCCAGTTACACACTTCCCCATTAACCGTTATTTCCACTTCCTTCGCCTTTCGCAACTCCTCCTGAGCTTCGCAATTAAAGCAGCTTACGACGCGAGCATCGCATCTTTTAAAACCAATAGAAGCTGGATTCGAGTCTGAGTTCAGCACAGTAGCACCCACGGAGAGGGAAGAGGCGTCTCACCCAGCTCCCGGAAGGAGCAGGAGCTCCCTCGGAGGCACGCGTGGCAGCTTTGTAAAGCTCCCAGCAGCCCCGGAGCCCCGAGCCCCCGCTCCCGGCAGAGCACGCCCGCCTCGCCCCGCGCGCACACACCCTGCGTCCCCGCGCCCGGCCGCGCTGCCGGGGCTCGGCACCGCCGCTTCCTGCAAGGTCGGTGCCGGGGCGGGGCAGGCGGGACAGGGGAAGCGAAGGGCGCTGCCCAGGGTTTGCAGCGCTCCCCGTGTCATTGGCCCGAGGCGCTTCCCCAGCTGCAAAGCCTGGCGCTGCACTACCGCTGCTCTGCCCTCGAGGAAAGGCTCTTTCCTCGGGGAGAGCCTCGCTCAGGGAGAACCAACAGTGCGTTTCACGGTAGCACCCTTACAAATGAGCTCTGCGCTCACGCAAACGGGAAATAGCACGCAAGTATGCGCCCCCAAGCGCGCATGCGCGGCTCCTTTAACGAGCAGCGGCTGTGGGCATCCCGCGGCTCTCCATTGGCTGGCCCGCACCCCCGGTCTGACCCAATGGCAGCGCGCGTTGTTGAGAGGTGACGGGAAGTAGGCGTTGCCGAAGCCCCGCCCTTTCCTTTTCGCCGCCGGGCTGCCGCCGCGACCACACGTCCTGGGCCCGTCTTTTATCGCTTCCTCGCAAAGTGAGCGCGGGGCGGCTTAGTGTCTCCTATCAGTACCCTTGTCGCGGGAATGAACGCTCCGGGCCCGCCCGCGGCCCTTAGCTTGGCTTGGGCGAGACCGCTCGGGACAGTGAGGGGGGGAATGGCGACCATGTGCTCTGCCGGCCTGGGCCTCGGGAGGGACGGGACGGGACGACAGCGCCCAGGCGCGGTGGGGTGCACGCCGCGAGGCGAGGAGGGATTTCGAGATCGGGAGGCGGCGGGCCGTGCTGGCATCGGGGCCGCGATCGTTACTCGGCCCAGCGGGGCTCGCGGCCTCTGTGTTGGGCCTGTGTTGGCGGGAGGCGGGAATGCGACTTCTCCCGCGACGGGTTTTATTGAATAAGTAGAGCAAAAGGAAAAGAAGATAACAATTATCAACCTTGATTTGTGGTGTTAAAGATTTCGGTTTTGTTTTCCAGAATGCGTTACGTTGCAGCATACCTTCTTGCTGTCCTTGGTGGCAATGACTCCCCCACGTCAAAGGACTTGAAAAAGATCCTTGACAGTGTTGGCATCGAGACAGACGATGAACGCCTGAACAAGGTGGCGTTGCTTTCTGGTTTCGGGGGTTACATCCTCGTTGGTGATGAACATTGGAGCTGTTCTTATCTTCAGTGTTTCCCTATTCCCCTTATCTTTGGTCTGGTCTTCTCTCTGAATTTACATGATTCCCAAAATGTTGTTGAGTCAGTCAAAATGGTTTTGTACAGCATCTTTGTAGAAATCTTTATAATTATAGATGTACCTCTGTCAATTGTTGCTGCCTTCTGACTTAAATCTGAAAAATCCCAAATCTAATGGGATGGGAATTACAGATAATATTTACTGGAAGTGAATTCTGTTCTAATATAATCTGTAGTTTGCACTTGAATGTTTTAACTTTGGCTTTTGGTCACCTTTAACTGGCAGCAAACACTTCTGAAGTTCTGATATATTCAGCATTAAATTCTTTCTTAGTGTACTCTAAAGAAGCATCTCTAGCTTCACTAGGAAATATAGGTAAATTATAATGCGGACAGTAAAGGCATTCAATAATAATATGTGAGTCAGTTTTAGAAATAATTACTGAAACTGTTATATTGAGAAGCAAGCTTTGTAAGAGAATGTATCCTAATTGAATGTTCCTTGTGAGGTAGCAAACTTTCAGCCCTTTTGGGCTTAAGGATAAATGGCCGCAGGAGTGGGAGGGGAAGTCTTGCCACCTGCCCCATACATGTATACCTATACATATACAGGTGCTTCTGGAGAGGAAGAGAAAGCTCTGTACTGTTCTGCCTTTAGCACAACCCAATAATGTGTGGACCCACGTGAGACCACCCTTATGTGGTTTAAGATCTTGGCTTGAACTTACGGTGCTCCTTGTGGTCCTTCTGCTTGGCTTGCTTGCATTTATACCTTCATACTTAAGTTGTTTTCTCTGATCCCCTGGTATTCTGAAGGCATCTCTGGAATTGGTGGTGGGCAAGATTAATTCATCCTTTTCCATTTGTACTGCTGTTGTAAATCTGGTGGGCTCCTAAAAGCATCTTCTGGTTGAAACAGGCACACAAGAATGTCATTTCACAGATTGTGCACAAGTGTAGGAGGTGCATGTTGAAAGCATACCAAAAGTTCTTTGGTGACTGCAGTGCTCACACTTTTAGCAGGAATTCAGTAGTAAGATCTGTGAGGTACTGAATTGCTTTTATAAAATGCTTACTTGCTTTATCAAGTTATATTTGTGTGTTGCTTTCCTCATCCCTGCTGATATAACAGTGGTAGTAAAACTGAAGTTAGGACTCTCTGTCCCAGTGCAGGAGTGTCACCAGTTTGGCTGTAACATTTGGTAATGTTAGGAACAGGGCCCTGTTGTGGTTGTTGGTCGGATGCCCTGTGCTTCAGAGCCTCCCAGTGGACATTGAGCAAGATAGGCAAACAGTCCCACAGCGACTAACAGACCATTAGTGGGGTTTCCCAGTTGGCTTGGTGACATCTGTGTATCTTGCCTTCTGTAACGTTCATGGATTCATTATGAATCTACTGTAGTAGATTTCATGAAGGAGCTTGCACAGAGGAGGAAACAAAAATCAAGATGGAGTTCTTATTGCAATGTTCTGTTCCTTGCACTGAGAAATAAGGAATGCTGTGGAGCTGTGCAAGCAGCAGGATGGAGGCATTGCATGTAGTAATCAGTACTTGTTTAAATGTAGCTTATACTCATGTTGTTTTGAAGCTATTAACATTGTAAATGTAATTTACACAGGTTATTAGTGAGCTGAATGGAAAAAACATCGAAGACGTCATTGCTCAGGGTAAGTACAGTCTTGAGAGTCAGAGATAATTGGCTCAGCTATTTTGTTAACTTCAACTTGAGAGTGCAGAATTGCTGCCAACTTCCTGATTATTCATCATTTTCCTCTCGCAGTTGAGGACTTCCATGCTATATTTCTGCTGAAATGCTTCAAATCCAACAGGTCCATTCTAATTCCTGTCAGGTTGGTGCCAGTACCTGCTAGGTTTCGCTTGTGGACCACATTATACTGGAAGACTTACATGTATGTGAGCTTACTTGTGAGTTTGCTCATGACATAGTTTTCCGGACAAGTTGAGTGAAGAAAGAATTAACGTTTTTTTTTGCATTTACCCGCTTCTACAGAACACTTATTTAAGATTTTTGCTTATTTACTGTCAAATGTAATTAATTATCAATTCATTTAAAGGCAGAGTTACACTCCCAGTGATTAATAAAAGCCACTCCAGTACAAATCCCGTCTCAGGCTCTCTGCCTCTGGTCCTTCCTTTTCTCAAGGAGAGAACTCCTAAGTGCTGAAGAGTGCTTGACAGCTTATGCTCTTACCTGCTGGCTCCTATTGAACATGGGACTTTTAACATTACTTGACTCATAGGGATGAAATAACACAGAGTTGAGGTAGTGCAAAGATCTAGATGTAATTATTTTCTATTTTTGAAAATACTTGGGCAAAAGGGAACTTTAAAGCATGTATTTGCTTAAATGTTGCCAGGACTTTGCCTGGTGTTGCTGCTGTTCTGAGCAGTAACAGGGTGTTGTGTTGACGTGGTTTAAAGGCCTTAGAGGGCCATTATATATGTGGTTACAACATATTAACTGTTTCTTTATGTAATACTTTTTGTTAAAACAAATTGTTTCTTAGAACATACTGACATGCATATGGAACATGTTTGTTTACTTGGCTGGTTCATTTAGAGCTTGAAGTAACAAGGAATTATTTGGAAACAGATTCCCAGAAACTGGAATATAAGTAAGCAAGCAAGCAGTTTCCATGACCTCTGAATGGCAAGGGAGCCTTGGTATGTGAAAAGTAGATGCCAGAGAGCTAACGATTTTTCCAAAGACAAGCATAAATCAGAATTTGAGTTTGCTAATCTCAAAGGAGATGCAATAGGTTTCACAGGGTGTTGGAAAATTTGGTTAAGATGCTGTACTCTTTGCCATAAATCTTTTTTTTTCTTCCCCCACAATCCTCATAATTTTCTATACCCATGAAGGAAAATTAAAAAAGTAAAACTACTCAATTTTTTTTGAAGTATCTTGAGATCCTCCATTTCTGGGCTATTCTGCTTTAATATTTCTGTACATGTCAAATTGGATGTGTTTGCCACTATTTCTATGATAGCATGTGAAAACAATGGGAGGCTTTGTACGCAGAAAAAACTGGTAGTGGTGGGGTGACAGTTCAGTTCATGAGATGTGGAATCTGTTTTTTCTTGCGTTCCTGTTCTCACCTGAATGCTGGCAATGGGCAGTTGAGTAGTTCCTCTTCTTTCCCGTTCAGGTAATGGAAAGCTTGCCAGCATGCCAGCTGGGGGAGCTGTGGCAGTCTCTACTGGAGGGGTCTCTGCTGCTCCTGCTGCAGGTGCTGCCCCCGCGGCTGGTGAGTATGGCTGGAGGGGCATTGTGACAGGGCAGTTGTGTTTTCTGTTCTCAAGTCCCAGTTTAAGGTCTTTCCACTTTAACATTTCACTATGTGATTGAAACGTGAACTGAACTGTTAGTTCTGCTGCGGGCAACAAGAAATGCTTGCGCTTTTTTATCCACTTTTAAGTTTGTTTTGGCTTAGAACTGAAAAATCAGACTGTTGACAGGACATCTCTTCAATGGTAGTGTCTGTGTCCCTTCAGTGTTTATATTTCCCTACTGAAAGGGAACAAAAGGTCCCACTGAGGATCAGCCATGCAGTCCAAAACATGGAAGCTGAGAACACTAATGCTTGCCTTGAAAAATCCATGTGCAGGAAGGTCAATCCTAACAGCTGGCTTGTCTTTTTTCTTCAGCCGAGGAGAAGAAAGAAGAGAAGAAGGAAGAATCTGAAGAATCTGACGACGACATGGGATTTGGCTTATTTGATTAATTATTTGTTAAAGAGAAATGATTAAAATCGTTTGTTTAAATTTTTTTTGGGGGGGCGGGTCTGTTCATTGTTAACGACGGAACTAGGGGAGGAACGCCTGGGCCCCTCAGCTCGGCCCCTCCTCAGGCCGGAGGCGGAGCGCTGTGCCGGGCCGCCCCATATAAGCGCTGCGTCGCGGTGACGAGCGTCGCTCCGCCGGCTGTTCCCGCCCTTTTTCTCCCGCCCGCTGACGGCCGGTGGGATATGTGAGCGGGGCCCTCCCGCTCCTCGGTCGGCCATGTTCCCTTTGGACTCGGCTTGGAACATCTCCTTCGCCGGCTGCGGCTTCTTGGGGGTGTACCACATCGGCGTGGCCAGCTGCCTCCAGGAGCATGCTCCCTTCCTCGTCGCCAACGCCCGGAAGGTGTACGGGGCCTCGGCCGGAGCGCTGACCGCCACCGCCCTCGTCAGCGGAGCCTGCCTCGGTAAGCGCCCGCGGTGCTGCTGGGTGCGTGAGCATAGCGAGCTTTAGGGGAACAGCCGTGGAGATCGGTGTGGGCTGTCTTTCCTGCTCGCTTGTGGAGCTTAGAAAAGCAGGTGTCTGCCAAGCTGAGCTGACGTGGGTTGAGTTTATGGGGGGGGTGGATGAAGGGGTGTTTACACACAACAGCGCGTGCTGCGCTTGAAGCTTTTCAAATGCGTTTTGAGGATAGGAAATGCGGAAAAGCATCGGAAGTGTGTGAGAGAATCAGGTGCATCTGTTCACTCTTAAGAGAAACAACTGGAACAACTATGAGCTAAGTGAAACCAGAACTGCTGGCTGCTTGCACTCCGGTAACAGCGATCTTCCCAGGACACTCCCTGTTCTTTGGGGACGGGTAGAGATCTGAAACGTCGCTTTCCTGCAGCGAAGTTATCTGCTTCTCAGTGGTGAGGTTTGAACTTTTTCCCCCTTAGTGTTATGTTTACGGCAGCGACCAATGGAGTGTGGCCGTTGCTTCTGGGATGAAGCTCTTAGCAGTTGCTCAAAGCTCAGCCTGGGATTTCTAAGGCTATTGCACTGCAACATCAGGCTTTCTCAGGGATGAGGTATCCTCTCATCCCTTCTCTTGGGGTCTGTTTACTGATAGCTGCTGGGATTTGGTTATTCTGCTAGCTGCTGCTTGTAGTGAAGAGGTGACTGCACAATTATCTCCTCAACTGGGAGGACCTCATGTTTTTCTGGCAGAGGTGTGGCACCTACATGAGACAGGCTGAAGGCAGTGCCCGAACCCTTTGGCTCAAACACCATTACAGGGCTGAACAAGTCTCTTATCTTGTCTACCTTGTTTTTGCTATTTATATATCCTGAGCATCTGCAGCCTCACAATTATTTTTCTCATTCCCTTTGAGGTGTGAGGAGAGGCTTGAAAAAGGGGATTGAATACGGTGACACCTTTTAGGTAACCTTTATCTTTAAAGGCAGTGAAGGCTTGGATATTGGCTACTCAAATTATCTCTCAAGTTTGAGTGCTCTTGGGATTTTTTCTTCTTTTATTTTCTTATTTTTTTTAGCTCTTCCTGTGGCTGACGTGTCTTAGATAAAGAATAGGTGACTTCTGAAAGTAAAAGCAGATGATGGGATGCTCAACTGTGGCCTGATATTGCTGCTCTTTGTCCTTGTTATAAACCATTCTGACGGTGCAGATTGCAGGCTGTGGTCCAGAGGTTGGAGTGAGCTTGTAGGGACGAAGGGGACAGGGAAAAAATAAGGTACAGCTGCAACCTGTTGTAGGGAAGCAGTTCTTTCTCTCTGTATGTTTGTGCAGCTGTTTTCTCTCAGATTTGCTCATGGCAAATCCTGCCTTGTGCTGTCCAGTGAAGTAACATCTTTGGATGGATGGCAAGCAGGAGTCTTGCTTATGTGTCTGTGTATAGATAGAGGTTAGTGCTTTCCTCTGTACTTGGTTGTGAACTTAATGCAAATAAATATTTCCAGAGGAGGAGTGGAAAAACTTTTTCCCTTAGTGTTTTTTACTAGTTGCTGTTGTTTGAGATCCTGGCCAGAGAAAACAGAAATCGTCCTGGACTTCAGAGTCTGTCATCCCACTTTGTTTCTTATCCATTTTTTCTCTTCCAGTCTCTTTGCCAGTCCAGCTTGCCTCTGTGCTGATTCTGCCATCTCCCTGGATTGGAAGCCCTCTGCTGTTATTTGCATGTGGCAGTAAGGTTCTGCTGTGGGCAAATGCTGAAGTGAATGCCCTTACCAAATCACCTGCAGCCTTGATAGCTCAGCATAGACTTTGAAGACTTGTTTGAGCACAGCAAGTAAAGGAATGTTGGATGTGGATTTTAGCTAGGCAGAGGACCTTATTTTGAAATAAGAGACTAGCAGATATTAATAGTCTGCTGCGACCTCATGTAGCTCATGTTAAGCACTTTACTATTAGTTGGAGGGGTCTAGTATTAATTCTCCAGGGCTATGCCAGTGGTGCTACCCTGTGTTTGAAGTGTTCCCTCCATCTTTCTCTCCATTCTTTTCACTGACAGGAAAGAGCATTGCTGGTTGGTTGTTTTTTTTGTTTGTTCGTTTGTTTTCCACTAGAATAATCTGTGTGGATGGTGGAGTTTATTGGACAAGTTTACAAGCATGTTAGTGTTGTAGCACTAACACTTCTTGCCCAGAGAATTTTCTGGGAAATGGGCTTCTGTCATGCCTGTGTCTTCTCCTGGGGCTGCTGGAATCCAACACACCAAGAATTGCACCTCTGTGTGCCAAGCGAGTGAGCATACCTTTCCTGTTGGCTTTGTGGTCTCCTCCTTATGTCTTTGTCATATCCTGCAGCTTTTCACAAGCTCTGTGCCTGGAGCTTACCTTGATGACTAAATCCTGAAGTTGGGGGGCCTAGATGAGTAGAACCGGCACATGTGATGTGACAAAACTGTCCTCTTCCAGTTCTGGGTTTCTAAATCTTTCGTGTGAGTATAGGGAGGGAGTATCTTTTGTGAAGGGCCTGGAATGATCTCACTTCAGTGAGCTGCATGGGATTTGGTGTGCCTGGTATGAATTATGGGATGCAAACCTGTAATCACTGAAAAGAAAAGCTGTTTTTGAGCTGATGCTTAGGCCCTGCCACTGTGCTTGTGATGCTTGTGACTCATAGTTAACCAACAGCATCTCCACTGTCTGTGCAGCACGTGAGTATTGTCCTGTACTGCTCCCTTCTGAGGGTGGTGGGGGGAGCTGCCAAATTGCGCCTCTAATGTGGGAGAAGAGCTGTATTCTGCTGTCAGAGGCAAAGCTGCCTGTGAAACCCCCATCTGTGGGAGTTAGTCCTAAAGCATGAATCAGCTGTCGGTGTCAGTAAAAATAGTAAATCAAGCTGAGGGGATGCTTCTGGTACAGGGAATGAATGCAGAAACAGGAGTACATCCACTAGAAAGAGCAGCATTGTTTGAGATATTCTTGGAAAGACTTTTCTTGTGTTGTTTACAAACTCCTGTTTTTTGTTTGTTTTCCCCCTTAATATCTTAGTCAGGACTCTGTCTCAACCTTGTCCTGTGATGAAGTAACAGTTATTTGATGGTCAGGCTTGCTTGTCACCTGTTGTCATATGACCACCAGGAAACTATGCTGCTGAACTGTAGGAACTTTTTCTGTTAAGTAATGGAGGGAGGATGGGGGGGTAACCCTTTCTGTTACCCTTCAAAATTGAATTATGCTGCTGTCAATGAACAGTAGCAACATCTTTCATGGTGGGCTTCTGAAATTAGTTTAAACAAAGGCTTAAAGGCTGATCACAGAGGTTATTTTCTGTGTGTGGAGTCTAACATCAAATCCCAGATTGAAGGAAATGAATCCACTTAGTTTCTAATGTGTCTGCAGAGCAGTGACAGTTTATGCGGGCTGGAGCATGAATCATGAAGTCTATTCTGGGGGAAGTGTGTTTGCTGCTTAGTGTGGCTGTGGGATCTACAGATCTTCCCAGATACATGAGGGAAACCTCCATAGCACATGGGAGTCAAAACCCAAGTCCCTCCCTTTATCTTCTGCAAAGACCTTAGCTGGGAAGAAGCTTCTGTTGAGCTCAGCAGCCCCAGTCCAGTCAGTTGTAGGAGAGGTACCTGCACGGAGATGCAGACCTAATTCTTCACAATTCCTACTGTGCCCTCCATGAAGTGGGGTGAAGTATTCACCAGCATGACTGGAGATAAACTATTTTTCTTAACTTGACTGTGCTTGCTTTGTTCTATACTTCAGAATGACCACATAGGGGCTGGGGAAATGTGAATTTAGTTGGCATTCTTTCTTTCTGGAGCTGGGGATGGACAGATCTCTTTTCAGATCCTTTGCAGAAGCTCAGAAGTCTCCTACTCCAAGGAGGAGTAAGAGTAGGTGATTCCTGTCTGCCTTGCTCTTCAGCCAGGCTCTTCTGGCTCAGTTGTTAACTGGCCACCACTTTCCCTGTGAATTCTCTGAGCTTTTACATGTGCTTCCATTGCCCAGCTCTAATGATCTGTTTCTTTCTGCTGTGATCCTGTAACTTGATGTGAAAGTCCAGATGTGTCTCCAAGAATCTGGGGATTGAATGAGCTTGTGTATGTATATTTACCTAGTGATGCCTTCCTTGCCAACCATGCGTAAGGCACTAGGGAGAGTAAAAGCTGGTAGAAAGAGTAGAGGAAGTGGCTCTGTGGAAGAAGGGGCTGGGGGGAGGAACTTAAGTCAGTCCTTGTAAGAAGGCAGTGTGTGTCCTGGAAGTGGTAGGATCTGGGCAGTAGGAAATCTCTTCCAAAGAACATAATGGAGGGGAGGGCATTGGTGACCCTGAGAACATGCTGAAGATGCTAGAGGCTGTTCTGACTGATGTAGCAAGAAAGGTTGGAGGGAAGGGAGGAGAGAGATCTGGCACTTATCAAACAGTATAGTGATTGTGACAGATCTCTTTCTGTCCCTGGGCCTGTGCTGGTCTGCGGTACAGCATGTCCAGGAGGATTGCCTGTGATGTTCCTGAACAAGGGGGCTCTCTAAAGCGGAAGAGCTCAGAACAAACCCAACTCTGTGTGTTCCCAGCAGTGACGGTCAGGGTGAGTGTCTTGCACTTTGTTCCTGGTGCTTGGAACATGTCATTTGTGGAAGGTCACAGAAACCCTCTCAATCAGCATGTAGAAGCTGGGCTACTGCTGAGTTGTTTAGATAAAAGATTCCCCAAGGAAGAAAGAGACAAGCTTGGTGCAAAATCCAACTCCCACTTATGGCTTTATCAGCCTTTTTCTCATGGCTGCAGACCCCGCTTGTGTGGGGAGACTCTTGAGGGGAGGGGTCTCTGCCTTGGCTTCTTCATTCACATTTTGTATTTTTCTGCAGCAGTGTGTTTACTTCAGTCTTCCAGCTCTAGTCTTCCCCAGCTTGGGGAAGCTGGTAGTTCTACTAGAACCTAGTGTTCTGTCCTGCTTCAGGTGCCTGCCCAGACCTGAAATCTTAATGCTTTCTGGTGCAAATAAGGGCCAGACCTACATTGGTGGCTTCTGTCAGCTGAGTCCTCTGGACTTGTTTTCCAGGCTTTTGTCTATGGTGTACTTAGGTTTGTGCACAGAAGAAATAATCCTGTTCCTCTGAATACACTGCAGTCTCTTTGGTTGGACCTGAAGGTTTGGGAAGCTTTAGCATTTAAAGGATTTAGTGTCACTTTCACACCGGAGGCTCTGGCAGTGTCTCTGTACTTCTACTCCTGTGGATTATCTAGTTTACAGTCCTGAGATAGAGGTGGCAGCTAGTGTAAATGGATTAAGGATCCCTTAGCATATGTTAATCATAAGACTTGTACTTGCTGTGTTATTTGAATGCTGCTGATTCAGGGTTGGGCCTGGTGAGAAAGTTATTTTGACGTATCATTCAGCAGGGTGTGTGTGGATTCATCCCTTCAGGGTTATGTCATGCATGGAGAAAGTTAGAGCCCTGTTGCAGAGCATGGGGGAGTTGTATCATTTTATCTAGCTCAGTGGTGTTATATAGTGGGATTGGTAAAAACTTCTTGATGGAAACAGACTGGCCATTAAACCACTAACCATGCTTCTTTATATTGAAATGTTTGGTGTGTGTGAGCTTCAGGTGGATGTTGCTACATCTGGCTTGCTGCCTTCCTTGCTTCTGCACTCTCAGCCTTGCAGAAAGGTTTGCTATGTGTGCCCATCTCTCAGAGGGGTCTGTGCAACCCTATGCAAGCAGTTCCTGTCCTGCTCTCACAGCTGCTTTTGGAACCTGAGTCATCTTGATGCTGCTGGGGGGACTGCTGCTGACGTCTGTGGAAGGAAGGTATGTCAATCCCCAGACATTCTTGTCATGGAATGCAGCCTGCCCTGTGGGTCTGCCTGACATCGCTTCCTCAATAACCTCCATCAGAATGAAATCCCTTCTGAAGACTTCTTTGGAGCAAGGTTTCTTGTTCCCACCGTATTGCTCATAACCTTCTTCGCTCTGGTTGTTGCTACAGGGTGAAATTCAGGATGTAAAGTGACACCAAAGATGTCTGTGTGAGGTAAAAGGGCAAAGCGGGCACAGCAAAGAAGCGTGCATGGAGGTGTGTGGGGAGGTGCTTGGCGTGAGGTGGAGCAGTTAGCTAGCAGTGCAAACGTGTGGGAGCTGGTCACGGTGCAGGCTCAGAGCCAGGAGTGGGCTTCAGAGTCATTTCTCTCATTTTGTGCTAGGGCTAGACAGTGCTCGAGCAGCCACACAAGTGTGCAGTGAAAGGACAGGGAGAAGGGAATAAAGCTGCCCTTCGCTGAGTGGCAGAGCCAGAATACAGGAGAGCACTCAGCAGCAGGGGTTAGGCTGAAAACCTCCAGAAGTTATATGTAGGCCTAGGTGGTGAGGGTAGTTGCCTGTGCATGATGAAGCAGAGCAAAGCTGGAGTGGCAGATATTTCTTTAGGTTCTAGAAGTAGAAATGAAGACTGCCTCCATGCAGGGCAGAGGACAAGTGCTGTGTGAGTGTGAAATGGTCTGGGTTTGGGTCCATTATTTTCTCCCTTTCCTCCACTAGCTTTTTCTTGCTGAGCACTTTTTCTAAAGCGAGTAACCCAAAACCTGGCATGGCTCTGGCTCGTAGCAAGCAGCAGGAATCTCCTGTCACCCCATGCAGATTGAGTTGTACTCAAACATTGGCAAGGACTGATGGATGGAGGAGGACAGGACTTAGAGTTCAGCTTGCCTATGGTCCTGAGCAACTTTTATCTTTCATGCACTATTGCGCTGTTTATTTTCTCTCTAAAGCACTGAGCAGAAATGCAGCGTTGATCCTTGTATTAGAGACTTACAGTGGAATAAATTAGGCTAGTGGTGATTGCTACTGTGATTGTGCCAGTCAATAATCCTGGCTGACTGCCTGACCTGAGCTGCCTCTGGGCTTTCCTACTGATTGTTTCCCCACAGAAGCTGCAGAGTTTTCTGCTTTTCATTGCGAAAGCAAACACTCCAGTCCTGTGTCTGCAGAAACAAAACGGGCCGTGGTGTGCAGGATGTCTGCTAGTTGGTGAGGCTTTGCTGTATCAACATTACGTTAGTGCCAGTGTGAAGTTTTAGCTTAGACATAATCAAAGCTGGCTGCTCTTGTGCATGCTTTCCTCAACAGAGCAACCTACCTTAAGGTCACATGAGGTGTGAGTTGTGTGTCTGTGTCTGGGCTTGCATGAGGATCCTATCCTGTAGGTAGCTGTGGGTAGACAAGCTGATTACAGTTACTGTGGGCTGCTCTGTGCAACAGATTAGAAACAAAAAAGAAGTGGGGCAACACACACACAAAATTTCTTGTCATCTGTGCCCCATATCCAGCATGTGGCAGTAGTACTGATTTATCTATCAGCTGGTGCACAAAAAATAATTATTCTGCCTGTCTCAAGGAGGAAAAGGGACTCCTACTGGCAGGGGATCATTTTGATAAACAAAGGATAGCCCTCTGCTTTTTTTCCCCAAGTTTTACTTGAAGTGAATGAACATATTAATGAGAGAGGCTTGCATATCTGAAGCAGTTGCAGTTGACTGGATTTACTTAGCCCTCATGCTGCAGGCTGCTCCTTGGCACTGTTTGTAGACTTATCATTGCTGAGCTTTGAATATCTGGGCCAGGAAATATTGTGGGATGAGCCCTTCCTTCAGCATGTGCCTCTGGCTGCAAGAGCTGGCTCTACTTGAAAAACTGTCTCTGTGTCTTCACTTGCCCTACCTATAAGGTGAGAATGTCTCTTCCATAGTGTGAGAGAGATCCCTAGGAGTTCCTTCAATTGAATTGGTGCCTCTTACTCTTGAGCCAAGGGAGAGAGACCATGATCTGCGGCCAGGTTTTTGAAGGAATCACACTCACAAAATAGTTTGCTTGCTGAATTCTGTAGGTAAAGCCTTAATGGGAAGGGTTACCTGCCACTGGGAACAGCCAGTTGTATGAGTGGGCTGCTCTCTGACTAAGGATGTGTTGTGGGGGGACAGTTGTATTTGCTACCTCTGCAGATGCAACAAACCAACCTCCCTGTATCTTATCTCAATCTCACTCGTTGGAGTTGCTTCTTATCTGATGGCAAAATAGTACAACAGAAGGAATGAATGAGAACCTTAAACATAAGTAACATAAATATAACTCAGTTCAACACAAATTAGGGAAGTCCCAGAAGAACAGCTTGTTCTGGTATGTGATGTTTCTCAATGTTATTGTCAACTTGTGGGAAGACGTGCACAGATGTGACAAGAACTGCTGCCTTTAGAGGTTCCTGTGCTAGCTGCCTTCTCCCTTCCTCAAGCATATAATAAAGGACAGTTTTCTTTGTGTTAATTAGTGGGGTGTATCTAACTTCTGGCACCCACCACCACCACCACCAGTGCTTTTAGGCGTTTTTCTAGGATTTCAGACTGAAATTAAGGATCTGTTTCCAGCTGTAGGATGTACACCACCTGAAATTGTCTCATAAGTACAGATCCTAAGTTATTCTTGTTTTCTGCTGGCATTAATTTATCTTTTTAATCCCCTCGTTCCCCCTTACCCCTTTGACACCCTCCAGCCTTGCTGCTGAGTGGTCAGATTCCCATTTTACACAAGTTGGCTTTCTTTCATCCCACATGAAGGTCTGTCTGGCTCTTGTTCTCTTGGGGCAATGGGTGGAAACCAGTTTGCTTCAGCACGGGCGTGAAGCTCAGCCGAGTGGTGAGGATCTTTCACAAACTGAGGTCACTGCCCACAAGAATTGGAGTTGTCCTCAGATCACCACTGTGTTGCTATCTGCTCTTCCTTCTGCTGAGCAAATGGGCATTCAGAGGAAACATCTGATAAAGTTATCTCAGTTAATTATTTCCTAGTTGTCAATTTGCAGGTTTCTGGTTCAGCATCCCTTGCTTAGAGCTTAGTGTTTTTAGGTGGGGAATGGGACTGTGTTGTAGTTGAGACTGTATAATCTCCTGGGAGAGGTTGGGCAGGAAAAGCAGGTGTTGCTCGCTCAGGGTTCAGCAAAGGGGTAGGAACTGTGCGTACAGAGCTGGAGCAGCTTGGGGATTTGTGTTTAGGATGAACATAGGACGGTTCTTCTGAATTCTCTGCTCATCAGTACAGGCTCGCTGTTAGCTCTTCCAAGGGTGAGTTACTGGACCAGCTGAAGTAGCCGCAATTAACACACAACCAAACTGTATCAGCTTTGTGGGAGTTAATGCTGGGAAATTCCTTCTGACTCCTACTCCTGAATTCAGGACCAAGCAGGTGTCTACCAGTGGGTAAACTTGAGAGCTCTGGTCATGTTGTGTTGCTGCTCTAAGTTGAGAACAAGATGCTGAGATGATGGCTTGGGGTTCTCCTAGGGAACATCTGGGCCAAGCACCACACAAACCTCTCTCTAAACAGATAGCTAAACATGGGCCCTGTGCAACCACCACCTTACAAACAGCTCCAAAATGAGGTCCCTTGTTATGGCTCCTGGAAATCTTGTGACCGAAATACTCCAGGGCATTGGGCTCCCCAGGTGCTGGAGGAACGCCAAAAGCACCTGCACTTTCTGCTGGTTCCTTTCAGAGCTTTAATTGTCTGCCCACTGTGGAACTTCTGCTGTGGAATAGGACAGAGGAGAGAGGAGTGGTGCCTTGCTGGAAGGAGTCTGAGTTATTGTTAGTGCTGGATACAGCGCAGGTGTAGCAAGAATCTTTTGGGGCTGCACAATTCCTTGCCTGCTCTGTATGTCCAGGCAAGGTAAGGCATCTGCAGCCTGGGCTGTGACTTCCCTGGGAGTGCTGCCTAGCAGCAGGGATGAGGATGCTTTCCCTATATCTGCCCTGCACCTGTCCATGCTGTCCTGTATTCTCTATCCCTATTTGAAAGGCTTTCAGCTTGCAATCTGTTTACCACTACACTAGCCATGGCGCAGGAATGTCCCTGGCACAGAGAGTGATCTTTGTACTGATGTGGAGCAATTCCAGAGGGAGCTGCTGGGTGGAATGCCCAGAGTGCCCCTCTGCCTCTTCAGCCTGCCATGTTGCTATTTCTGTTTCTTTCTTAGTCTCTTTTTCCCACTTGAAATACTTCATGGGTCAGCTGTCATTTTAGTGACTGGAAAATGGATATCGGGGTGGTCTGATGTCAGCAGGCAAGCGTCAGGGTGCCCTTGGTGCAAAAGTCCTGCTGCTGAAGAGGTCAGAAGAGGCCCTTCTCTGTTCACCTTCCCCCATAGCAGCTGGCACCCCACGCTGCGTCCCACAGGAGGTCCCTTGGGATGTTTAACTCTTGCAATAGCCTTCATCTACATGTATCACACAGAGTTGAAGTAGCCTTTGCTGCAGATCTCAAAGCTGCAATTAATGGTGTTTCCTGCAGCGTCACATCCATTTGCTGATTGATCTTCAGCTCTTCTCTCCCTCCAGGGGTGAGGGAGAAACAGATTCTCCTTTGGCTGGTGCTTTTTGTATACAGTGATAAATAGTACATCTGACTGAACGCTTCTAAGGTTAGAGAGGGGTAATTTAAACCTTCTGGGTGGAAGGTGAGCAGCCATATTTAAGAATGCAAGGCAGCAGAGGCTTGGAACCTGGGTCATTTTGGAGTTGAGTGTGTGAGTACGGGAGTGAGAGACAGTTCTTTAAGGGAAATAATCTTGCTGGGTCAATAAGCTAGCGTGAAACTCTTGATGTAGCTTAAAAATGAAATGTGAACTAGCAGTTGCCTAGAACAGACAGTTTGTGGCTGACCCCTGCAGGATTTCTTTCTCTGCTGCCTCTCATTCAACTGCTTCTCCCTCTGGCAGGCTATTTTAATCCCATCCCTACCACAGAAGTTGTTCCAGGAAAACCAGCTCAAATTCTGCTCACACTCTCACCTCTTCTTTCTCCTCCCATACTTGTTTCCAAGAGGGCTTGTCATCTGTCATGGATTTAGCTACATAAACCTGACTCCTTGGCTGAACCCTCAGCTGGCCTTATTTCCTGGAAAAGTGGTGGTGCTGCAGATCACCCTGTGCTTGTCTCAGCCTTCTGAGCTATTCTGCGTTCGGTCATTCAGTTTTGGTGTGAGTCAACAAGTCCAGTAGGATCACAGCTGCCCTTGAGCTGAAACATCTGGGAAGCTTCTTCGTACAATCTGTTTATATGCACACATTAAAAAAAAAAAGGCACCCAACAATACCCAAGATATTAAATAAACGAAATTGCTAACTAGCAATAATTCCTATTCTGTCCTGTTTTCCCATGTCCCTCCCTCCCCACTTGGCTGTGTGATGATGGTTGAACAGGCAGCTGCAACTGAAGTTGTTCCTGAGATGTTGAGACAGTCTATTTCCTGGCATATTTAGGATTTTGACGTTTTCTTCAGCAACTTCCAGCTCAGATAATGTTCATAAGCTCCATTTTATTGCAGTTGTTTACAGTATTGCTGTCAAATCTTTCTGCAGGTGAGATTCCAAGTGTGAAGGCATGTTTCCCTAAGCACTGTTTCATGAGTCACCCTCTCAGTGCAGCTGTTTCCTAAAATCATGTGGCTGAGGTGCCAGACTGGAGCTCTTTCATTTCTTTTGCTTCTGTTGCAGGTTCTTTGTTCCCCATGTCAGATGTATTGTAGGGATTGAGCGCTAATGAATGAGTTTATGAGCACCATGACCTGTGAGGCTGGCTTACTGCGTGTTGGGAAGGGACTTGAAGCATGCAGCTGCTATTTGGAACGGGCTGGGTTCAGTGGCTTACTGCTAATTGAGTAAGCAAGATCAGAATTAGGCTGCTGAACATTACTTTAGGAAAGAGCAGAAGACTGGGATTATAGTGCTAAAAATTGCTTCAAAGAAGGGAACTTGGATTTTCTGTTAGGTTGCTACCTCGCATTACCTAAATCCTGACCCCAGAGTTTCTGGTCATGGTCAAGGGTCTCATTCTGAGCTTGTTTGAGCTACTGGTGTTGCTGGGTTTCCTACGCACAGAATCACGTTCCCAGGCTGCATTAATGGAAAACATGTTGCTGGTGCACATGTATTGCAAAAGAATGGGATGTGTCAATATAGTGTTGAGGGTGTTGTTTCCCTTATCTCTGCTTATTAATCTGGGTCTAACTTGACTGTGGTCGCAGGGTTGGGGAGGGAAGACAGCAAAACAGAGAGGTCTCAAGTCAGAGCTGGCTTGAACTGATAGCAACTTTTGTCTTTGTCCAGTAACTAGATTTCAGTTTGATTGAAGATCTGTGAAAGCGTGGCTGTTTTCCTTCTGTTTCTGTGACTCTTCCCCTCATACTTTTCTCACATGTACAATCACTTTGTCTCTTGAGAGTGCAGTGATTGCTTTGTACTCAGAGGAATGCCTTGTATCCCATTGTGACTAGGAGACGGGGAGGCATCTGACAGTGTGTGCAGAGGGCAGTATGATGGGTGTGGAGGGTTTGGCTTGGGTTGGTTGTTTTGTTTTGTCCTTTCCCTTCTTTCCCACTGCAGAGCTATGATACTCTTGCCAGATTGGACTCCCAGTGACCATGAGATCATGGGTTTAGCAGCTGCCTTTGCTTCTGTGTAGATGAGTTACCGTCACTTCTGAAAATCTAACTGGGTCACTGAATGAAAGTATAAAGCAAACATGCCTTTGTGAATCCTGCTTCCCCCCAGGGCCTGTTTCTAATGCTGTGAAGTGGGTCGCAAAAGAGATGGGGCACCAAATCCGTTCTAGATAACTCTAAGTCACCAATTGCCTAACGGAGCATAGTGCCCATTTTGTTCACCTGAGATACGATTGACATTGCCAGCAGAGCTGTGATGATGGATCACTTGAGAAGAAGTGATGTTCCAGTTTACTGGCACTTTTGCTTACAGGCAGGTGGTGTTTTTCATGTCAGGAAAAAAAGATGTTTTGGAGTAGATTTAGCCACGAGCTCAAATGCAACAACAGAACCCCAAAATAACCTTGTTTTCTGTGTTAGTCTTTTCACCAGCCCTTCGTTGTCCAGTTAAGCAGGACCTCCTAAAAACAACGTGTGGTTTTACCCAGGTGCATGACATCATACTTGACTTAATAGAACATATGTGAGATGAGAGTAGCTGTTTGCAGTGCAGGTGTGTGAGTGCCAACACAGCTAGCTTCTGAGACTCTGTAACAGTGCTTGTAACAGCCGCTTAACCATGAGCAGTACCAGCAAGTAGAGAGAAACCTCTGAGCAAAGCTGTGGATTAAGTTTTTCTATATCTTCTTTTCTGAAAAAGGCTCATTTCTTGCTGCTGTTTCATGGTGTGTTTTTCTCATTACAGGTGAGGCTGGTGCCAGCATTATCCGAGTGTCTAAAGAAGCACGAAAGAGGTTCCTGGGTCCGCTTCACCCCTCTTTCAACTTGGTGAAGATCATTCGGCACTGCCTGTCCAAGACTGTGCCAGAGAATGGGCATGAGGTGGCAGCAGGACGCTTGGGTATTTCCCTCACACGAGTGTCTGATGGAGAAAACGTCATACTATCAGACTTCCATTCCAAGGAGGAACTGATCCAGGTGACTTGAAGCTTATTGCAGGGGGTTGGCAAGAGCTACAGACTGTTCTGTTTTGCACTGGTCTCCAAATGTCTTTCATAATGTAGTATAATTCTCAGTGTGTGCCCGTGGGTGCTCTAACTTGGTAGGCTTTGATGTCATTCTTATGCGTTGGATCTCTTCTTTTCTCAGGCCTGTGTCTGCAGCACCTTTATCCCTGTCTACTGTGGGCTGATACCTCCAACCTTGCGTGGAGTGGTAAGACTCTTAAACTCTTCTACATTTAATCATGTACTAATGAATAAGAAGACAAATGCTGGTACTCAATTTGGGCAATCCAGTTACCTCTCACCAGGTGATTATCCTGAAGAAGCATGAGACATTCCCAAATAAAGAACGTTAGCAATGGATATGCCTTGTTTTCAGGTCCTGCAGTTGGCTGGGATGTCCCGAAGTTTGGCAGCTATAACTTAAGTGCTGGCTGATTTAGTAGATTTAGTGGATGGTTCCCCTCGCTCCTTGATGAAACTTTCTCCAGCCCTGAGGCTCTAACTTCTAACTGTGCATGTGGAAAGAACCTGGTTCCAGGGTAGAAACTGTATGTTCCTCTCCTACAAGCCTGGCTTGAGTTACAACAACTGGTGCTGTTAGCAGGCCTATTTTCCATGCCATTCTTCATGTCCTTCCTGTGAGAATGCTTTATCTTCAAATACTCTTTTTAATTTCCTGTCCAAGAAAGTGTACAGAGCAGTTTCTCCCTTATGTATGTTCATGTTAGAAATGAAAATGCTTGAAAGCTGCACGGGGCTGGAGAGTCTTTGTATGTAGCAGTAATGCCTAAGGGCCTCAGCTGAGCTTGGACTTCCATTGTGCTGTGTGAGGAAACACACATGAAAAAGGCAGCCTGTTTGCAGCCTGACCAGTTGAAAGGAAGAGCTGCTGTTTGCATCTGTGTGTCTGGCTTCCCACAAATGGGCTGATCAAGATGGGTCAGTCTGACAGGGCATCAAATTAGTTAGCAGTGTCATACAAGTGAGGTCGGTTCTGCTCCTGCATAATATCCAACTAGACTGTTTTTGTATTGTGCAAGCATGTTGAGCAGGGAAATGGTCTGGAAGAAATATTCAATGTCTAGCCCTTCAAAGAAGTGCCAGGATCGCCCTGGTTTGGCATTTGCTCAACAACTACAGTCTGGGTTTTTGACCCGCAGCTGGTAGGAGTGTAGCAGTGGCTGTTGCATAAAGAGGTCTTGATGTTAACTGAGGTGAGCCTGGCTCAGGCAAAAATCACAGATTTCTGAAACAGAGTATGGCAATCAGGGGTTTTGAAATTAGCAGCTGCCCTGGGATACCAAGGAGTGAATTCTCATTTGAAGTTTCCACATGGGAAAAGCCAGGGGGTGGGGGAGGGTATGTATGAGTGTGGGATGAGATGAGGAAATTAATTTTTACCTTTTCCCCAGAAAATAATATCTTTCTATCTTTGAAAGTCAGTATGGTGAGGTGAAAGACTAAATTAGATTGGGTATGAAGTTAAGAAAAGGCTTTGAAATGAGACTGCATGGTTCCTAGCTCAAGTAATGACTGTTATTTACCACAAGACAGAATGACAAGCCAACTTAATTCACTAATACCCATTTAAAGGAAGAATGGCTGTGAAAGTTACAATGTCCTTACATTTGTTCTTCTCTGTCCTGTTGTTCCAACCTTCACTTTTTTGTAACTGTAGCCTCCTTATGGAGGGGATGATGAGAATGGGTGGGAGGGAGAGAAAAATGAGTTTGTAAGCACTGAGAAACTAAGTTACTAACCTGAAAATATGCTCTCTAGCTGTGACCTTTCTGTGACATGTGGGTGAGATGAACCTTTAAAAAGGGTGGAAGAGAGCTAGCTGTTGCTGTTGTTGAGAGCAGGTCCCAGGGATGGGGAGGATTCAGTAAAAGAGTAGAGCTTGGGACCTCAGGAATGATCTCGGACTGTGGGCTGTCCCCAAGAGTTGCTGCTTGCACCTGCAGGCAGGTTGAGGCTGCAACCTGTGGCACTGATGCTGCTTGTGGCTTTGCAAGAGACTGGGGAGCGATCAACCTTAGATTGGCTGGAGGTTCAGGTAAATCCAAAGGAGTACTCACTGACCTTCAGTAAGAAACATAAAAAGTGCTGCTTGCAGAATGATGAGCCAGAAGGCAGAGCCTGATTTCAATTCAGGCTTTGGCTGCTAGCTTTATTGTAGGCTTCTTTCTAATAACATCTGTTAGCTTCTGCTGCCACTCTCAGGAAAACTTGTGCTTCTGCATCCTTACCGCAGACCAGCTCTGTCTCAGCTAATCAACCAAAACACTACCTTCTGTCTGCTTTAGACAAAGTGAATGTTCCTGTTTCCACTAGGGTTAAATGTGCCCTTGAGTTATCTATCTTCTGCCTTCTTCACTCTCCAAACCCAGGTAATGCAGGAGGTACAGACCATGTTGGTCTTTGATACTGTGTTTGGTGAGCAAGGCCTGATGTGGATTAAATTATCCATGCTGTGAGTTAACTGTGGTCTGTAACTTCAACTGGAATCACAAACCATCTCTCTTGAACCTGTACACAGAGGTAGCCCCAGGGCTCTTTTTGCCCTCAAGAATCCCCTTGCGCAGTCCACTTTGATCCTGTTGCTTGGATGAATTCCTTGAATTCCTCTAGCTGCGTTTGCATGCTCTAAGTCCAGGAGCCTATGATCTGTTCATCAGGCTCTTCGAACTTGCTTGGAGAGGTCTCAACTTATGTACCTTCCAGAGAAAGTGGCAAGCACCCTCTAGGCAAAGCAGACAGTGTTTTCCTAAGCTTTTCCCAAACTGTTCCATGATTCTGTAGTTGTGCAGCAAAAGACTGATGTCAGTGGTCAGCCTGCCTGAGAGGTGAGGCAAAGCAGAGTGTAGAATTCAAGTACCTCTTTTTCTGGTCAGCTTTTCCCTGCTCTGCTGGGAATCAGCATCTGCCAGCTTTGCCTTGTGCCTGCTCAGCTACCGACCCAGCAGAGAGCAGAAAGATGTTACAGCTGCTGCTTCAGGGGCTTTGTAGCTAGTGTACACTGATTTACTTCTGAACCCACCCAAAGAGAAGGTTTTTTAGGCAACAAACAGCTAGATAACCCTCCTATAAAACTAATTCTCATCTGTATCAGGAACACAAGATTTCAAGTTTTGTCTCTGCAGGGATCTCAAGCTTGCTGCTCTCTCAACTTGACCAATGTCTCCATCTTCTGCACGTTGCTTGCTCTGCCGGAGATCTCTGATAGAGCTGAGATAGTTCAGCTCCTTGTGCAATTGTGGTACATTAAAGAACACTTGAAATACACACCACTAGGATTGTCCTTCCAACAAGGGGAATGTAGCTGTTCATAGTACATATGTACAGAACATTCTCTGATAAGAACTTCTGTTAGGAGCAAAACCAAAGTCCCTTGTACTCTGTTATCACACTAAAGCTAGCAGATTATAAATGTGTACCCATGTGTTGGAATTGCTGCTTGATGAGCCTCCTAGCAACAAATCAGCAGCTTTCCTTCTTAGTTAACAAACTTTGTGACACTGGGGACCTGTGCTTGAGCTATTTGTTTTGAACACGAGTAAAAATGTCTCGCTGTCATGGTATGATAGCTTAGATCAGTTTGCACCGCAGGTGGTTGTTGGTGTGCCATACTGTTGAACTGAACAGGACTCAAACCCTGTGACAGATATAAGTCAGCAGTCATGCAAGTGAGTTATCCTTTTCTCATTGAATACTTGTGATCAAAATACTCTTTCCCAGGAGGGAAGGCACACAGTGAAAGCAGATGATAACACAGGTGTGCTGTCACTACTTCCAATTTTTCCAGCTCCAGTGGGTGTCGTTCATTCTTTCCCAAAGTTTTTGGCTCAGATGTGAACAGGGGCGCAGAGTAGAAAAGCTTCTTGATCAATTATGAGAATAAAGAATACTCTGTTTGTCTTTATTTCAGAGATACGTTGATGGAGGAATTTCTGACAACTTGCCACGATATGAGCTGAAGAACACAATCACAGTATCTCCATTCTCAGGAGAGAGTGATATCTGCCCACGAGACAGTTCCACAAACATGCATGAGCTGAGAGTCACCAATACAAGCATCCAGTTCAACCTTCGCAACCTCTACCGGCTCTCAAAGGCACTGTTCCCCCCAGAGCCACAGGTGAGATTCTTGGCAGTGTCAAAACTTGAGGAAAACAGTTAGATGCTAACTATCGTGTGTACTTCAGCAGAAGATTGCCGGCACTTAGTTTTGTTTCTTTATCTTTTTTTTCACCTTGACATTTAGCAACTCAGTGACTTGGCAAACCTTGACTATCTGCACAGGGTCATATGAGTGGCTTGTTTTAATTTTGCTACTGTAAGATCTGCAGTGTAGGTGTTTGAGAGGATTCCCACGACTCTCTAAAACATGGCATTTGCCGGAAAGCCAAGCTCACTTCTAAGCAAGGATCTGTCAGCTCTCAGAACTAATGTGCTCACAAGGCTTTTTTTTAAGGTCATGCTAGAGCTACCAGCTCAGTACTAATGGCTGTCTCTCCTAAAATGTGCCAGTGAAGCAGGTGACACTGTAAACAGCTTTGTATGCTTCTGCTTCTGAGCCATTGCAATATTAAACCTGACATTTGGGCACAATAAGCATGCATCCACATCCTGAATCACTTGTTCAGGTTTTCTTTGCTTCTTCTTCATTAATCTTAGCTGACTTGGTCTGTGAATACAGTGGCACTTCCTGGCAACTGCAGGGAAATATTTCTGGGCTGCTTGTTGGAGTGGCTTCCAGACAGCTGTGCATAGCATTGTCAGCTCTAGATGGGGAAATGAAGTGGCTGCAACTCTTAAGCTTGTATTTGGTAGTATTCCAACTTGAATCATCAAGCAATTCTCATATCAAAGTCTTTGTGATACACCTCTTATTCCTGCTTGAAGCAGGACAGTTCCTCTGAAGTCAGTACTGAGCTGAGCGTTTGCTTTGCTCAGCTGGACAGCCTCCAAATGAATTGCTTTTGCTTACCTCTGCCACAGGTGCTGCGGGATATGTGCAAGCAGGGCTATCGGGATGCACTGCACTTCCTGAAGAAGAACGGTAAGGCACTGAGTGTGGAGTGCGTTGAATTGCCTCTTTGGTGCCAAGCTTCGTGACCTGAGGCTAGTTAGTGGTGGGTGAAAAGGTGGAAGGACAAAACTGATCAACTGTTGCATGTCCGGGCTTCCTTGCCTCCCTGAACCGCTGTTGAAGGCTAAGAGTGTTTGGTGCCACCTAGTGTCAATTTATCAGACCAAACACATTTATTTGCTTTGTGATGTGTAGCTTGTGTAGTCATGCAGCAATGTGGATTAAGCTGTGGGAGAGGAATGTGAACTGGAGGCTGGTGAGGTATATAGCAACAAAACCCTATGAAACAGCCCTCTGTAGTGTGTGGAGGGGAAATGTAAGAATTTCTGGTGTGGAAAAATGATGATCATATTAAAGCAGCCAAACTTTTAACACACTGTGGTAAGCATTACAAAAAATATAAACTTAAAGAAACGGTGTTATGTCCATCTGTTTGGGAGGTGGATGAAGTGAAGAGTAATGTTTTAGAGGGCCAGGCAAGAAAGAGTAGTTAACTTGTATAATCTTTATCACTTCTCAGGTCTCCTTCACCTTCAGCATCCAAGTCCTGCTCGTCCTCTCCTTGCAGTAGAAGCTCCCCCAGAAGAGAAGAAAGAAGAAGAAAAAGAAGCTGAGGACCAGATGGAGGACAACACTGCCCTTGCTGTTGTTGAAGACCACATCTTTGAACACTTGCCTCCCAAACTGAACCAAGGTATGATCCAAAGGAAGGGAGCCTTGGCCATTTTTGTGTGCTGCCTGGTCTGTATCAGAGGACTGTTTGGATTTGGGTCTTACTTGTTGGTACCTGGCCACTGAACACCTGCTGGTGCTTAGATAAAGGGCTTGGATATACAGGTGTGGAGGCTGAAATGCGAGAGGGTGACTTATTTGACACTTCTACACTATAAGGCAAGGATAGGATCTTGATGCCTTTAACCTTCAGGGGCTCGATAAAACTACAAGTTGCTGTTCCTCAGCTGTGCTCAGAATTGCTACCCTGAGCTAGACTTCATTAAAAAGTGGAAGGTGAGGAGCTGGGAATCCCAGGCTGGGTAACTTATGAGATACTGCAGGGAAAGGGATAAGTCCCACTGGGAAGAGATTCAGCCATGTTTTTTTCTGTCTTCAGCTCTTTTGGAGGCTTGTGCTGAAAGAAGAGGTCTCTTGACTGGTATCAGCAAGACGCTGCCTATACGTGTGGCCACTGCAATGATGGTCCCCTACCTGCTGCCTCTGGAGTCCGCTGTTTCCTTCACTGTCAGGTGTGCCTTCAGCTGTCTTCTCTGGTGGTTTTCTATCCAGTACAGCCAAGTGTTTGATGTAGCCAGTGGAACGTGAATTGAGAGAAAGCAGGATCCTTTCTAATACTGAAGCACCAAAGTTCCTGGGGAAAGAGTTCGTACCACTTTAACAGCTCTATGCAGAAATATTCCTACCTTCATGTGTCATTTAGCTGCAGCCAGTACTTCCAGCTTGAAGTAAGGTTGCTGCATGCTGGAATTCACCCTAGAAAATGATAAATTTTGGAATCTGAGGTAAAGCTTTTGAACTAGGAGAGCAGAGATGAAAATGAGAATCTCACGAGATGCGACTTCCCTCTGCACTGAGAGTATTCCTGTCACTTCCAACTCTACACCTAAGCAGCTGGGAAGGCAGGTCTGTCACATGTGTTCTTAGTGCAATGTGCCCTATGGAAGGCTTCTGGAAGGAGATGGCTTGCAATAGAAAGACAGGTTTGGAAAATATTTTGTTGCTAAAAGCAAATGAAAAATACAGAAGGCGCAGATGCAAAGTGTAAAGAATAAGTCCTGTACTGTTAACATCTTTCACAGCTTCTCCCACTTACTTTTATGAATGGCAGCATGAATGACTCTTAACAGTAACAGCCACTAAAAACAATGAGTAACCATTCACAGGAGGCAACACTGCATTTCCTCCTATCCTTTGTGCAGTTCAACTAATGTTTGTCTCCTGTCTCTTTCCAGGTTGCTGGAATGGCTTCCAGATATCCCTGAGGATATTAGATGGATGAGGGAACAGATAACTGAAATCTGCAACTATCTTGTGAAGAAAGCCAAGAAGAAACTGGGCAGCCATCTTTCAGCCAGGTATGGCTGTTTTCCTCCACAGCTCTGTCCTGTAGGGGAACGCTCAGTTTCCCTTTCTACCTCTGACTTTTATGGAGTCTACTCCTTAACTGTTTGATAAACTCAGAACGTGATCTACTTTCCTCTTTGCATTACTGGCCAGACCTTATAATAACAGTTTCATTACAACAATAGATTAGATTTGTATCTAATTGTAATATTCTAGCTTATTCTGTTTTCTCTTTGTGGAAAACCGTTGTGGCATTTGTCAGTCCAGGGTCTCCAAAACATCCCTTCTAAAGTAGTACTTGAGCTCAAGTGACTTTTTTGTCTCAGGATCTAAGCTTGGTTTGGAGTGGGAAACCACTAGAGCAGCCAGGAAATAACAGAAGATTTCCCCAAATGTTGCAGAGTGCTTTGGATTTGTGTGTGTATGCGTGTGTCTGTCTTGGCTCCAGTTTTTCCAAGCTGAATTCCCTGCTGTAAAGCTGAGGCAAGACTTCAGTAGGCAGAGGGTCCTAGCTGTGATTCAGATCCTAACATGAGGGACTGATTCTTCCCACATGAGCTCATGATCTGGATAATTGAGAGATGAGAAGGAGGATTATTATCATGCAGCCAGCTGATGGCAGAACAGAAACAGCTCTACAGTTCTGCAGCTGTGGTCTGGTGACCTGCTCAAGTTGTCCCACATAATAATTCTTTGCATGTCTGTCCTTCAGGCTTTACTATCACCTTGAGCTTGGAAGGCCCCAGAGCCTGTCGATTTCTCCAGCATCTCCTTGTGGTGAAGCAGTGCCTATGTGGATAAGAAACAACCGTTCCCTGTCTGATGTCATGCTGAAGTGGGAGGAGTACCAGCGTCAGCTTGTGATGGGCTTACTCTGCATCAACGTGGACATGCAGGCATCCCTCTTCCCTTGGGAAGGATTTCAGATGAAACTTCCACCTCTGGACTGTGCAAAAGAATGCCTGCCACTCTTCTGAACCTGCTGCGCTGGGGGGATGGGTGGGAAGGGGAACAGATACAGAGTGAGACCAGTCTCATCCCTTGGCAGCAGGCTGCCCTGTGCTTTTGAATATGCTGCAAAGGGGACTTCCCTGGGATGGAGACTGGTGGAATTGTCTGTAGCCATTTGTTGCCCACTGGGCTGGGTGAGTAATCTGTTCAAAGACACAGATGCTGATCCCTTGCTCTAGACTTGGCCGTGGCCCATAGCCATGCTGATGCTGACCCAGCTGGGCTATCCCATAATGCACTTTGAATTGCCACTGGCTTTTCACCGCCAAATAATCAGGATGTAGATGACGCTCTCAAGTTCACGTAGCTTTTAGCTTCCTTTGGCTCTTAGAGCATATTAATCTGTTTTTCTCAAATCATCTGACATCCCTTAGGTCTTTGTGCCACTGAAAGATAAGTTGCCTCTTTGCCAAACTGATGTTCCAAATCTCCTTCTGACTTTGTGCTTTGTTGATCATTGTCTTTGTCCCTTAACTGCATCCCCACTGGAAGCCAGAGCTGGCCCTGCTGCAGACTGCACTGGGACCACAGAAATGTAGAAAAGTAGTGTAATCACCCTGGTTTATATTGTTGTGGGCTCTCCCTATGTAATTTCCATTCTCATAGAACTTTGGCAGCTTGAACTTAGAGGGTTAAATGTCACTGAGCTTATTTTAAAGCATTACTTTAGGTTGAGTTTTTTTTTCTTTGTGGAGTTTGAAGCCTTGTTCTTGTCATTGTGAATGGAATTAGCATGGGGTCACACTGAAAAAAGCTCAGCCCAGTGACATCAGGATCAGTTCAGCAGTTGATGGTGTGGAAGGAATGTGAAGTGCTTGTGGGAAGGTGAGATTGTATGGGTCATGTTATCTTTGAGAGATTGGTGGTAGAGTGTCACGGCAAGTTCTGGGAAAGTGGCTGCCTTTGGCAGCAGGGGTTAGGCTTCACTCCTTAAGGGACCATACAACTGAAGGAAATTCCAAGTGAGTGCCGTGTAAAGGATCTCCTGTGAAGCTGGGGCTTAAGCCTTTTATTTGAGGATTTGGGGTGAGAAAGATTCAAGTTTGCAGTTATATCAGCCTCGCAGTTTGCCTCTTGTGTTCTGGCTCACTGGTACAGCTATGCAGCTGGCAATAGCAGGAGCATGAGAAGTGGAAGTGAAGTCAGGAGTGCTGGTGCATGTGCCAGCTTCCTTGGAACTGACTGTGCTGATCTTGTCCCTTAAAAAGCTGGAGCAGGGCTGGGCTCTGTCTTATCAGTAGCAGTCTGCTTGTGAGTTGCTGTGCAGAAACATAAGCTCTCAGCTCTTCCCAGGATGAGATGTGGCGTCCTGTGGGGTTTGTGTGTACTTAAGTCTTTGCACTATGACACAAAGCCAACTCTTGGTATATTTCTGCAGCACATCTTGCTATGAGGCATCTTCTACCTCCCCTAGCACAAACAGTATGCAACTGGTCAAAGCAAACACGCTCTTTTCCTGGGGAGTGGCACAGGATGTCTACAGCTGATACGTGGCCTGTATGTGGAATAGTAATTTATAACACTGATTTCTCCCTTTAAGAAGTGAAAATATCCTCAGAAATTCTAATAGGTGGAGAAGGTGGTGACTCTACTTAGCCACATCTCCACAGTCTGTGTGGGTGAGGCGGTGGGTGCTGTCTCCAGGAGCACAGCTGTGCACTGGGAGCAGCCTGGGTTTAAATACTTGTAGCAGGACCTGATAAGCACCAAGGCACTTCTTTACCAGTGGCTGTTGCAGTCTGGGAGGCAAGCAAGTGGGCAGCACTTGGCTGAGACACCAGCACAAATACTAACTTGTGGCTGAGAATATTCCCCCACTGTCCTTCCTGGATGTAGAGGCTGAATAAGATAAGGTGTTTGTGATTAGGTGTGAGTGCTTACTGTTTTCCACTGCTCTAGGCTATCTTAGTTCGCTGAATGTGCATCTCCTGTCTGATGTACATGGAGTGACTGGTGAGAACGTGTAGCTGTTTAGTGGCATGAAATTAAAGCACTGCATCCAGAAGTAATGGATCTGTGAGGGGAAAAGCCAGATGAGGAAACCTTGTGCTTGGAGGCTGCTGCCCTCTTGACTGTGCCTATTTGTGTAAATGTATGGGTGGAGAAAATTATGCAACTATTTTTATTTTTTTTCCTTCTTCCTGGTCTGGTAAAACCACTGAATGATTTATGTAAACCACTAAACCGAACCAAATTCTGTTGGCAATAGTACATCCAAAGAAATTGCAGCTTGGCACCCTCAGCCCCTGCTTTCCTCTTGCATATCACACCCAGCTGGGCTGGTGCAACTGTCTTCCAGTGCTATGATCCAGAAGGTTCGCTGGTTCTGGTCCATGCATTTCAACAGAGTAACTGCTGTGGCTGGTAAAAGGCCTGAATTTCATTCTGTTGCACCTCATCTGCTGTTAGTTCATTTTGTTAACATCTCGAATAGGAGCTTTTATGCACTGCTGACTTTAACCACAAATCAAAGCCTGGCTTTACATGTAAAGGTCTGACTCTTCGGTGGGGGGAACTCCTGCTTTCCCTATGCTAATTTGCAGGATGTGGAAGGATACTTGGGAAAGTATCACTCTTAACCCATTTTTTGCTTGAATTCCCAAGTGGCTATTGTGTGATAGCTTGTTGGCTTTATGCATTTAAGCTCAGGTAAAGAAAAGTGCAGATCTGTCAAAAGTAAATACCACACACCACCCTCTGCATCCTTAGGAGAAGTTTCATGCATTTCCTTGAAATTCTTGCTGCTCATTCGTTGCAGATTGAAAAGGATGAGGAAGATAGGGAAGGGCATCTAGCTTGCTGATGTTAGAAGAAGGGGAGAATGTGTGGCTGGGAACCGTGGTGGTAGTGGCCAGGGCCTGTGCTCTCCTGTGTATGGTATTTGAGAAGTCGGGATCCTGGACCAAAAGTTCATCTTGCAGTCCACATCTAAAATCCTTATGACATTAACTTGAGCTTTGCAAGAGTTTCAAGCCTTGCAGTTTCTGTTGTTTCACTTATAGGGTCTGTGCATTCGGGAATCCGTTTTCTTTTTCTCCTTCCTATGATACAGATACTACTTGCTGCTTTTAACAAGGCTAACAGGCAGCTTCTTACACATCTAACAGGTCCCTAACCTCTACAACATGTGGTTTGATGCTGTGCACAACGGTGTGTGTCTATGGCATGCTCTGTCAGCCCCCATGCCTGTGTGGTGTGTTGGATTTGATTTGCTGCCTGACCATTAGTAGTTCCACAAATTGTTTTTTCAAGGGATAGGAGGAAATGATTCTGAAGGCTGTCAGTAGGACCTAGGAAATGCTTTCTCATGACTTCCTGGGGGAAGCTGTGTTCATACAGCACTTGGACTAGAGAATAAGAGGGTGCATGCTGCCAAAGTTTGAGGGTCTTGCTGACAGTCACTCAAGCTGTGTTTTCCCCTTAAAACAATGAGTGAATGGACCACCTTGGCTGTCTGCCACACCAGCCAGTTAGTTTGTGCCAAGCTCACCTTGTGCCTTCACAGCAGGTTCTGGCCTGCCTGCCCTGCATCCCTGTGGTGTCTGCCTTTCTGAATGCACCAGGACTTGTTCCCAATCCTCTTCCTCCTTCCCCTTGCCCACCTGCAGGCACTGCTCTGCTCCCAGTCTGCAGGACAGTCTCTAACTGCATCCATCCTGCAAAGGGAGACTAGAAACATAACTTAGAAGGAAATACCTTTTTCTTATGAGGTTTTCTCTTGCTCTGGGAAAAATTATCTAAAGCAAATTTTTGAGCTAAATGCATCCTGGGACTGTGCTGTTGTCACAGAGTTTGAGAAGCCCCTGAGGCACACGCACGTGGAAACCCTGTGGAAGATCACTGATGTCAGAGCAGCAACTCAACCAGCAGTAGTGTATGCAAGTGGTGTTATTTACATAGCGATGTCTTTAGCATTCACAGTAATTGTACAAGTTCAGTATTAAACTGATGCTTTTTTCCTCCCGTTTCCTTTTTCTAATGTTTTCTGGAGAGAAAAAAAAAAAAGTATTTATTTTGGCAGAAATATATCTTCTAATAAAAACTTTCTCGATGCACTCGGCTGGCTGTGGTAGGTTGTTTGCTTCTCTCTTTAAAGGTGCGTTAAATATTTCTGACTGCGTTTGTTTTGCCGGGCCTTGTCCCATCCAAGCTGTTCTCGAGGTAAACATACGCTGCCCGTTTCCTCATTCAGGAAACACCTCATTCTAGAGCCGCTCCGAATAGCGGCCGTCGCAGCTGCCCCGGCGCGGCGGGACGCGCGGCCGCGCTCATTTCCGGGTCGGGCCGGCTCCGCTGTCCCGCGGCGGAGCGGCCGCAGGTGCCCGCTCTGCTCCTCGTCGGCCGGGCCAGGTAAGCGAGCCGGTGCGGTGCGCGGGCTGCGCGGGGCTGAGGCGGCCGCCCCCCGCCCGCCATTTTGTGAGGCCGGGGTGGGCGCTGTTGCGCGCGTGTGCGTGCGTCCTCTGCCCCAGATGCGGGTGCGCGGTGCTGCTGAGGTATCTCTCCTTTGGGGAGAGATAGCGACGCTCCCCCTGAGCCCGAGCCTTGCCGAGCCGCAGGTTCGCTTTAAGGTCGGCTCAGGCTGTCCTCTCACAGGGCAGTTTGAGTGACCTGGCAGACGGAGGGATTTCTGTCTCCAACCCTCGTTTGATACGTGTTGTGAGGTGAGGCTCTATCATCCCTTGATCTGGAGGTGTTACTGCAGGCAAGGGCTCCACGTGGAGGTGCCTGTCACACGCAGGCAGTGCTGGCTCTCTTAGTTTTGTGGCTGCCTGAGGAATGACCTGATGGGATGAGGTTCAGTAGACAAGTAACATAAATCAAATGGACACGGCTCCCAGCGCGGTGTTCTTCATGGTCAGAGAGCTTTGCTGGTATTGATCCCTATGTGCAGCGAGCTAGGATGGGTTTCCAAAATGCAGCTCACGTATTATTCACTGTCTACGTTTTGGACTCGATGCTGGGGGCGGAATCCTCCCACCTGTTTGCCTGCTCCCATGAGCTCAGCTTGATGTTCAAGGCGGCGATAAGAGGTTTCAGCTGCAGTAGTTATGTTTTCCTCATGAAGCCGTGCGATGTCATTCCTGCTCCTGCGTGGTGCTTTTGCTTGCTCTCTGTGTAAGTGCAAAGTGTATCCTGTGCAGAGAGCTGCCAGGAGTGCGGTTGGGTTTAAACTGCAGGTAGGGGTCCGTGCTGGCTGATTGCAACTGCATGGCGCTGTCTTTGCTATTTACCGTGCTTCCCTGGAAGGAGGGAGATAAAGCTGGCAGAAATCCTGTTACGGCTGTGCACCATCCAGCTCCGGGGAAGGGAGAGTGTGCGCAGGCTGCCCAGGCAGGAGGTGGAGTCACTGTCCTGAAGGTATTCAAGACCTGTGGAAGTGTGGCACTGAGGGACACGGTCAGTGGCCGTGGTGGGGGTGGGCTCGGGGTTGGACTAGATGACCTTAAAGGTCTTTTAGAGTCTTCGTGATTCTGTAGCCTTCAGCAGACCAACTCCAAGTCAGAGCAGTGCTTTCAGTACTCCGTCACATGAAGATAACAGGCTGAGCTCATCCTTTGCTGAGAATTGGAACTGTTGGTGACTGCAGTGGTAGCATGGCATTAGTAGATCTTATCCTATGGTCTGACACTTGGCTGATGTCGGCTGAGCCTTAATAGGCTGCAAGGGCTGTGGTCAGAGAAAGTGAGCAGTGTGCTGTTCTGGGAGGAGCTGAGTTGAGGGGATGGGATGTGTAAATATTGTTCAGAATGACTTGTATGTAACCTAGGCATGTGGACTAAATGCAAATACTCATACCATTTTTCAGGTGGGACGGGTTGGCCAGCAGAGCTTTCCATCCCTCTCCACTGTGAATCACCCGAGGCTGAGACCAGGCTGCAGGCACTGGGCCAGCTGCCCTCCTGGGCAGCTCCTGAGCTTTGCCCAAGGAGGAAGGCAGGCGTCATCACTGAGATAAGACACAGCGTGACCGAGTCCTTGTTCCCCTTGGCAGGCGTGGCTGAGTTTGCAGCCCGGAGGAACAACCAGACCTCACCTCTCCTCTCCAAGACATGAAACCCTGACACTGGAGCCTGAGAGGGAAGGTGTGTGTGGCTGCTCCCAAGGGGATGGTGAGAGTGGAGGAGAGGCCTCCAGGTCACTCTGCAAGCAGAAGGCATGGAGTTGGGAGCTCCCGTGTCTGTCTGCTGGGGTTGGAGGTGCTGCAGCAACCTGGGCCTGCAGAGCTTGGTGTTCTCTGAGCTGCCCTCTCTTCAGCTCCCCAGTTTTTGGAAGTCAAGGGTTCTGTTGTCCCGAGCCGTGCCTTTCTGCCTGATATCATGGGAACTTGAAAAGGAATTCAGATTTATTGAAAGGATAAAGAATACAGATGTCCCTGCAGATGCATGTTTCTTCCATTTCACGCTTTGCTTCTGTGCTCAAGAGCTCCCTTCTTTTCTTCTCACCCTCTTTCCTTCTTACAGGAACTGTGCAAGGTTTCTGCCTTTTAGACACAGAACCCAAGGAGTAATCCTCTGCTCCAGTACAGATGCACAAAACTCTTTGATTTAATGCAGTTCCTATGGCACAAAAAATCTTTTGCTTCCCATGCAAATCTGGCTGCTTGTTCTAAGCTGCTGCATGCAAAAGCACCACTTGTAGTTACTCATGCTGGGCCGAGTGGTGCGAGCTTTATGTAAAGTATGAAGGTAAGATTTTAGAAGTTCATCAGGGGGCGCAGCAGTACACAGGTTTATGCTGGACAGAGATCAGCGTGGCAGTGCTTCATTCATGGTGATCCCATAAAGAGCTCTCACCAGCTTGGGGTTGAGTATTGCTTTCCCCTTACAATGTATGATAGTTGTTATGGCTCTGACTCTTCTTGATGGGTCCTTGGTATTGAGGGATGGACCCCAAGGTGAGGAAGTGAACAAGCCTGCCTTTCCGTACTTGCACAATCCTGCTCTCAGCAGTTTCCTGCTCTTCAGGCACAGTTTTGAATGCAGACCACTAATTCAGTTGAGCTGTACACACTGCTCTCTTCCCACATCATCTGCACGCAGGAAGAGAAACTGCATTCAACAAACTATGCTTCTGCAGCGTGGAGAGAGCTGTCCTGGCAGAACACAGCACTGGCTCAAAAGATTCACTGAATGATACTAGTGTGGGAAAAAAAATGCATTGCCTATATTGAAATGAAAAAAAAATCTGTATGTGCACATGTCACGTTTCTCTTCATTTTGTTTTTTCTTTTCCTTCACCTTCCTGTGGTGATGTTGCTGCTCTCCTGTTTTCAAACTTGTGAGCTGGGATCCTGGGCAGGAGGCACATCTGTACTGCACCCGAGCGCGGGATTGGAGCAGGCTGTTTCAGTGACTCACCTCGTTCTGACGCCTGAGCCTCTCTCATCTGTTCAGATTGGGTACATGGCATTCAGTCTGTAATCATGCTTGAGAGCCCTCACTGCTTCCCCAAGTGTTAGGGAGGCTGCAGTGATGCTAAGGTTGGTTTAATCCAATCTGATCTCTAAATGCAGTTCCCTGAACAATTAAAGAGTGGAGGGTAGTAGTCAAGTGCTTTTGCTGAATCAAAACCCTTTTTGGCATCTGAGGATGAAGGCTTTTTCTTTTCAAGGTGTACCACTAAATGCACAGGATATGCAGTATGGTTAGATTAGCATTTCTATGGGAACCATAACTTTTTGTGCTTCTTGACCTTTACTGACATAGTGCTGAAGATTCATTAATGTGGCTCCAAAACACCTTCTTTGTTTGTTCAGTAAGCTTGTTGTTGTGATCACTACTTGGAGAAGCTTTATAAGGGACTGCAGGAGGAGATGAGAGGCAGGGCAGCCTGTGAGGCACAGAAGGGTGACTCTTTTCCTTCTCTGTGCTGCTTAGAAGCATCCCAGCCAACACGAGGTGTGCAGGCTGAGATCATAGGTGAGTGTTAAGCATCTCTGCAGCAACGATAAACAAAATGGTGAGTACATTCCCCTGCTCAGATGCAGGTAATGCACTTAGTCTGATCTTTTCTTTTTGCCTTGGCTATGCAGCCAGAGCCTGCCCCGAAAGGTGCACGGTTGTTCTTGCTGCCCTGCCTAATGGAAGAAAACTATGAGGAAGGTCCCACCTTTGCCTCTTGCAGATCCTTCATGGTTTGCTGAGAGCTGTTCCCTTTGCGTTTTGCAGCCTGATGAGGTCTCTGCTCTTCAAGTGCCAGCTCCTAGTTTACCTCTCCTTTTCCCTAAGCTTTCTTGCTTCTCTATGAGACAGGCAGTGAAATAATAAGTCAGTGGCATCAAGTTTGAGGCAGGACTCACAGGGACGGTTTCCAGCCCTGCTCTTGTTGAAGTGGAGGCTGCATGCCTGCCCTGAGGATCTCCAGCTGTACTGCTGTGACCTTACAGCACAGATGAGATATCATTGCTTCCTTCCCATTTCTTCCCCTGTTGCCCAAGGGAGCTTAGAAAAAAGCCCTTCCCCTTCACAGCTGTGCATGAGGCAGGATTATGAGGAATTTACCCTGGGAATTTAATGGCAGCATTCCTTGTGCCTTTGTTGCACTGACTGCTGCTAGCCTGCATTGGAAAGGGGACGGGATGCAGCGGGAGCGCTGCAAACCACACCTCCTGCCGGGACCTGCTCGGATACTCTGTGTACAGTGGCAGTGTTATTTCTTCCTTAGCTTTTTGGTGTGGAATACTGCTGGCTTCAGGGAGGGAGAGCGAAACCGTCCTGCTCCTGGAGGTACCTGGGGACAGCTGCAGAGAGAACATGGGGTGGTGGAACCGGGGAGGGGGAGGAAAGGCCCTCCTGGGTGAGGAATTGAGGGAAGAAAGGCTGAAGAAGAAGCTCACAGCTGCTGTGCCTCGGCAGAGTTTCTGCCTAGGAACTTTTTGTTCTGACTTCCTGCCTTCCCGTGGCAGAGGGAGTGTGCAAGGATCAGCTTTGAGGATTTGGAGATGCTTGATTAACATGTGGTGAATTCTTCATCTTGAGTTACCCAGTGATTTTGTTAAGTTGAAAGTACATGCTATCCATTCTGATATGGTTCTGCAGGTTGCTTAACCTGTGCTGGTGACCAGTTGGTTCTGGAGCTGTGGGTTTAGAATGTCACTGCAATGGCTGCATTGCATTGTCAAGAGCAAAGAGAGAAGTGCCTACTTAGAGTATGTGTGATTGTGATGTTTTCTGAGTACAACTGTACTCATCTGGTAAGATTGAATACTAAGGTCTTTTCTCCTGCATGCTTTGTGAAAATGGAATTTGTCTTTAAAAACATTTGTTAGGAAGTTTTCTACCACCTCACCAAAGTACTCCTCTTACCCCCTATTTTCTGCAGCCCTGTGTCAGTGCTGCTGGTGTGGGCTTCTGACCTGGTGACAGTTTTCAGCAAAGGAGGGGAGATTTCCCCCCAGTAATTCTGATTTCCCCAAGCAGTCAAAGCAGCTGAAAAAAGGGGGCTGAGCATAAGCATCTCTCAGACAGCATCAGCTTCTGAGTTGGCTTGAAGTGCTGCTCCTTACTAATGTGACCTGGGAGGATCCCCACTGAGAGGTAACTAAGCATCATGCAGAAGTACTGTGGCCATTTCTGTGAGGCAGAGAGTGGGTTAAGTGTCTTCTGATGATTAGCTTTGCCCAGCTGCTTCAGCTGTGTTTGTTTAAATAGCATTTGCAGAAAGGTCAGGCTGTCCGTGGGTCCCATACATTGCTTGTGGGCGAAACCAATGGAGCAGCAGCTGCAGAGAGGCTTATCTGGGGAGTTCCTGTCTAGAAACCCTCTCCCTACTCATTCCTGCTCAGTAATCTTTACTTTTTAGATTTTTTTAATCTCTTCAGTGCATCTTGAGTATTCAGTGTAGTGAGGTAAAACTTTCTGTCTCTCCTGTTGCTAACGTGCAAGCCAGAAATGATCACAGAGGTAAGATCACTCTGTCCAGTTCTCAAGAGGGGCTGGAGATGAGGAAAAAAGGTTTAACTTCCTGCATCCTCCTGCAGCTGTAGCCCTCTGGATAAGTGCTGTTCAGGTGCCATGGAGATCTTGCTGTTTAGGAGGAGGAGAAATTGCTCTCAAAATTCTTCATTATGTTCAGTATGCAGTGTGAGGGGGGTGCTCTACCCGGGAGTTTCTGCTTCAGAAGGGGACTGGGTGGTCTGGTGTTTGATCCATCTGTGATTTGGGAGCTCTGGACAGCACGAGGCTGGCAAATGTTCTTTGTATAATGTTAAAATCCAGATCAGGGACCTCCGTCAATGAAGATGTAGCACTTTCCCCACTAATGTTCTTTGCAGGTGATGTGGCCAAGTGGCACAAGTCCGGTGGGACTGCTCTGGCTTCTGGGTGCTATTGCAGGCACAGCCTGTGCTCCATATGTGTGCTTTGCTCAAGGAGCAGGTGAGGCAGCTTCGAGGCAAACAGCAGTGATGTTTGGTTCAACAAGCTGGGGAGCTGCTCTGGACTTGTGTCATTTCCTGAAAAGATTATTTGCAGAGTTTTGAGTGTCAGCTTAGGTCTGAAGCTTCTTCCTTGTGGGGCGTTGCTGGCTGGGAGTAGAGGAGGAGTCAGGGGATCTGTTGTGATGGGGCTCTCCTTGCTTGGTTTTCAGCTAGAATCAGAAACAGTCCAACACATCTGATGTCAAGTGCCAAGTCCTTTGTCTTCTTTCCTTCTTTTCCTTTTATCTTCACCTTCTGCCTTACCTGTGCATACTGTGGATAGAGCAGAGCATGTGTGGTGAACATACCTGAGGTAAGCACATGGGACCTCCCTACTAATTGCTGTGCTCAGAGCAGTGCATGCCTTCAATTTCGCAACACTGCTAGAGGTGATCAGCTGGTGAATAAAGGCTGTATTATCTCTCTGCAATTAAAAAATCCTATCTCTCTCAGTTACTGTTCTTGAGCGGATTGCTGCCGTCCTCTAGCAACCACATACTTGTGGTAGAACATTAACAGCAGTGGCATCAGCAGGAAATTTGATACTGCTCAGAGCCTTTACTACTTGACTAAGTGAATGCTATTTACTTTCTCCTGGCTAATTGTGTCCTTTGTGGATGTACAGCATGATCTCCGATCTATGGAAATACAATGAGTTCTTCTTGACGCCAAAGGGCATAATACTGTGGGGTTTTTCCATTCCTCTGCCTCTGTGGTACATGAGATGAATCCTGGCATTGCAGTGTTTGAGATGTTGCCCCGTTCTGTTTTGTTTCATTAAAAACAAAACAAAAAAATTGAGGAAACTTGTTAACCTTTTCAAAGCGAAGGAGTTTGTAAAAATGAGTTGTTTCTAAAGTAGCTGTTGCTATTTGTCATGTCTTACTGCAGGCTTGTACTTTATTTTCTGGAAAATCTGCTGCATACTAGTTACACTGACACATGCTGGACCATTAGATGTTTATGGAAAAAACGTGGTTCGGATTTTGTTTTTAATTGCTGGGAATTAACTCCTGGCCCAAATATCGTTAGCGGAAAAATTGATGCTTTCTCTCCCGCTCCCCAAGACAAACAACCCAACAAAGCCAAAACCCCAATAAGCAGGAGCGGTTCCAGAGCAAACACGCGCCCTCTGTGTTTGCAGTGCCAGCACCGTGACGCTGCCAGTGTGACAGCTGTGAAGTGTCCTTGGCTCGTGATAGCTGAGGAATGCTGTGTGGGCGCTACAGAGGCGGAGCACTTGTGGCACTTTCTGGGGGAAATAACGTTGTTTTAGGACACTGAGGATACCTGTCTGTATTGCAGGGTGGCTGCTCTGACAATTCTTGGCATGTGTTGGTGCTTTGTGTTGGTGCTTTCTGCTGTGCTGTGGGATTGTGAAGCTTGGAAAGCAGTGGTGAGTGCAGCTTCGGGAAGTCTGTTTCCACTCACATCTGGAAATAGAGAACTAGTACCAGCCTCCCTGTGCAGATAGGGGTGTAGAGTCTTCATCCAGTGGGCTTCTTTGTGGCATGACTTTTTTACAGAGTTCTGCAGGTTGGTATGGTAAGTCACAAAGAATTTCTCCCTGATCTTTGAGGGAAATGGTGCTTATCAGCAGAGCATGTCCTTGAACATGCTGCTCAGAATGAGAGTCCATTCCAGCAGTCCACAGTTCTGGGATATACCTCTTTATCTTGTTGGCCTGTCCCATAATGAAGTCATCTGTCGATAATGCAGCATGGGTTAGCTCAAAGCTATCAAATTGGGCTAATCTCTCACTGAATAAACAACACGAAGGTTCCTGGATTCATTCCTATTTCCTTAAAGGAGTACAATCAAGTGCAGGCAATTAAAAGAGAGAGAGTGTGTACCAGATATTACACCTGATTGCAGACTCACAGCCCAGGGTGTGTATGGGTTCTCTTAACTTCTAAAGAAAAGAAAGACCTTATAAAACAATTGATGTTTTTCTAATTTTTCAATGTATTTCTTTTCCTGCCATTCCCTTTGGGAACGGAGAACCCAACAACCACCCAAACAGATCCCAAACAATGGAAATGGAAGCAAATTTCCTACAGAAGGGAAAGATTAAAATTGATTTTGTGCAAAGTATGCTGAGAAGGAACTTTTCTCCCTGCTTTCCTCCCAGCCTTCTCAGGGGCTGTGGCAGAGCCTTTTAAAGCAATTTCCAACAAATGGGTGCCCAGTGCCTTGGAGCAACTTTTGGAAATCCAGTCTGCATGGAAGCCTGTTTGACATGGAGAACGGTGTATTTCTCTGGCAAGGCTCATTTCTCCTTTACATACACCTGATGAGAAAGACTTGTCTGACTGTAATGCAGACAGAATATGTGCTTTTTGCATGCAGTGAGGATACTTGTTGTAAATGTGCATAAGTAATGATAATCATTGTAAATATGTGAAATCAGCAATCTCACAGTGCTATAAAATCCGAGAGCCTGCTCACCTATGGAGGTGTTTGACCTCCAAGAAGTACTGTTTTTACAGTAATTACTGGCTTTCAAAAGAGTGGGAGAGAAAGGAAGGTAAACAGAGCAGATGGCAGACGTTTGATTTGAAATATATTTAAGAGATAAGAGCCTATAAAACTTTTGCTGCCCTTTTCTTTTAAATCCTACTTGTTGTGCAGCTGCTCCTAACACTTCTGTGTGCAAGCAGACGCTTTGTGCTTCGATATCTTTAGGACAAGAGGTAATGGCTTTAAGTTGCACTGGGGAGGTTCAGGTTGGATGTTGTTTCTTCTCTGAAAGAGCAGCGATGCCCTGGCACAGGCAGCCCAGGGGGTGGTGCAGTCACTGTCCCTGGGGAAGTTCAGGAACTGTGTGGATGTGGCACTGAGGAGCACGGTCAGTGGGCATGGTGGAGGTGGGCTGGTGGTTGGACTTAGTGACCTTAGAGGTCTTTTCAACCTTGATGACTCTGTGATTTTGGCATGCTCCTGCTCTGCATGTGTCGTAAGCTGGAGCAGCAGGCTTCTGCTGCAGAAACACCTCACCGTGGTCCTTCTCTCTTTGTGTAACATCCTCTGGGGCATGGGAGCAAGTCTGCCTCATCTGGTGTATGCATCAGAAGTGTGATCAACACACCTGAACACCTGCTGAGGGAGACCTCTGAATTCCTTAAGTGCTCTTGTATCAGCTTGTTTTGTGGCACACCTTGGGCACTTCCTGTGTGCCCATACAAAATCTTCTTTACGAATCCAGCTACCTCAGTGTCACCAAATACACAGCAGTACAGGAGCAAAAACCTGCTTTCCTTTGTAGTTCTGCAGACCCCAAGCACTGGCCTTGCACCATAATCCAGGTAAGCCACTTAGCCAGTCATCCTTAGTTTTTCCTTTGTTCACTGTAGGTTCATTGTGCTGCATTCTGGCAGGACTGCTAGGAATGCTGTGTGTTCAGCATCTGTATGGTGCCCTGCCAGTGACCGAGGTCATCTGAGGACCAGCTGTCAGAATTTGGCTGTGCTCCCCACTTTCCTTTCCTCATCAGGTTGAGAAAAACCCCAAAGTTGTCATGTGCACACGGTGCTCATGGTCACATAGATAAGGGCTTGGTTGTTGATGGTGTTTGAGTCATAACTTTTCTTTATCTTTTTAGCACTGCTGCTACAATAACAAGAATTCAGAGAGAATAAATTGGAAACCATGACCTTGTAACACGATCTTGAAAACAGTATCTCCACTTTACAGGCAACTCACCTTGTGTTGTGCTTTCCTTGCAGACCCTTCAAGTTCTACCTTCAGGTGTTTTTTTCCTTCAGTTACAAGGCTTTGAAATTGTTCTGATGCTTGAGTTTCGTAAGTAATTATCAGTCTCCAGGAATAGAATTTTGAAATCAAGTGCCAGCTGTTAGAAGAACTGGAATCAAATTGGAGGGTTGATGATGCCAGCATGGGCAGGTGGCATGGCTTGCCCAGGGCGGTACAGCGCATTGAGTCAGGGTTAAGATTCAGGTCTTGTGATTTCCCAGCAGAAGGTCTGCCTGTGAGATCCAGCTGATTTTCTGGCACCACTTTGCACAAGACAAACTGCAGTTTATGCTGAGAGAGGTTAAAATATTCACATAAGACTGGTTTGAGTTACCTCTGTGTGGAAAGCACCTGGTGTTCGTTATCCTTACTGGCAGTCACATTCTTCCTGTGCTTTGTCGAAGATAATCTGTGTTTGCTTTAGACTCTACAACCCAGGAAGGTTTTCTTCTAGATGCAAGTGAATTTCTGCATGCTGGGCCCCACCTGCACTCACCATGACAGGAGGCAGCTGTTGTAATGCAGAGATCCTAAGGACTGTCTTCTCTCTCAAGCTCTGTGTCACGTTTTTTCACATTTGCTGAAATCTGGACTGTGCAGTACCAGAGCTGACTGTGAGGGAAAGGTGAGCTGTAGAATGTGTGCAGAGGAGGTTACCCGCAGTTGGAGCTCATTGGTGCTTTTTTGGGTCCCAGACACTTCCATCTTCTGGGGTAGATCTTCTAGGCCCTGGAAAAGAGTTCTTAGTCTGGGCTGGATGGACTTTCTTGTGGCCCTCTGCAGATGTTCTGGTGATGGAAATTGTAAGCCTAAAAGATAGCTTAGGATCAGGGTCGTCTGTAAATGTGGAAACACTTAACTGGTGTTGTCTCAATGACTACCTTGCCCTGCTGGATGAAACCTGAAGAAAAGAGTCCTGGCAAGTGAGAGCTGGAGAAATGAGTACTGACAGGTCTTTATCATTGGAAGGTGACTTTGTGACTTCTCCCTGTGCAACATGGCACATTTGGTTGACCAAAAGCATTAGGTTCCTCTGTCTGTCTCTTTTGCCTCCTCTATTTATGGTGGACAAGTGTGGCTTTTGCTAACCTGGTCCTTCTGTCCCTCAGATGACTTTGCTGGCCTTGCTGCCGAACCCCAGCAGTATAAGGAGGAAGCTGAGGTTCTTTGTTTCTTTCTGACTTCTAGCAGATTTGCCATTGGAAGCAATATGGCTGCTCAGCTAGTGGGTAGAATCAGGCTTTAGCCTCCACATTTTGCTCTGTTGGCCCAGTAATACGAAGAAGCTTAAGCAAAAGAGTTTATTTGAAGAGAGAGTGAAAACCCGCTACCCACCACCACCTCACTTTTCATGCTTTCTTTCCCCCTTCCCTTAAAACATGGGCCCAGCTCTGTGTCTGTTGATTGCGAGGGATGACTGCTTGACTAGAATCGTATAATAGCACCAACTTACAGGAAGTCTTCTGCAGAGTTTCAAACAAATATTTTTTCAAGTGACACTAAATGGATGCCCTGCAAAATTAACCAATTTGAAAATGAGACATTCTGCTCGTTCTTTGAAGCAGAACAACCCTCTGGCTCGTGGACCAGCAGTGATGAATGGAGTCACATAGCATGGTACATAATCACCGTCTCCTTTTGTATTAGTTTCATGCAGTTCTTGCATGTGACATTCTTCCAGCCCATCGTGTTCTTTGTCATCCCAACGTACTAGGATTACAAACAGAATTAAGCTGCTCGTTATCGTGGCATCTGTACATGGCTTTTAACTTCTTGGTTATTTCAAAAACAAAAAGGGCCAAGCTGTCTTGGCTAGTGCTGTGTTTAAATCTGCTCACAGCCTGCTTGCACAGCTCACTTCTGCCCTGCAATGCAGATCGTGGATCTGCAGGAGGAGAAACTCAAAGCAGTGCAAGGCTTAGAAATGTGGTGCTGGTGCTGAAGAAACCTTGTCTGAAGCGTGTTACGTGTTACGTGGGAGCGGTAAGTCGGAAGGTGGGTTGGGGTAGGGATGTGCTGTGTGCATCTTTATAACCCCAGGGCTGTGCTGAAAGGGGTGCTTAGCCCTTTTGTGTTGGGTACTTGTAAATAATGGGAATTATTTTCTTTGGCTTCTGAAATGTCTCTGTAATTGTGTGGTTTCCTTCCTACAAATGTGAACATTTCAGATTAAAATTCTGCTTGGCAGCTTTTGAGCTCTCAGAACAGAGGCAAAAGGGGCAGGAGTGCCCAGCTTATTAATTTTTTCCCATCTTACATCCCAGTGTAGGAATGTTCTGACCTTTTTTTTTGTGCTATAATAACATGAAAGAAGATGGAGTTAGTATCTGGAAAGTGTTCACAAGAAACAGAAGTGGATGGTCAGCTGTGGGGTCTGGGTGGGAGAGGCATTCCTGTTCCTCTTTCCTTTGTCTCATGCACAGATCCTCCACACTGCCTTTGTCCCACCCTGCAGTTGTGCAGGTTGAGTACAAAGGGGGAGGAAGAGCCCATTATTACCAGAGGAAGCATGAGCTGAGAAAAGCATCGTGTTCAGGGTACCTGTGAAGCTGCCCTGCTCTTGGTGTTCAGGCTCCATGTCTCAGCTAACATGGGAGTTCCACCATGCACCCATGCAGACTGACCTGCGTGCTTGAATATTTTTTATCATCTCTGCTGAAACCTTCCCTTGGCAATAGGCTGTCGTCAGCAGAGAAGTGAGATTTGCCTGTGGGTCGGAGCAAGAGGAGGATGGGTGGTAGAAGAGCATCCTTGCTAATGAGTAGGGCCTGGAGCCCATTGCAGTGTAGAGTTACAGCTGCATTGAAGGCTTGGCTATGCCTGTATTGTGTCTAGCATGCACCACTGATGAGCTCTCTGTGCACTAACCCCCTAGCTTACTGCTTAGTAACAGACAATGATGTTGAATATTATTCTTTCAGACCAACAAGATGTGTAACTAGATGATGTGTGGGTTTGTGTTTGACTGGGGTTTCTCTGTTTCCTGCTCTACAGCTCTTCCATTTTTCCCTGCCCTCGGGCAAAAGGCATTGAAAAGATGGAGAACCAGAGGGGCTCTCTCCTGGGATGCATCCACTGGGAAGCAGAAGAGGAGGGAGACGAGGAGGATGAAGTGGCTTCTGGTGCTTCTCCTTCCAGCCAAATGAGTGAACTGGAAGAAGTGCAGGTGGAGATGCTTGAAAAGGCGAGGGAACTCTTCCAGCTCTGTGACAAGGATGAGAAAGGCTTTATCACCAAGTTGGACATGCAGGTGAGAGAGGAGCTGTGAAGTAATGAGTGGCAGGAGAGAGGAGAATGTGGCATGTCTTACCCTGTGGCAAGATGGGTTTACACACATCTGTCTCATTCAGATTTCGGGGAGCTGAGCTCTTGCCCAGCCAGCTGATCCAGGAGGGACCTCAGGCCTCTTGGGAATTCCTGGAACAAGTGGGACTGCAATTCCAAATCTTTAAGGAATGCGTAAATAAATAAATAGATAAAAAGCAACAGTTGGTACAAACGTTAAGCATGGATGGGAAATCTGGGGGAGAAAAATGTTTTGTTTATTTTAAAAACAAAATAACACAACTATAAACAGCAACAAGAAGTCTATCAATCTTCACAAAAAGACTGTGCAACTTCTTTTTGTCTCAGTCATAGCTGGGGTCTTGTCTCAGAAACATATGTTGGACCTGAATTAGGACTTTGCTCTGTGCAGGTGTTTTTTGCTCTTTAACAGAATTTCTTTCCAGAATTTCTTTCATTGTTCTTTATCAGAAGGTTACATATGGAATGTTTTTCTCCTGTCCCATCTCTATCTATAGTTAGTATTTGTCAGGTCCTACTGAGTAAACAAGTTCTGATTTAATTGCTGACTCACTTTGCTTTGGGTTGTGTGATGCCTGATTTTGTATATTTATGTTTATAAATATTTATTAAGCCTTATCTAAATCTGCGTTTTTAATGGACAGTGATGGGTTTTGTCCTGCACTTCAAGTTATTTGGAAGCTTCTTTGGGCAAACATTCATGCTAGGTGCTCCAAACATCATCCAAAGGCAAATCTCTGTTCCTGTGTAGTGAGAATAATGGTGCAGTCCCTGCAGACAGACAGAAGTTCTCTCTCTGCATTCCTGGTTGAATCGCTTGTTAACTGAAAACCTTATCACTGGGTTCAAACAGGGTGTACTGTCATAGTCTCATCCTAGCCAAGAGGCAGTGCTAAGAGGGCATAGCATCATAGGCCAAAGCTGGGAACAGCAGAGGCAGCAGTCATAGGAAAGGCTTTGAGTCATTCTTTCAGCATGTACTTTCTTTTTTGTCTGCAGCGGCTTCAGAGTGAGCTTCCCCTAACCCTTGAGCAGCTGGAGACTGTTTTTGACAGCTTGGAGCAGAACAATAATGGATACCTGACACCTGTGGAGTTCAGCATGGGACTAGGTAAGGACTGCATGGAGGTAGAGGAAGGACAAAGCCCATTTGTGCCATGATTTTTTTTTTATGCTATTGAGAAGGCTGAAAGTACAGTGCTTCTGCTGAAGCTGTACCAGTTATGTGAGGCATTGCTTTGTATTTACATGGATATCCCTGGAGAAATGTGTGTGCCATACTTCTGACCCTGTCCTGAGGCTTTGTGTCCCCTTATTCCAGTCTGCTGTCATCTTCCTGCCTGATAGAGCTTGCCCCTCAGCCTCTCTTACTGGAGATGGCACGTACTAGATCTTCTCAGGGTGTACAGGGGGGAGATGAAGGGAAAGAGCTCAAGCTGGGAATTGTGCTGTCATCAGTTCTGCTTCTTGAGAACTGACTGATTACAGGAGGCTTCTACACAGCTGACAAAAAGAGCAGCAATTTTAAATGTTCATTTTAAATCAATCTGAGATCCTTATAGGGTGTCAAAACAATCTTAGCATCTTTCTCTACCCCAATTTTCTGAGCTGTAGGAGGCAGATTATGAGAGATAATGGCTCTTTCTTTAAAGCAGACATCATAAGTGCCTCATCTAAGCCCATCTCCTTAATTAACTGCTCAAGATTTTAAGCTGAAGGTGGTCCTGCCTATCATTACTTCCAGTATGGGGATTAATCTGTTGCAGATCTCATGTTTATGTTGGACTGGAGTGGGCCTGTGTGTGGCAAATTTCTAGCAGATGCATAGGATGCAGTGGGATTGTAATCACCTGAGAGGAAGAGGAGCAGTGAAGCAAACTGCTGTGTGTTGGAGGCAGAGTGTGAAAGGATGACAGAAAGGAAAAAGAAGCTTGCATCAACACCTTAACGTTTTTTACAGTATTATATGTAGTTAGTGGAGAGGACTCAGTGAAGACATTTGAAGGCAAGAAGTGGTAGAGTTGAGTGGTGTAAGATACACAGATTTTGGATGTTTTTCTCTTAGAGCAGTTCTAAGTGTCTTTGGCTGCCGGCCCTGTGGCTAGGATGTCACTTCTGCTTGGTTCCAGAGGCAGATGCGTTTTGGAATGGAGAGGTAGCTGCTAGTGGAGGTCTGACCTCAGTGTACAGGATGAGGCTTGCACTTTGTGTGAAACTGATTTGTTTCTTTAAGCATTTGTTCCCAGCATCAGTATCCATCACATGCCTTGCATAGCATGTAATTCTCATGGCATTACTGTTGCAGCATGAAACAGAATTTGGAAAGCTGGAAGTCATATGTATGTGGGATGGGTCTGGAGGACTGTTCAGAAGATAAGTTTGTTTTGTTCAGACGCTCCACAGTCCCACCAAGAGACAGTCTTTTGTCCTGTATCCCTTAAATCAGAGCAGATGTAGCATATGGGAAGGGACGAGTAATGATCTCCCTGGCTCTTTTATATGAACTGAAAAACTGAGGCATGGTGCTGTTCGCTATCTGGCTTGCAATCTTAGAGGGGATTTGTGGCATCATCGTTGTCAACTGAATCCCCATAGCATTGCTCCGCAGGAGTGAAATGACCAAATGCCACGTTTCACATACAGAAGATCCAAGGCTGGGAGTGGTACGTCATTTTAGCACAGATGTGAGCAGAGCCATTACAGCTTGTTGTCGGGCTGGAAGCCAGTTTCAGTCCCAGCGTCGCTGACTGGACACTGACATCACTTGGCACATCAGAACGGAGGCTCTTTACTGATTAGGAACTGTATTCTCCAGCAGTAGTGTGCAGGCAGCTTCTCACAGAGCTGTGCTGGGCTGCCATTTGAATAGCAGCCTTTTAATTGATGTCCAGTTTGACTTTTTTTTTCCTTCTTCCATTCCTCAGGAAAATTAATAGGAATCGACTTGTGTCGAGGAGCTGGAAGGACAGATCGCTCCAGTCACGAGGAGACCTTTGAGTCAGGATGGTCAGATGACATGGACCCGGCAGATGATGAAGAGAAACGATTCTGCTCCATGATGGAGCAGCTCGGAGCAGCCCAGGTGTTTGAAGAGTAAGTAGGGGCATCTCATGGCCTTACCTCTACCCTCTTTTGGTCTTTCAGTACCAAAACTTGAAAGTACTGGCAAACACCAAAGAAGTTGAACTGAAGTGCTGCTTAGTTCTTGCTATTTTGTGGTTGTTTGTTTCTGGTTTTTTTTTTGTATGCTTGGTAACAAATGCAATGAAGTCTGGGTTGTCTCATCAGTTATAAGTTACCTTCAGCACAGTGCTTTTCACAAGTTGTTTCCCAGACTGTAAGTTCATACCACAGCTGTGAAATATAGCAATTGATGTGGAAACTCATCTGCATGCAGCAGATGAAAAGAAGCATGTGGAGGTTAGACAAGGTAAAGAGGATGTGTGTGCTGTCTGTTCCAAGAGGGCCTGTGACTGTTCACATATGTTTGGAAAACCTTAACTCTTAAGAGTCTGCACGAGAGTTGTGTGCTCAAGGGCTTGCTTGGGACTGAGCTGATCTGGAAAACAGTGAGAGGCTAAAATGAGCAAGAGATGCTCACCTGAGCTTTGAAATTTTGGTATCGATGCCCTCTCATGCGGCCCCAGTAGAATCTACTGACCCAGTGTCATCCAGCTGTTAGGCTGCAGGTGTTTCTTTTAGGACCTTCCCAAGTGAAGCGTTTTCCATGGTTGCTTCTTACTGATGCAAACACGTTGGAGCTGGAGTGGTCCTACAGCCTCTGTGGCAGTGAGGTTGTGGTGGTAGTGATGTTTGTTCTTTTTTCCTCTGGACATCACAGTACAGCACTTGGCACTGGGAGCAGCCCTGCTCTAGGCAGGGGTGAGAAACAGACAGGGTTGGAGACAGAAACTGAGAGCAAAGGACTTTGCTGCGTCTGTCATGGAACAGACTGTGGTGTCTTACTTGCATTGTGATGCAAAGCACCTGTGTGTTTCTTCTAATGCTAAACGACTTCGGAAGAAGAATGTAATGCTGTAAGTAATGGAGTGACACTGTGAAAGCCATATGATAATTTTGGATCAGTAGCCTCTGCTGTTTACAACAATTCATGAAGCATCTGGTCTTCAAGTTTGTTGAGTCTTATCCTTGTTTTGTGTTCACCACTTGCAGTTATATACAGTGAGTTCAGCAGTGGCTGTCGTGCCTTTGTGCTGAGGCAGCTGTTGTAAAGAATTAACAGAAAACTAACTAGAAGCTAATGAGAGGCGGAGGAGGAATTTGATCTTCACTGTTTTTGCTACTGAATCTGATCTTCACTGTTACATTATCCACAATGTAACACAATGAAGAAATTGCTTCTTCAGTTTGGAAACTGAGTCACAAACTTGCTAAAAAACCAAACGGTATGGCAGCAGCATCCACTAGCATAGTCACAGTGTGAGAATGACACCTGTGTGATGTGTGCTGAAATCCCTGGGCTGTGAAAGTTTGCTGTTTGGTCATAGGCCACAACCAGTTTCTTTGAATGTTCATCTCTTCAAATCTTGTTTTAGACACCAAATGTGTTATTACTGAATACTAGGGAAATAATAATTCCAGATTTGCTTTCTAGGTGGCTGTTGTCTTTCTGATGACCTTCTTTATTTTAACCTCGCAGTTTGTTTTAACCTCTTTGCTGTATGGTGTAATGGAGGAGATGACGGGACAAGGGCAGTCTGCCTCCCCGGAGTGCATGTTGGAATTAAAGTAATAATCCAATAAGATGACACAAACTCATCTGCTTTCTTTCTCTCCTGTATGCCTGCTCCAGTCCAGGTGAGGTTCGGGATCTCTGGGGCCGGCTACGAAAGGAGCGTCCGGAGCTCTTAGCCAATTTTGAGGAGTTTCTGATACGTGTTTCATCGTACATCAGGGAGGTGAACCATGAGAAGGAGTCTATGGAGCAGGCATTGAAGCGGTGAGGAGGACGTCATTGGCATTTGCTGTCTGGAAACAGCTGATACTTGGATGAAATTACATGTGCTAAGATCTGCTTCAAGTAGGAGGTTACAGTACACTGAGATTTTTCTTGCTGTGATAAAATGACTTTTTATCTTGTCCTGTTTGCCACAGATTTGTTTTTGCATCAGCACACACTCATAACATTTGATCTGGTGAAAAAATCAAGTAACTTTCTGGCAGTGCCACTTAGCTCTTAGTAGGACCCTCTTTGCAGTCTCCTCTCCTGTTTTCTTTCAGCGTTCTCCTTTTCTCTTGTGTTAAATGTGTACCTTTCTTTTGTAGAAAGGAGACAGACCATGACCGAGAAGTCAGGTGCCTTTATGAAGAAATGGAGCAACAGATCAAAGCAGAAAGAGAGAGGCTAATCTGCCAGGTACCCATCTCTCTGGGCTGAAGTCAAGCTTTCTGTGGTCTGAAGCAAGGAGGGTGGCTCATCTGGCTAAGGAACAGCTCTTAACTGTGCTGGGCGTTGTGTGCATAGCCATGTGTCTTAACCTTGGCAGGAATCACTGAGACACAACAGGAGTAACTTGCTCCAAAAGGAACTGCGCAACAAAGAACAAGAGCTGGATAAAATCCTCTATCGCCAGAAGAAGGTAACAGAGCCCAAAGCCTTTCTGAAGCATGCTTTTTCTATAAGGACCTTTCTGTAAAGACCTTTTCTGACCTTTTCTGCTGACAGTTAGTGTTAGCCAGCCTAGTTTTGCCCATCTCTGAAAGTGTTGAAGTGAGTTAGTTTGTCTGCAACTCCATTGTCATCCTGTGAACATTTTGGCCCTCATTTTTTTTATCTGCCTTGGTTTCTCTTGTTCTCTTAACAATAACTTAATTTGGTAAGGAAAATGAAGTAAAGATTTTGAAGTAGAGAGTTTGGAACCTTTTGTGGTGTGTAAGAAAACTTTGTATGGATATGTAAGAGCCAAATAGTTTCTTCTGGCTGCTCCAAAATAACCTCGAGGGAACAGCTCCCTGAAGCTTTGAGCTGCATGTACTGCATACTTGCATTTCAGTACCTAATGACATATTGATTAATCAGTCAATGAAAAGATCAAAGCAGAAACTTTCCATTGGCTTGCCTGTCCCTAGCATGTGCATTTATATGTGGTGGTCCATTCTGGAGTTCTTCCCCCTCTCTGGAAAACTGAAATGTGGCTGCTGCAGAAACATGTCATGGGAGGTACCTGGAAGGTTCTGGTGACCGAAGATATCCAAATTGGATGTGATGAGGAGGAAACAGAAGTTCTCTGAACTCAACAGCTCAGAGTGCAGCAGCTGGAACCTGCCACAGGAGGTTGTGAAAGAAAGCAGTGTCAGCAGTTCATAAACAGACTGGACAAATTAATGGACAGCAGGCTCAGAAGGATAAAAAGATGGGGATGTAGATTCTATCATTTCTAGTCTGAGTACTATAGATGCTAGGGGTGTAGACCATTGTGACTATCTGGGTATGCTCTTCCTAGTTAGCATCTCCTCTTGCCGTGGGTCAGAACAGTATACGAGGCTGCATGGATACCCTTATTCAGCTGAGCATTTCTGATATCTGTATGTCTGAGGCTTGTACCAAGTAACGTGGGTACCCAGGTCCCTCTTGTGGTGGAAGTCCGGTATTGTGATTGTGCTACTGTGCTGCATCGTTTCAGTGCACTGGCAACTTAAAACTGGAGTTCTTTGTGATTCTGAGAATTGTAGGGAGGGGCACATGCTTTATTTAAATCCCATTCTCTGGATTATTGAAAGACCCAGAGTTTCTGGGCTAGTGTTGCTGTTTCTTATTCTGATCTTGGCCGTTCAGCATATGTGGTTGTGCTCAAATTTTCCGTGATGTCCAACGGACTGGAACTCTTGAGTCAAAGCTGGGCATGATGTGTGCTTGTAGTCGTAGTGGGAAGAGATGTAGAGCTTGTGTTTCAAGGAACCTGGGAAAGGTGAGCTTTGTTCATAACTGTTGTATGTGTGCATTTGCAGAGGATCGAGGTAGGGAAGAGAAAAGCAGTGTGTGACACAACATGTTTCTTTTACTTTCCCTTTGAGAGTCTACTTAAAGGAGCAGAAAAGGCAGGCTAAGGGCACACATGGGTTTTCACAGGCCTACCTGCTTCACGGTGAGATCTCATCTCCCTGTGGCCTTGCCTAACATTCCATCTGTGCGGTTAAGAAGTTGTCACATGTGGTATTTAAAGGGCTAAACATGATTGTATGTGCAGAACTTTTGGGAACAGTTTATTCAGTTTGAGTAACTGACTGTGGAAACTGAGTTCAGCTCATGTGTACTGCTGTTTCCACATGGCACCAAATTCAGCAGTGTGAAGTGCTTCCTTACAGTGCATGACTAACAGCATTGTTTGCTCCTTGGTGCTAGCGCTGGGGAGAAATAATTGTGCTTCCAGTTCACCTTCTTGACACCCCTGCTGGTCTTGAAGACATAAACTGTGTTTTCCTCCCTTCTTTCAGCCTGTTCTTATAGTCGTGATTGTAGCACAGAACCCTTTCTTTCTCTGTTTAACTCCTCTTCTCCCTTTGCAGCTGGAACGTCAGCTACAGTCTCTGAACTCAGAGCAGCTGCAGACCCGTGTGCAGAATGAACGGCTCCGGCACCTGAATGAAAACCTGCTGGAGGAGCTGGAGAAAAGCAAATGGGAGCTAGAGGCTGTCAAGGGGCAACTGCAGAAGCTGCAGAAAGAAGCCCAGAATGAGCAAGAGCAGAAGGACAGGTGGGAATGGAAAGGGAAGCAGCTGTGTGGGCAGTCAGAAGGAACAGAGCAGAGAAGGAAAGATGTGCAAGTAGTTAAAGAATGAGGTTCTCTACTTAGAAGCCATGTTCTTATCAGAGAACTACCTGGCTCCTCGGAGAAGGAACATTACAGTGGCATTACTGGCATAAGCAGGTAGTGTTACTGCTACCTCCCACCTGTCTGTAGTGGGGAAATGAGTATGTTCATTGATAGTTGGCTTTAAAAGTACTGTAAAAATTACAGATGCTCCTTGGCCTAGAGGAGAGGATTCTCCTCCTAATTTCCAGTTCATTGTTGCCTCTATAAAGTTCCTACAAGTCCTATGCTAATCACTTGTGTTCCTGTTCCTGGGCTCGATCTGGTAATACTTAGCTGCAACATGGGGATGTTTGAGTTCCAGATGGCAGTGAGCATCCTTCCCATCTCTCACAGCTGAGGAAACTGACATCTGAAAGTGGATTGTCTGCACTCATGCCAGAGAAGAGCAGGAGAGCTGGGGTAAAACTCAGGTGTCTCAGCTTCTGTGGCAGTGCTCCTTCCTCTGAGTCCTTCTGGCATAGGGCAGGCCCTTATTTTTTAGTGAATACTGTAGATGTTCCCGAGAAAGGGATCTTTGTGTTTCATCTCCCATTGATTTATTTCCTCTTTTAAATTCCCTTCACCTAGGGATGTGTTCAGAGTCTCCAAAAACATGCAGAAAGAGAAACAAAGCCTCCTTCGGCAGCTGGAGCTCCTCAGGTAAGAACAGGACTGGGGCAGATGTCAAGCTCTTGAGCACATAAGGGAGAGACTTGGATCAGATCTTGCTTCTTGCCAGAGGCCATCTGAACTGCCAGCATGGTCAGTGATCAGTTTGAGGGTGGAGAGCTGACCTTTCTATTGAAACTCATTCCCTGCTTCATTGGCAGTGCTGAGGTTTCGGTGTTGTGGGAGTGTATTCAAGCAGCACTCAGATGCTGCTTATTTTTCTAGCCCCAAATAGAATTGTGCAATCTGTTCAGCTCCAGCAGGGTACAGGTTGTGTTATTTTACTGAGTAATTCTTCCAGGGGAGGAATTTAGTCTTCCCTGCTTGCTTGCTGTCTGTTAACTGAACTAGGATCCATGGAAATCCCAACATAGCCATCATTACAGAATAGCTTTATTTGTGCCCCTAGCTATCTTTCCATCTAGCTTTTGGGGGGTTGGACTAGATGATCTCTAGAGGTCCCTTCCAACCCCTGCAATTCTGTGATTCTTTCAAATGTTGGTCTTTATCCCATTTTCAACGAGGGCTTCGTTTTCTCCCTCCTGTGTCTTTCTTTGGAGCAGAGAAATGAACAAGAAACTTCGAGATGAACGCGACACTTTTGAAGCCAAGAAGCCGGTTAGTTTAAGAAAGAAAATCCTAATTCCCAGCCACCCTCCCTTCATCTGCTGCTGTTGCTGTCACCACTTGGGGGCCTCTCACGTCCACGGGGGACAATGACCTGACCTCACAAGGCCCGGTGTTGTGCTTAAAACAGACTTCGTGGCACTCCTCTGCCTGTGCCAGAGACAAACTCTGCTGGTTACTCTTGCCAGCTGCTTGGGTGTAACCCAAGGCATGTTAGTTTGGGACTGTAATGCAGCTGCGTGCAGAGCTGCAGTGGGTGCTGCCTGCTGCTCGTGCTGGGCTTGTGGTTTTTAGCCTGTACTGGGGCACCTGCAAGGCAGGGAGCAAAGCTGCATGAGTCCTGGCAACTGGATGGGGAGGAAGATGCGTTCCAAAATGTGCTGCCAGCTGACTCAGGGTGAAGGGGCATGGGAGAGTTTGAGAGTTTCTTTGACCCCTTGAGCTTGTAGAAGATGTTTTCAGATATTCCCTGGGGGCAGCTCCCCATTCCTGCAGGGAGAGTGCAGCAGTGAACCCTGGATCGAAGGCCTGGGGGAAAGCAGTGGGCTCCTGTACAATAAGAGCCCTGGGGAGCATCTAGGACAGTCAATGTCATCTTTGGCCTTTCCTAGCTACCAAGACAAGTATAGATATGTGATCTTTTTTTCAATTATTATTATTTTTCATGAAAAAGTCTTTTTGTTCACAAAAGTCACTGTTAAGGTTGCTCTGTGCCTGTCTTGGACCATCCCTGCTACCATGTGCCTCTCCTGGCTCTGCCATTGTGCTCCCCTTGCAGATCTGGAATTAGCTGTCCTGCAGCAGTGACAGACAGCAGTAGGCTGGAACAGACCTTCTGGCTGGTTTATAAGGGAACAAGAAGGGAAGTACAGGGAAGGTGCTCAGACAGGAGACAAAATACCCTACAGAGGGGAACCTGCTGGGGAGAGGCTGGAGTTCATATCCAAGCAGAGAAATGGCTGTAGGAATTAGTTTCCATAACTGTTTTGGACAGAGATGAGGTGTGTGTGCATGTGCCTGTATGGCTGTGTTTCTGAAAACAGAAGGAAGATGGTTGGTTTTTTTTCTCTTTTTTTTAAAGCTGCTGTACATGTCTGTGTGTTCATGCATGTGTGCTAGAGCTTCCTCTTGGAAAAGTAACAAATGCAGTCGCTCTCTAACAGAGTCCAGCACAAGCAGTGCTGCAGCATTTGGGCTCCTTTGGGTGGGTGGGTGCCTCATGGAGACCATGTTTCAGGTATGTGCCTCTGTGCAAAATTTGTCTGCTTCTCCTCTCTTCTCCTCACTAGGACCCACTCATGGCTGCTCTGAAACGTCTGCTGTGGGTGGACCTGTGAGAGGGCCTTATGGAGAGCTGTAGCATAGAGGAACCACTTTCTCCCTTCTCTTTTTTGTGTTAGCAGTAGGGATTGAGCAGCAGGTTGAATTTCTGCAACCACCTTTGCTGATCTGGCAGCATCGCATTGGGCAGATGAAGCCTGCATTGGAATAAGTTTTTTTTCCCTTTGTCAACTAGGACATCTCCTTGGCTGTTCTTGTTTCAGTCTTCAGGAAAGCAGGGCTTCAAGGGGTTGCAGAAACGCTGCTGCACAAGATCTGCTGTTCAGCCTGTCCCACTGTAAGAGGGAGTGGAAATAGCAGTCTTTCCTGCAGCAGGAAAAAAGAGAGCCCAGCCTTCTGCTGTGGATCCCTAGTGGGTAACATGCTCTCTAGCAGACAGAACCAGTGCTTTCACAAGCTAAAAATAAGCCCAAGGCCTTAGTAACCTCTGTTAATGCTGGGAAGGGTTGTGTTATTTCTGTGAAATGAAGTTGTGACAGTGATTCTTTCATAGCAAAGATTGAAATCGTTGGAAGGAGGAGTGGGGCTGGACAGGGCTGACAGCAAGCCAACTGCTGCTCCTCTGCACTTCTCAGTGCCCAGCTCAATGCCTTGCTCTTTGTAAGAGCTTCTGGCCTTTGGGCAGACATGGCCTCACAGCATGGGGCACAGTTTTGCCATGGTGGCTAGGTCACAGATAGCAACATGTGGCTATTTCTGCCTTTGTGCAAACTGCTGTTGGCTGTTTTTGAGACCCAGGAGTTGCAGATTCCATTTTGCACCCATCTGGCTATGGTGTTATCCTTGTGTGTACTGCATTTTGATAGAGTTCTTGCCCTGGATGAGCAAATTTCACGTCTGCTCATCATGAAGAGTGTTTGGGAAGTTTGACTACACTGAATATATATTTGCATTTCACTGATAAACCAGAAGATGCTTGTATTTTCTGTCCCATTCCAAATGCTTGCATACATGCTGTTCTTGCTGTGGAATCCTTGTCATCATGTGTTATACAGCTGCAGTGTTATGTCTGTCCCTATACCATCACTATGAAAAGTCAAATGTTCCATAAACCTGGCAGGCCAATAAAGCATGGCAGAACCAATGGCAAAATGCACCCCGTTGTTTCTCCTTTCTTCCCAGGTATGTGCCCTGCAGGCTGCTGCTTCTCTCAGTAGGTGCAGTAGCAGATTGCCTGGGAGTCCCTTTGCTCCATAGGTGGCTCACAGTTGTGAGCCTCCTACAGCACCTCAGCCCTGGGCAGCACCATGTGCATCTGGCAAGGTCACTTGCTTGTTGACTGTATGACACTTGAGGTGTGTGTGTTTTCTGGCTGGTTTTAAATTGATTCTTTTTCCCATGTTCTAAAAATGAAATTGCTGAACAAGGTTTCTGTGGGCTAGATTACTTCTGTGACTGAAGCTTTACTTAAATACCAGTTTAATATGTCATTTTTTTTTTTTTCCTTTAAGTTCCCAGTTGGGTGAGGCCCTCTGTGGAGTCCAGAATGTCTTTTTTTTTGCATTGTCTAAAGGTCTTGTGTGGGTTATGGCCCACAGAGCATCTCCTTAATTTTCTGCCTTTTGAAACAAACCTGGGGTTATTGAAGAAATAATCTTCATAGTCGTCCCTTGGGCTGTAGGCAGCATGAAGGCAGGCCTGTCAGGAGCTGCCTGAAGCTGTTTGATTGGCTCAGAACTGCTGCTGGAGGCTGATCTGGCAGGCAGGACTCCTCCTTTTTCTCCACCTTTGCTCCTAGAGATAACTTGTGAGGACATGTCAGAAATCTTTGGACTCCCAGAATGAGTACATCTCCCTTCTCCCAGTGCTGAATAGTGGGTACCTTGCCACACTGTTTCTCACTTTGCAGGTTTTTTTTGAGTCCGAAGCAGTTAACCAGCCTGTATGTGACAGAGGGGGCTAGGCTTTGGCATGGATTTAGGAGAGATGGTGGGTCAGCTGCCACTCTGCCACAGGCTTTCCTGTATGGTCTCAGTAAATTGTTGTCTTTGGTGCTGGGAATGACAAAGCTGCTGTATCTAGAGGGTTGTGAGGGAGTTGTTGCTCCTTATCCTTCTTTGGGAAGCTGGTGAGCACTGGCTGTATGAAGTGTGGGGAGGTAAGTAGGAAGAAGGCATGGGGGAGGATGTATGTGTAAAGCAGAGCCTGTACATTGTCCATTGCAGAACAGTCCCATTTCTTCCCTTTGGTGCATGTGCAGCTATGGGTGAATACCAGAAGAGAAGAGATTCAGTCTGTCTCACACAACATCATCATAATAAAAAGACAGGTGGGGAAAGAGAATCAGCTGTGCATCACAGTAGCAAACAAGCCATAGAAATAAAAGCTGTAGCTGGCAGAGGAAGACTACAGTTTGTCTCACCACCATTACTGAAGGGCTTTGTAACAAAGGGGAGAGCATCATCAGTGGTGCTTTCTTGCATCAGCTAAATGAGCTGAACTGAGAAGAGCAAACCCTGTGCTTGTCTGCGTTCTGAGTCTTGCCTGTGGAGCTCCAGCCCTGTACTCCCCAGTGTGGTGTGTGGCTGCAGTGAGTTGAACTGGGGCTGACAATGTTCCTGGGCTGTAATGACGTTCTTCAACCCTTCTCTTTTCAACTTCCAGGCACCTCAGAGCAAAAAGCCCCTCTTGAAGAAAGGGTCAGTGCTAGGCAGTTACCTGCTGGACGACAAGCCGGTCAAACGGTTAGATGGGCATCTGTGTTGTGTCCGTGGTGTCCTTCTGTGCCCTCTGGAGTCAGTCAAACTGTGTCCCTTTGTCTGGTTCCATGCCTCAGTGCTATCTGTCTGTCTGTGGGAACGTGGGGGAGATGAGACTCGACTGTTGGCACAAGATGGTGTGGGCTCAGCATGAATCTAAGGATACTGTTGGTGAACTTGGATGTGGTGCTGGCCTTCATGTAGGAGTGTCTGTGAGACAGTAGGCAAGCAGGATGCCTGTGAACGGGGCAGCTCTGTTAAAATGCCTGGATCGTCTCCCAAGTGTGCTGTTCCTCCTCAGGCAGAAACCCTGTCTGTTGGTGCCTTGTGCCAAAGCTTGTGTCCCTGGGGCATGGGAGAGGGCAGGACTTGTGCAAGGCTGGTGTTCTCTCCAGCAGCTGAAAGCCCCAAGGAGAAGGCTCGGCTCCAGGTGGGTCCATCTTGCCCATCTATCTCCATACCTCTGCAGATGCTCACCTGTTACACCAGGCCTTCTGGCCAGCCAGGACAGACAACCTTGTGTGTGTGGCCTGTACCTTTCTTTGCCTCTCTGCGTGCAGACAGTTCAGTGGTTTCAACAGCTACGTATGCATGCTTGCCTCAACTGTGCTGGCATTAAGCATCATCCCTTGAGAACTGTGTGCCATACACATCTGTACTGGCCAGAAGCCTGGTTCCTCAGAGAGGCCAGCTACTGACCAGCTATTTCTTGCAAAGATGCTGCTAGTGGCTGGCACAAACCAAATAGAAAGGCTTAGCAAGAAGAGAAGTCCAACAGGAGAGTATTTGTTGGTTCTCTCTCTGTCCCAGTGCTGTCATACCACGTTGCTTGAGGCACGTGAATAAACTGTGTTAGAGATGGAATCACTCTTCAGAAAGTCTTGTGTTTGTATCCTTTTTTTTTCTTTTTTTCCTCTTCTTCTCGAAGAGGCTCATTCCTGCTATTGACCCTGAGGGAATGGGGACTGATCCCCAGAACCAGAGCCCAGGTGGATGTGTCTGTCTGTGCTGCACAGGGAGAGGTCTCAGCTGCCCAGCTCTGGCCTGGCATGTGGGGCAGATGCAGGGAGGATGACCAGGGATGACAACACTATCTGACAGAAAGAAGTGTAGACTTTGCAACAGGTTAATCTTGCAGCCTTGGTGAGCTGTAGCAACCAGAGGGTTGTTGCTTTGATTCCTGCACTAGTAGCAAGGGAAAAAAATTGGAGAGGCAGGATGTGCTGCCTCTGTGCAGATTGACTGTAGTGAGCCTTTGGTCTCTCCTTCCAAATAGAATCTGGTGGCCAGCAAAAGTAATGGAGGTCTCTGATGGAGAAAAGCTTTGAGTTCTGAGCCTTCTCACTCTCTTCCTCTAGTTCTTTAATCACAGAAAGCCAAGACAGACCAAAGATGATTCCATGCTCCTTGGCAGTGATTGCAGTAGCTTAAATTTGCTGTTCTAGCTGACTTTTGAAGCTTGTTCTTCCACTTGCCATGTACAGCTGCTGAACTGTACAGCAGCCTTGTTCCTTGTTAGCGTGGTCAGCTCAAGCACCTTGAGTGAGTGTGCTCATTGCAGTTTGTGCACCTGTGGTAGGCAAGACTGTCAGCAGCATTTGGAAGTGATGGGCTGTTCAGCAGAGGGCAGTAACATGCATGCTTGATGCATGCAGCTTCCTAAGGGTAATGAGACAGCCCAGACTCTCCTTCCTGCAGCCAAAACCCTTTTCACTAACCTGCAAACCTTTGTAATTTATTTTTGCATTGCATTTTTAAATCTTTTTTTTTTCTTTTTTCTGTTGCCACCTTTGTATACTTTGCCTCACTTTTCAGCACTGAAAAAAGTGGGTTGCAAAGAATCCTTGAAAAAATCCAGAAGGTGGGAAATTTCTGTTGAAGTGAATGAAATACGTGTCAGCACATGAGCACGGCATAGCTCCAGGGAGCTATTTTCTCCCAGGGGTGTTGCTGATGCCTTAGTCATGGGGAGCAAATGCACGAAATACCGTTTCTGCGAGTGTTGCATTTGCACTAATTGATTCATGCTGGGTGTTTTGGGAATTTGCAACCCCCTCCTCCTTCTCTTCCCCTTCTTCCAAATCCCATTGTGGTGCCTGTGGACTTCAATGTAGACAACTGGCCTCTGCGGACCTTCCTGACACCTTCCCAATGGATCTGGCAATGGAAGAACCCAACAGGAAGAACTGTAAATACTTCTCAGGCAATGGGACGTGGCTGAAGACAGGAGGAGGCAGCACAAACTTTGGAGAGGAGAACAGTGACCAAGAGAAGTGGTCCATGGGAGCTGATGCTGAGAAGCTGAAAGTGGCTTTTAAGGGTGACACTGACTGTAGAAAAAATGCAGATGGATTGGATGATGCTCCGTTGTCTTCTAGAGGACAGCCAGTTGGCACTGAAACTAGGGTGAGTCTGATTACTTACTGTACAGCCTCAAACACCTGCTGCTGGGGACTTGAGGGTGTCTGACTTTTCCCATGCAGCTCCAGCTCCATAGGTTTGTAGTACATATAATTTTTTTCTTTTTTTTCCTGTGATTTAATACCTGAATCAAACCACAGTCTGTGGCTGGACTCTAGAAACTGTGTTCTCTTTCTTCCATTGTAGCTCCAGGTGCTGGAACCAGCTAGTTGTTCTCCCGATCGTATCTTCAAAGTTGTGTTTGTGGGGAACTCTGGCGTTGGTAAGAGTTCCTTCATCCATCGCTTCTGCTATGACAGATTCTTGGCTGATCTCAATGCAACGATCGGTAAGAAATAGGGTTCCAGACTCATCTGACTGAAAAGGATGAGGAAGTTTGTCTGGAAGGGGTTGTTTTGGTTTTCTTTTCTGTCACTTTAGCCCAGACATCTTCTAGCTCTTAACAAGCTGAGTGAAGGTTGAAGAGGTCATCCTTCCCCTCTCCTTGGCCCTGGTGAGACCACATCTGGAGCATTGTATCCAGTTCTGGGCTCTCCAGTTCAAAAAGACAGGGTTTTCTTAGAAGGAGTCCAGGGAGGGCCACAAAGGCAATAAAGGGTCTGGAGCATCTTCCTTACAAGGAAAGCTGAGTAACCTGGGTCTGTACAGCCTGGGAAAGAGAAAACTGAGAGGGGATCTGATAAACGTTTATAATTATCTGATGGGAGGTGGGAGACAAATGGATGAGGCCAGGCTCTCGGTGGTATGTAGCAATAGGACAAAGAGTAATGGCCCAGAACTGGAATATATGACATTTCATACAAATGTGTGGAAGAACTTCTTTACGGTGAGGGTGACGGAGCACCAGAACAGGCTGCCCAGAGAGGTTGTGGAGTCTCCTTCTCTGGAGATGCTGAAGACCTGTTTGGATGCCTACCTGTGTGATCTATTGTAGGGTACCTACTTTAGCATAACAGTTGGATTCAGTGTTATCTCTTGAGGTCCCTTCCAATCCCTGCAATGCTGCAGGTCTGTAAAGGTGGTGCCTCTTCCAGCTTTGAGTTTGGCAGTTTCCCTGCACTAGTGTTGATCTTGCTCTTGTTACCTTCCTGACAGGTATTGATTACCAGGTGAAGAGTCTGATGATGGACAACACCCAAGTTACTTTACAGCTATGGGATACAGCTGGACAAGAAAGGTAAACAGTTATGTGAGGATTTCCTATTGCTAGGCTCAGTGTAAAGAAGAGAAGGACGGGGCAAGGAATGCATGGACCTGGATATATCTCTATTGATAGACTCATGGAAATGATAATTCTTGACAGAGGGGCTATGTAATTTTTGGTGATGGTTCCTCATTTGAAATCCTCTAGTTTCAAAAACATGGGCCATCGCAAGATGTCATCAGCACTGTTGGAGAAGATCACAGTAGCAGAGGACACACTTAACATTTATCTACAGTGCTACTAGAGATGCAGGCCCACCACTACCTTTACGTAGTTTATACTTTATTTAGAATATACTTGGAAGCTTAGGTTCAGAGGCATTTTCAAGGAGCTTGTTAATCTCAGAGCCTGGCGAAAATAAATACTAGGAATTTAATGGTAAATATGGTATGGGACCAGGTGTTTGGGAGGCAGCTGAACTCATGGCAATCTTAAAATCCTGAGCTGTGTCAACAGGGTAGGGGTGCTGCCTGCCTCATTCAGCATGCTTTTTGGGAATGCACGAAGTAGGGTTTTCTGTTGTGAGGCAAACTCCTCCAAACTTAAAATTCATGCTGAAGAAATGGTAATTTCTACTTCAGGAGACTACTCTGGTGGTTGGTTGGTTGGTTTTTTTAGTGCTGCAGCAGAGCAGGAAGTTTTCATGACATTAAATATGACACTTAATTGAGGCCAGGTTGCATTAGAGGCCAAACTCAATATATTGTCTCCGGAGAAGGACATCGTGCCTCTGAAGCAACAGTAGGTCTTTGATGTGTACTTGGAAGAAAGAACTTGGCACAGTGCTGATACTGAGTGGGAAGAAACCAAAACTTTTCTTACTTCCAGAGAAATATGAATTACTTCTAACCGGGTGCGTGCAACGGCGGAACTCCTCATGCAGGGGAGAACTCCTTAGTGATTCCCCTGAGACTGCTTTATGCTGTTATTTGTCATTTTTTTTCTGGAGCATCTAGCATGTCCTCTATTTCCAGAGGTGTGTCTTGACTGCCAAAGATACAGTCTGTGCTTTCTCACTTGGGGTAGCTGCCAGAATGGGATACTCTTAGTGTAATGAGACAGAACAGGCTTCAGGCAATCAACTGAAGAGTTCAGGAGGGTCACTACTTGCTGCAGGTTTTCTTACCTCTTAATAGGAAAAAAAAAAAAGCTTGTTAGCCTGTGCAGGGCAGAAGTTCACAGCTGTCTAGTGAGGTCTTGGTACTGGTACTGCATTTATTTCCATTAGTTTGGAAATGGTGCAGGCAATATGATGGCATGGCCGTAGGACAAACTGCTTAGAGGTTGTAAGTGTTTTTGTTTGTTTGTTTTAAATTGGAATTTATTCCCAAAGTACAAGTCTGTGGTTCTAGCAGGTACCAACAGGACAGTGTAGATGTCTGGTGGGAGTTTCACTTGGAAATTGTTTCTAACATCTGAGCTTATGTATGACAGAATTGCTTTATAGATTTAAAACTGGGAACGGACTGTATTGATGCCGAGATCTTAATTGCAGTTTTAGCTGCACTGGGGCAGACAATATGCATCTAGTTTATTCTGTCATACATCTTAATCTGCAGATTCTTCCAGACTTTATAAAAAAGTTTTCGTTTTTTTCCGTCTATTTCCTTTTTTACAGGCAATTACCTTTTTTTGCCTCACCCAAACAGACTATCCTGTGCTTCTTTCCTCTCAACTTAGAAAGATCCTGCTTCCTCAGCACCATGTGTTTGAAAACACTCCTCACTCATGGCTGCCTGGCCTGCTGCACAGATGGGGTCTTAAAAGTCCAAGAATTTAACTAAACTGTCACCAGTCTGTGTGCTAGCTCTGAGGGATGCATCTCACGCACAAGGGCTGCCAGGCCTTGCAGGGATCACTTAGAAGCCAGATGATCACATTCTGTTTTGTTTCGTTACACCACTGTGGTCCTGAGAGTGCCTCTGGTTTTGTTGGGGCTCAGGTTCCGGAGTATCACCAAGCAGTATTTCCGGAAGGCGGATGGGATTCTGGTGATGTACGACATCACGGCCGAGTGCTCCTTCATGGCAGTGCGGAACTGGATGAGCAGTGTCCAGGTGAGAGTGGGGTTTCAGCTTTCTAATCCTGGCAGTGGTGCCTGTGCCTTGCTCTGGTCTTGATCTGGTGGTCTGGGAGCCGTGTCCTTGGAGGCCTCAGGAGGTTCTTGGGAAGATGAAGGCACAAAGCAGATGCTATGGGTACTGCCTGTGGTAGTGTGTATGGGACCAGGGGCTTGTTGAAGGCACAGTGGCAGCCCATTAAATGAGGAGGGATGTTTCTACAGCAGAAAGTAGTGGAACCTGCCAAAACAGTGATATCTGTAAGAAGCTGGTACGTGTTAGCAGCATCTCCAAGCAGCAGTTGTCACATGTATGCTCAGGTGAGGAAATCTCCTGGTACCTAGTGTGTGTGCAGGAAAGAGATTTGGCCTCGGTGCATCTAGGCTCAGTTCTGCAGCACGTACAGCACTTCATACAGTTGCATCCTGACTCCTTTTGAATTTTCTAGATGACACTCTAGAAATAGTTTATGGTAGAAATAGCTTATTTTCTTCTTCATTTGCTGTAACAGTTGATTTTTGTTCGTTTTTTTTCCTTTGTTGACTATCAGTATTCCAGTGATTTCCCCTCATCTTTTTTATTTCCAAATTCTAAACAAAAAACATTCTTCTGTGGCTTGTGTCTGAGACTAAAATACCTCTGTATGATTTAAATACATTGTGTTCAGGTGGCCCAGAGTTCTGGGGAATGTGTCAGGAGGGGTTTTGCTTTGAGATTGTGTTGAGTGTCAGAAAACAAGTCCAAAGTTGAAAGAATAAGCATTGGTTGGAGGCTTCTGGGGCTGTAAATTTCATAGGCCTGCTGGGTGAGGAAAAAAAACTTACCTATTTCTCTAGACTTTAAAAGATCGATGGTTAAGATTTTTCAAAACTGCCCTCTGGAAATGAAGCTCCTTTTAGGAGGGTTAAGCTGAGCACGCAGAAAAACAAAGCACCCAAAATCTGTAACTTTAATACAGTCTCTCATCTTTTCTTTCTCCTATCTTGGAATTTTTTCTTGCTTTGAAACTTCAGCTGTCCATGTACTGTAAGTCCTCCAGAACAGTCAAATTTGGAGATAACTGGAAGCCTTATTCTGCAGTCTTACCGTGATGATGCTCTAGTGTTACATAAAGGGAGTTTCACCTAGGATAATGATGGGCTCCAGGAGTTGCCTAGGAGCAGCAGGTAGTACAGAGACCCCATTGCAAGCTACTTAGCCTGGCACTTCTAGTGCCTTTCAGAAAGCAATGGTTGAATTTAGGATGGCACATCATATGAATAGTTTCTCACATACACCAAAAAGGTTTTAACTGAAAAAGTCCTGCCTAGTCCTAAATGCGCTTTGCTCCATTAAGCTGTTGGACTTCTCTCTGGGAAAAGAAGACAAAAGAACTTCTTCCCTGCCTTTCCTCCCCCAGCATCCCACATCATTTGAAATATATTCCCATGGTTTAAGCTTCCTTCCACAAATCCCTGTGGCAGTTTGAAGAGCGGCCCTTTAATGAGCTTAAAACACATATTTTGGCCTATTCAGAGACCCTAATTGTGCTGCCACTGAAGTCAGTGGCAACACTCTTGTTTTGCATGATCTGGAGCAGGAACCAAGATATTTCTGTCCCTCGGGTGAGTCTCTAGGGTGTTTTGCTCTGTTTCTTTTGCAGGAAGGTATTGAGGATGGAGCTGTGGTTTTTCTGCTTGGAAATAAAATGGATACCGCAGGGAGAGAGACCCGGAGCGTACCCAAGGTGGAGGGGGAAAGGCTGGCGAAGGTGTGTCTCTGCATTCTCCTGCTCCACTTGCTCTACAGCCTCCCTCCAGCTGTGAGCTGGATGCTGGAGAGCCCTTCTCAGAACCATTCCTCATTATGGCATCTTCCCTCTCAGCCATCACTCTGAGGCAAACTGGTACATGTCCTGCCTCCTCCCTTGCCACCTCTGTTTGTGTTTTATCCTCTCATCCCTGGGGACCTTGTGGGGAGGGAACAGGGTTCCAGAAGTTTTCCCACCTTTTGGACTTTGCAGCATAGAGGTATCTTATCTTAATCCGCTTATCCCAAAGGGATGGTGTTTCTTCCTAAACTCCTCCCACTCGTTACCTTATGGACACTTCAGTTGCTGAAAAAGCATCTCATGTTCTGGCAAGGTGGGTACAGCATTGCTGGCCCCATCTTCTGCCAGCAGAGCTTCTGGTGGCAAGGTGGGTCAGTGCCCAGGAGTGTGGATGAATGCTGGGGACAGAGTTGGCAGCTGACATTGGTGTTTGCTGTGTTCTTTGGCAGGAATACAAGGCTGTCTTCTATGAGTGCAGCGCTATGACTGGCTATAACATCATGGAGCCCATGCTGCACATGGCCAGGTTAGTGATGGAAACAATCACTTTGGGGTATTTCCCTAACTGTAGATCACAGGTGGGCTCTCTTAGGGAATGGGCAAGAAGAGGTGCTGTCAGAGGCCGACTTTCTGCTGTGTCGATAAAAAGCCCTGGAGCAATAGGTTCTTCCCCATTGAATCCAAGGCACCGTCTTCTGTGGCTGAAGAGAACCAAGCATAGGCTGGATGTCATCACATGCAGATCTTCCTCTGGCAGAGCTGGCTGTTAAACAGTCAAGAGTTTAACTTGAATATTTAATCACAAAACTTTGTATGCTATCCCAAATTTTAAGTTGGCATTTTCAATGTGAAATCTACACGTTCCTCTAGGGAGCGGTTCTTCCATACAGAAAGTGATGTTTTGGAAGTAATATTTTTGTTGCTAAGCATAAGGGAGGATAAGATGCTTTATAAAGCTGAAGGAAGTTTGCATTTAAGATTTTTAGTTTTTCAGAAGAACTTGTATTTTTTTTTGTTTTTATTTTTTATTTTTATTTTTTAAATAGTCTTTGAAATCTTGTAAGAAAAATATCCTTTTGTTTACTTTCATCCCTTCCCCTCCTGCTGTGTCACCTCTGTTAAGCTCACAGCAGGACTTAGGTGTTTATTAACTGTGGTGATTTAAGAAGGTAAGTCTCATCTCCCATAGCACATGCTTTCAGTGTGTTTTATTACCGTGCTGCTGCCAGGGATTGCCCAGAGAAGTGAAGTGAGCGGCCTGAGATCCTGCCATCAGTGTGGGAGCTTGAAAACTAGTCACAGGCCACTTGTGTTCTGACTACTGACTACACCATGCTGTCCCCTCTCGTCCGTGTTCAGTTCCTTTCTCTGTTTCCCTGGAAATTCATGCTCATTTTCTGTGTGTGGTTTATCTTATCCAGCTCCCAGAGACGGCCCGGTCTTTGGGCCTATCACTATTTACAATCCTGAACAGCCCTGGCTGATGGAAAAGCAAAGGGCACAGTCAGATGCCACTGCAGGAAGAGTTGAGTAGTTCCATTTTGTTCTTGATCCGTGCTGCTCGTTCCAGGTTGCTAACAGCACAAGAAGACAAGCAGAGGGAGAATGCCCTGCACCTGGAAGATGTCAGGAGGAAAGGGTGCTGCACATAAGGAACGTCAATATGTCAGCAAGAGCCAAGTGTCAGCACTGTTTCATGAAGCTGGGATTCCTTCTGAGCAAGTTGAATCTGATGGTTTCAGGTCTGCAGAGACTTAGAGGAGCTGCAACTTTTCCCCACCTGGGAATTTCAAGGCTCTAAATCAGGGCAGAATGTGCATATAATCCTGTACTCTTCCCCTTCCTACGTGCATGTCCAGCCCTGGTCCCTGGAGGCCTCTGATCTCTTGGGGGAATTTGGCAGGCCTTAGCAAACGGCACAAACTGTGTCTTCTGTCCAGAGGAGTCATTTTCATGTAAAGCGATGAAGTCTTGTTTAGTTTCTGGCAGAAAGATGGCCTAGCAGCAGAGGGGAGGACTCAGTGGGTGATGTGTTAGATTGATTAGTGTAAGAAGTAAAGAGATGATTTTAAATTTGGGCTAACTCTAAGTAGTGAATCCTTCTCTCTCTAAGAATGTCATCTCTTCTTGGTTCTGTAACAGCAAAGCCCAGCTGACAGCTTGCTGAGGTAGATAGGAAAGCCTGTGCCTGTTTTTGATTTGGATCAGGCTCTGCACTTGGTGGGAAATCTGGTTTGACTTGCCAACTTTGTAGATACTGATTCTATATGTGGATATAGCACGAACTGATAAAACCATTCATCCCACTGTCTTTCTTCACCCTCTTACCCTAATGAACTTTGCCACTCTCCTTGTACTGTTCACAGAACACAGAGCAGTTGCCCTGGAACTCATAGGTGACCACTGTGTTGGCACATGCTGTTGTTCCATATCCTGTTGCAGGAGCTGTGCTGTATCTATCAGAGACAATGTATAGCCTGTTCTAAGGCTGGACGCTGCCTGTTTCCTCCCATTCTCTTACTCTTTCCTGAAAGGTCTTCAGCAGTTAGGAATGGATATATCCGCAGTACTGAAATGTGCCCTGATCCCACCCTGCTGGCCTGACAGCAGTGTTTGGAAATGTACTTGGGCTGGAAGCACACGGCAGCTGCCTCAGCTGCAATGGGTATATAGTGAAATTTTTACTTTCGCAGTGACCTTGTGCAGTAACCTCAATTTCCTTATGAAAGTCCTCAGCAAGAGAAGGGCTGAACCTATTCCTGTTAGGAAGGAGCTTGTTTTCCATCATGGAGCAGTGCAAAGCAGAATGAGAAGTGAGGGGCTGAGGTAGGAACTGGCCCCACAAGTCCAACTTTCAGCTGCCCTGGGTCTGCATGGCTGCTGCTGTGTCTGAGCGTGAAGAGCCTTTCCTTCTCTATTTTGTAGCTCAGTTGTTTTTAAAGCTTTGTGGCTTTCAACCTGAGCCTTTTTGTTTGTTTGTTTCCTTTATGTCTTTGAAATCTTGGGCACAGTATGTGATACTAGGAAACAGTTCTCCAACCCTTTTCTCTCATGGGATAAGGTGATTACTCTGGCTGCAAACATCTGTTTACTGCACAAATTTCTCTGGGAATATTCCATGCAGGAAGAGTGCTCTGAGTCACCTACTGCATCATGCAATCTTTCCATGGTTCCTCCCAGTGCTATTTACTTCTGATAGAAAAGAGGAAGCTTCTCTCTGGAAAATCCAGGTTCCTGACTTAAAGAAATAGGCGAAAGTACTAAGCATCTGCTCAGTCCTTACTGCAGACTGTGGTTCTTGCTGTTGTACAGCTGGTGGGTTTAACTGCACAAACTGACCAGGAAGCAGTATGTTAGAAGAGATCCTGAAGGAACTAAAGCTGCTGGTTTTGAGCATAGGCTATCACCAGCAGCGCTGCCAGTGGAACTGCTAGTGTTGGCAAGAAAGGATGTTTGGGAAGTGAAATCTCTGTTCTTGAAGAACACATACCTTTAGACTGCCCTGTACCAGATGACTGCCCAAATGCAGATGTGGGTTTTGTGCATTCTAACCAACGTGACCATGAAGGAGCACAGACATTGTCACCTGCTACATCAGTAAAACTCACTTGCTGACTTGGATGGGCTGCTGGCAGCGTTTCATTTGCATCGTGCTCCAGTTGTAGGTTAACAAGGAGAGGCACTAAGAATTGTCATCTTTAGTTTGAGCACATCAGTAACTCCAGAATTTACTTACCTGCAGCAGCATCCTGGGCAGGATACTGGAAGCTGCAGCAGAAGGAAGAATGTGGTATCTAATCTTCTAACATGGTCTGAATGTGCACCTCCCACACTGTGTAAAAAGCACGTGAAAGGTAAAGGGGTAAAATCTATTTGGCACACAAGAACCATACAGCATGTGGTTAACTGCCTTCCTCAGCACTGTCATACTGCAACAGGAAGGACTACCACGTTTGGTTTTTGTTCGTTGTAGGTTGGTTGTTCTTAATGTACAGTCTTGAGGATGTTTTCTTAGCGGGCAAACAGGATTCAGGTAATAAAGAAATACTGTCTTGCAAATGTTTGTGTTGAATTTGTTTTTTTTTTTTCAGGAGCTGCGAGTGATTGAGCCTCACTTGATTTAGTCGTTTAATGCAGTGTGTAGTGCTCAGGAAGAGTTGAGAAGTCTGTTCCTGGTGCTGGTACATATAGGAGGCTTATAAGTTATAAGCAAGGAGACAGTGGATGAGAGACCCTTGCTTCCAGAGAAGCACAGGATCATCTCCTGTCTTATTTCTTCTCTTTAAAGCAGCCAGAGCCAGGGTGAGCAGGGAAGGCAGAGCAGGGGGATCTTAGGAGATAATTCCCCAGAGTCTGGGGCCAATGTGTTAGAGCTTCCAAACAGAGCACATTATCTGCTTGTATCTACAATTGTAGAACCAGACATATTTAATACCACTCATGCATTCTGTTCACCAGAGTTAGGAATTTCGTAGCTCTTAGTCCTTGTACCCTATATTTACTTCATTACATTAGTGTCTTACAGAACTATCTGTCCATAGCTTTGGCCACAGAAGTTATTACTCATTTCCCTTGCTATAAAAACAAACAGCACAGGAAGTGGTAGCAGGGACAGGGTGAACTTTTGTTTTGCTTATGGTAAAGTGGCACAGAGGTTGTGCACTTGGATGGCAGTAGGCACTAGGGTGTGTTTTCTACTGGATGGTGTGACAGTGTTTTGTTTGTTTTCTGGACAATATTTAAATTTCCTATTGGAAGACCCAAATACTGACAGCCTAAAGAGGCAGAAGAGCCCTAAACTGTGTAAGCACTGCTCTGTAACAATGAAAACATCGGTGTGGTATCAACACTGTTTTCATGAAGCTGTTTTCATGAAAAAGTCCAAGACACAACACAGCACCATACCAGCTACTGTGAAGACAATTAATGAGATTCCAGCCAAAATCAAGACATGCTGTGAATATCTCCTGTTGCTGAATGGAGACCCCGGGATTAACCACACTCTTCAAGTGACTGGTGGAAACTCCAGTATAAACAAAAAACAAACAACAGGGATATCCTGAGGTGGTATAAGTGATGAAAGCCCGGGGGCTTATTGCTGTACCACACTGGCTGCAGTCTCTTAGTGGACAGGTGACTTTTTGCATATAATCTATAATGCATCTGGAAATGTATCACAAGAAAGTACTCTTCTTACAGCCTGGAAGCCTATCCTGGCACATGCAGCAATGCAGCTGTGTATACAATCGGGCTAAAACCAGAGAAGAAAAAAAACAGCTGCTCTGACAAGCCCCCAGAGTCCCACAGAGCTCTTGCACACAGGCAAGGGGACCATGTTTTGCCTTGCGTTTCACTCATCTCTTTCATGTTAATATGCTAAGGATAAACATAACAGGATTAGCCTGACAGCATCTCTTTGGCAGGCCAAAACAGGGCTGAAGAGAGAGCGTTAAGCCGTGGTGCTAAGTTTAAAGCTTTCCCACGGGTCAAATGAAGGAATCGCAAAGGCCTGGGATGTTTGTTTGTTTCTACCTGTGACTGTGATAGGTGAGAGGCCGGGGAAAAGCTCAGGAAATGACAAATAGCACCACTATGAAAGCCCTACAAGAGGATAGATGAGGATCCTGATTCTTGGCTGTTTTAACAGTGTCACTTTTACTTGAACAAGTTGGAGACATGACAGCATCTTCCACCCATTTCAAGTGCCTTCTTGGGGCTGGAGGCCCAATAGGGTTGACCCAGAGTGCCTGGAAAGAAACTGGGCAATGCAGGGCCCTTCTTGCAAAGACTCACCATCAATTAGTGATTGAGCACGTGTACCCAGCTTTTGGCTGTGGCTTTATGGAGTGCCTCTGCTCTTCTCTGGCAGCTTCTTCTTGAGGGGCTGCTGGCACCCCAGTGAATGCAACTGCTCAGTGGCTCACCTGCTGCCCTAAAGGTCCATCCACACATTTAATCAGTCCCTACGGGTCTCTCCTGCATTATTTTTGGTTCAGTTGCCCTCTACTGTTCATATATTCTCTCTCTTTTTATGTCTTAGTTACTTAGTCCATATATAAAACAAATACTTCATGCCTGGGTATAGATGCATCTTGGAACTCATGCTATATACCTTTAAATACTTTATTTGAAAATCTCTTGGCTCCCATAGATCCATGGTACTGCAGCTCAGTGCTTTGGTAGCTCGTTGAGCTGCTGTCAGTCTGCTCATTACTTATCAGACTGTTAATGAGCCATGCTGAAATTTCAGTTGGTACAGCTACAATAATCTGGCTCCAGACTCCTCAGGCCCCCAAGGCATGCTTTAGACATCTCAAGCCAAGCATTAGTTTAATATGGCCTGATTCTGCAAACAGAAGATTAACTGCGTGTTTCTTTTGAAGTGAATAGGCAGCAGATAAAATTAGTTGTTTTTCAAGGTAAATAAATATCTAATTAAATGTTTACAGAGGTTGCATTTGTGCAGTTCTGGGCAGAGGTGCTGCTGGACTCATGCACGTTCTTGAGGTGTCTGGGGGAAAATGGGACACTGTGATAGAGCTCACGTTTATCTGCAGGCTTTCTTTTTTTCTTGCCCTGTTGAGCTCTGTGTGAAGCGTGCTGTTCTCTGCTGGTTTTGGTCTAACACGGCCCCTGTTCTTTGAACCTGTCCCTTCGCTCTGACGCACTGTAAACTGGATGGTGGGGGACAACATCAGAACAAAACTGTTGGGAAGTGATTCTCTTCTAACAGTCCACGCAGAACTCCTTAGGCTGTCCGTGTTGGTCTCTTTCCTTAAAAAAAACAAACAAACAAACAAAAAACAACCCAACAACAACAACAAAAACCATATCAATTTACTACTTGGTTTACTCAATGGGAAGGATGACAAAGAAGAAGGGGAGGCTCGGGAGATACCTTATCTCTCTACAATGAGCTGAAAGGAGGTTGTGGTGTGGTGGCGGGTTGGCCTCTTCTCCTGGGTAACAGTAGTAGGATGACCAGGAATGACCTCAAGTTGTGCCAGGGGAGATTCAGGTTGGATATTAGGAAAGATTTCTTAGAGTAGTGAGGCACTGGCACAGGGAGGTGAAGGGATCATTGTCCCTGGAGGTGTACAAGGAAAAGGTTAATGTGGCACTGAGAGACGAGGTCAGTGGGCACGGTGGAGGTGGGCTGGGGGTTGAACTCGGTCATCTTAGAGATCTTTTCCGATACTAATGACCCTACAAAGAGACTGGGTACACGGGTCCCTCGTTAAGTCACAGCAGAGGCCAACACCAGGTGGGTGCCCTCAGGTGGGCTCTCTGCTCAGCCCTTCCCAGCCAGCCCTAAAGCCTGACAGGAGCAGGTGGGCGCTCCCTTCCGACGGAGCGCAGCGGGGCTGCCGAGTGCGCTATTTGCCGCCGAGGCACCGCCCGCTGGGCGTCCCGGGGTTGGGTTGGGCCGTGCCGGGCGAGCCGTGCCGCCCTCCTCCCCTCCCTCCCCGCTTCCTGCCGTGTTCCCTTCCCTCCCTCTCCGCTCGGCAGGTCGCGGCGCGGAGCACGGCGGTCCGGCGCGCCGCCGCTCAGGGGTGAGGCGGGGCGCCCCGAAATGGCGGACGCGCGGGGTGTGTGGGGGGGAGAGCGGAGCGTCGGCTCCGTGCGGGGCGGGAAGGGGTGAGGGGGCAGCGCCGGGCGGGACGCGGTTTCCCTGCGGGCTTTGCAGAACTTCCCGCAGGCTTTTCCAGTTTGAAAGGTATTCTCACGTCCTGCCTGCGTCGGGATGGGGAGACGGGGGCTGGCCGGAGTCCTGGTCCCCGCCGTGGGGAGCTGGAGCAGCGCTGGTTGAGGCGCTGCCGCCGCCGCGCTGTGTGCCGCGAGGTGTCTTTTCCGGTGGTCTCTGCTGTGTTGTCCTACAAAGTGCTCAAACCGCTGTGCGTTCAGCAGCAGTGTACAGTCTGATCCTTCTCAAGGACATCTGTGAGCAACCTGTTGCTGTATTTCAGCAGTTACTTGTCCCGTGAAGCTTAGGCTAGCTGATAGCATCCCTTCACAGTACCCTTCCCTCATCTCCCTAACTCGCTGCCTTTCTTGCTGTGAGAACTGGAGCTGTGTCTGCTGGAACGGGGGCTCATTAAATGCCATCGCCCCTCAGAGGTGGTGCCCAGGGGCAGCCATTTTATTGAACCAGTTTCGGAACGACTCCCTTCTTCAATGTTTTATCTGCTTACTGGGCTCTTCAGGGATCTTTTGGTGTCATAGATGCTGTCTGGGTGCTACTGGAGCTGGAAAGTCTCTGTCAGGCTGAAGTCCATCCCCATCCTGCTTGACTGTTACTGCTATCAAACGGATCATCGCTTGAGATGAGGAGAGCAAGACATTGCTCTTCTGAGCTAATACAGGCAGAGGTGAAGAGGATAGGAACTGCTTCAAATAAGTCTCAGCACTGAGCAAGTTTGGACTCAGCAAGTCTGGCGGTGGACAAAGTGAGTGACAGGCTGAGCAGGACTGCTTGCGCACTGAGTTCGTATAAAGTGAGTGCTTAGAAGTCTTTAGTAGAAACTGAGGTCTGATTTCCTAGCATAACCTCAGGCTTTCATGAGTAAAAGCTACCATTTTAAGGAAAGTTTTTGGACACCTTTGTTTGATGTAGTGTGTCATTCGGCTGCGTGGGGGAGTGGCTCTTCACTAAGTGCTCTTTCATGGCAAACAAAAAGGAGCTGTCCTTCATGCAAAACGTAGTTAAGAGCTGTGCTGCTAGAGGATGCTATGGGTAACAAAAATCCGCATCTGCTCAAGGTAAACTAGAAAAAACAGGTGCAGAATTTTTTTCTGAAGGAGTTTGTATACCCCAGTGCAAAAACTGTTGAGACCTTGGGGATATTCGGGGCAATATCACTTAGAGTTTACCTGAGGCATCTGATGGCAGGTCCTTGTCAAAGAGAGGTGCCCTGTGTGCGTGCGTCTTTGCGCTGGCTCACTATAGCTGCTCAAACATGCTGGTATTTCAAGTCAGGTACCCTTGCTGTGAGCTAGGGTTGTGAGTGGGAGCAGCCGGCAGCCTTTGAGCTCCTCTGTAAGTACCCTGAGATTACATCCTTGCTGTGTAGTATCCTTGTGTTCCTGTTATGGACATCTTTTTCTCCATATGCCGTATTTCTGCAAAAAATGGCTTTTGTTTCAAAACTGCTCTCAGCTACCCAATGCATGTGACTTCTGTTAAATAATGGCCTAGTTTCTTGCTAGAGTCCTTCTGTGATGGAGAAGAATCGTGGGTCTCAGCTGCTTGGTAAAAGTCCTGGCAGTCCCTGCTCTACATTGGCCTCAGTAAACAATAAGAATATATCTTTTCTGTTTGTTTGGAATAATGTCCCATGTGTGATAGCTGTTCATGTTTCACTCTGGAGTTCAGAGTGGTTAGTCCTTCCTGCTATATGTTTTTTTGTATGCTTAACAGCCACATTTTCCTCCTATCTCAAAGCAGGTGTACCATGGGAGGACTTGCTTTTAGGGACAGTGCCAAAAGCAGAGCACTGGGTAAGAGGAGCTTTGATAGCTCGATTGGAAGTGTGGGCTGTCCTTCTCTTGGACCCATTATGGAAGCCATATTCTAATTAACAAAGAGCACCACCCTAAAAAGGTTTTTCATAAATACTTCAGCTTCCCAGCCTAGTGCAGCAGGAAAACACCGTGCCAGTTTGAAGGAGAGCAGGAAACCGGCAAAGCAATTTGGCCTGAGTCTGTGTTTGAGATAAACATGACCACGTTTCCTGCCCTTCAGGGTTTCACTCAATGATTTGTGCTGTCATTAGTGCTGTGGAGGATGAACAGCAGCAGCCCTTTGCAGCATTGCTTTTCCTTTCGCTGCCAGGTAGTTCTACTAAAAGCAAAACACGGCTTGTTCCGTCAGACTACAGTGTGGCGTGGGAGAGATGGACTGCCTGCCTCGCTTCGCTCCCGCTGACTGCCAACCCCTTGCAGCCTGTGCAGCATCAGCAGCTTTGCTGATCAGCATGAAATGTTGTGGCTGTGACCCCTGTTAGTACAGTTTGGCACGCTGTCTCGCCATGTACTGTGGGTGTTATTCTTGCTTGTCTGCAGAATTGTTGTGTTCCTCTCTCTTCCCACGGCCCCTTTTCTCCAAACAGCAGAGGACAAATCCAGCCTTAAGTGAGTGCTGCCATAGTGCTGCCGTGCTGGCTCACAATTCATGTTGCTTCTTTCTGAATACAGTAAGGCATACATTGCAAAAATCCTGGCTCTGCAAAGGGCATTTCTGGTGTGGCCTGCTCAAGTTTGTGCTATTGGGTGTGGGAGATTCTTCAGCAAGGGGGTGGAAGAAGGCTGCTTGTATCCCTTTGTGAAGCAAAAATGCTAGGTGGGGGTGGCCAGATAGATATGAGTATCTGTCTATTAAGAAGTTTCCAAGGAACGTTCCTTATTATTCACAGCTAATCAGAGTTGTCATGCAAATCCGTGGCTGTTTGCTTTGCACATATGCAGACCAAGCAACAATTCTCTTACTTTTGAGGAAGCCCTGATGGGGTTGTGAGCTATGTGTGCTGTAATTGATTGACCACTGGTAAATTCACTTCTGAGAAGTCTGGCTTCTGTCTCAGTCTTGTCTGTCATTTCCAGATCTCTTATAAAGCAATCATGCTGTTCCTGTGGTTTTCTTGTGCCTTCTGCCTAGGAGTAAAGCTGTGTAAGATAAATTGTGGAGGTACTGAGTCTGAAAAACAAAAAAGGGGAGCTTTGCTGTTTCGTGTTCCAGTCTACTGCTGCTGTCTGCAGTGGCTTGTCAGTCTGGCTCTTTAAAGCTCATGAAAAAATTCCCCTGCACTCTCCAGCTGTATCTCTGCTCCTGGACTTGACACTAGGTATCTCCAGCTGCTCCCTAACCACTTCTACCAACAGCTGAGGTCATGGAAAGCTGGAGGAAGGGTGACTCCTGGAAATTACAGCACATCTCTACTTCCTTGGCTGTGAGGAATAGAAACCAAGTCTTCCTGGTTGTTTAAAATCCTCTAGATCCTTCTGGTGAGGACCACAGGTCTCCTTCCTTCTCTCTTCTTCATCCTTCCTTTCAAACTGTGAACATGATTTTCCTCTCGCTGCAGCAACATGCACGTGCGGTGACCAACTCTCCAATGTGGCAGAAATGCCCCTTTCCCTGTGCCTGAAGCTCAAGTGGAAGAGAAGGGCTGCAGGATGCGGACGAGGTGATCTGTGAGGTCTGCAGAGAGCACCATCCCTCCCGAGGGCACAGAAGCCATTCGCTGCCGGCTCTTGGCAGATATCAGCACTGTAATAGCAGCACTGATGAGCATCTTGGCAGTGTTCTGCTCCTTCCCGCCTGTCAGGCTCCTCTGCCTGTGATCTCAGCAGCCTGGCATCCGGGGGGAATGGTTTCAATCAGTCCTATTAATCCTGAGTCCTGGCTGCTTTACCGTAATAAAATTCTAGGCAGAATGAGCAGGAGGATAATTGCTGTTTTGCACTCCTGATATTTCATGCCAAAATAAGAGGGGTTGGAGCTGTGTTTGGGTGTGACTGCCTCTATCTGTGTTTTTCACACAAATTCCTCTTGCCAGTCAGGTGCTTATGGCTCTTCCCTGCTAGCAGGAGATGTGCCAGAGGTAGAAGGAATGTAAACTTAAGTGGCTGGTGGCACATGGCAGCTGTACGTGTGTAAATTGTGCATTTTTTTGATACCAGCATGGGTGGTAGTGGTATTTATCTAGACGGATAGGAAAGGACGTCAGGAATTAACGCTCTGCAGAGGTTAATGGGATACTTGGCAGCTATGTAACTTCATTTGAGTATTGACCCGCAACCGCTGTGGGCAGAATACAGCCCACCAAATACAGTTTCAATTGTGTAGTGAGTTCCACAGTACGAATGGTGGGCTGCATCCATGCAGGCTGCCACTGAGTTGCTTATCATAACCTACTGCTGAGCACGAGTGTAAAAGGCGAGAGTGCACCCAAGTGAGGATGTGGGAAGCAGCATGGTGAGAGGAAACAAAACAATCTCGGGAAAGGCCGGAAATGAGAAGTGTGGGAGGTGCGAGGAGGGATGTTGCTCAGAACCGCAGGTTGTTCCTGTGAGTTTCTCCTGACAAAGGCCCATTATTGCTGAGCCAGAAATAGGTGACATCAAACACTTGGCACTGACTACTGTTTCTTATATATTGCTGGTACTGGGTCTGAATGTAGAAGGAGCAAAGTTCACTTTTGCAGCCCAGGGAAACAGAACAGAGGAGGGGGAGCTGGGGCAGCAGAAAGAGTTGGCAGGCTCTACCTGGATGTCTGTGCTCAGATGGAGCATGCTCCTAAGAAGCTGTGTGGTTGTGCTGAAGTATGCAACACGTTTCCCATGTATTTTTGCTGTCAAAGGATTGGACTAGTTCGGAGAGAAGAAATACCTTCTGGAGATGCTGTAGGAAAAAGATCTGGATGAGCTGAAATTCTATCTGATGCCTCAGCATGCAACACTTCCCGCTTATGTGGGAGAAGTAGACAGGAGAAACGCCAAGAGGCTAATTACTGTTTTGCACTCCCAGGTGCTGTGTGCCAGATGGAGTTGGGTTTTGGGGTCTGGAACATGTTTGGGTATGTCCATGAGCTTGGTCCATGTTTCTCACCACAATTCCCATGTCTGGTCAGGTGGTTGTGGTTCTCCCCCTACGGCTGGAAGAGTGCGGTGCAGGTCTGTTGGTGTGTTTCAGGTAGCAGTGCAATCAGCTTGATGAAGTGTAGGTGGCTCCTTAGAGGGTTGTAAGCATAAGAAGCCGCTTGTGGAAGCAGATTGCTGGTCTCGTGGGATGAGGAGAGGTGGTCAGGAAGGTTAATAGCTTGGCAGCTGATTACATACAAACTATGGCTTACCAGCCCTATGTACACAGAGGATTTTAGGCTTGTGCTGGTTCTGTTTATTTAGACTTCAAGCGCTGTACAGGACCCAGCAAACTGGTCACTTGTGAACGTAACTCATCTGCAAACAGTGAATTACTCGACTTTTCCATGGGTTAAATTCATTTACAACTGCAACCTAGAGATGTTTGGGGTAGGAATTTCTGGAGGGGAGGTTTCTGTTGCGTTTGAGCCTTGATGACCTATTATCTGCTAATCTCCCAGGGCAAGAGCAGCAATGTCTGTGTGGTTTTCAGAGAGTGCTCTGATCCTCAGCGACCTCAGCAGTCCAAAATTAGAAAATATAAGAGGGAAGCACAGGTCCCGTCCATTTTACACACTGTTGGAGCCAGCCTGTGGATGCCATTCATGCTGATTAGTCTGGCATGCCAGCCGTGAGAGTGGAGGAGGCAGGGGTGAGTCACAGCTTATGAATGTCAGTATCTCTTCTTAGCCTTGGTGGAATCCAGAAGGGAGGAGTTCATGCCCCCATATCCCCCCTCCCATGTTGCCCTGGAGACAAAGGTGATGTTTCATTTTGCTTCATGGTGGCTGTAAACTGCAGGCAGAGCTCTAAGGGTGGCTGCAGGGAGCTACCTATGCAGTCCATCCTTTCCTTAAATATTAACTCCGCACGTGTTTGGGGAGGTGTTGGGCATCGTGCTTGTCAATACAATTCTTTCAGGGTAGAAGGGGTGAGTCTGATGCAGTGTGGGAGCAGTGCTTACTGAGGAGTGGAGCCATCAGCTAGTGGAAAAATAAGTTTAGTTGCCCTTAGGTCTCCCCACACTACATGGAAAGCAGAGCAGCCCTCTCTCGCTCCTGTGAGAGACGTGGCTTAGATGAGAGGGCTGCAAGAGGCGAGGTGGATGACTTGTGATTTGCCACAGCCTGCTCTAGTCTGCAGTTTACCTTGTCATCTTGAGGAGGATTTTTTTTTCTTTCCACTTTAGTGTACAGGACCTCTTTCTACATTTGGGGAGGAGGCACTGTTGGGCAGCTGACTGCTGTGCCTCTGAGTTGTGGGTTGCTGACTGATTCCTGCTGCTGAGAGGGGAAGGTACAAGCATATTGCTGAGCTCCTGTACTGTGCTAGGGAATGAGCCTAACAAAGCCTGCTGTGTGCGTTGCCTGCTCTCCAGAGCTTTCCTCTGGTGTGTTCCTAGGCAGGAAAAAAGGGAATTTAAACCAATGCACTTAGAAGGAGGGAAAATCCTGACTGTTGACTTCTGGGGCTGTTTGCGTTAGAGCAGGGCATTGGGGAAATGCAGTTCTTGACTCACAGCTGTGCCATAAGAAAGCTGCAGGGAAAGAAAAGCAGACAGCTGGAGGGGAAAACTGCTTTCTCTAGTGTCAAGATATTTGCCATCTTCCTATCACAGAGGCACGTTCTCTGCTGCTTTTTACCAAGCTCAAAGTAGTAGTCCAAAGCCTGAGCGTATGCCAGTAATATTTGGAGGGGCTCCCAAAGGAACAAAGTATGTGGTTACTGCCATTTCTTGGAGTGTTTCTTGAGTCTTCCTGGTATTTGAGAGTTAATCCAGGTTGTCCCAGACAGGTAGGATGGGCTACTTTAAGCCTTTAAAATTATGACCTTTAAAATAGTGGGAAGTCAAAGGAGATTATATGGTCCCTCTAGATGTAAAAATTGGCTCTGCAGGGAGGGGAAAAAAAAAAGGATTAAATATCAAACTTCTTTTAAGCTTTCCTGGAACAAGGTTTGCTCTTACAGCGCTGGAATCACCTGAAGGTGCATTGATGAAGTAATCCATGACAGGATTTTTTGGCTGCACCTGAAGTGCAGCCAGAGTGTGTGTGCTGACGCCTGTTAGAGGAACCCTCTTCCATTTTCTTATCCCTCCCTACTCCAAATGAAGCAGATGATACTGACAGAGACCCACCAAAGCCCAGTGCACCTCTGAGCTGATGATAGCTCTGTTCCCTTTATGAAGTTGCCACCTGCCCTTTGCCTGGAGCTTATTTGAAGCAGCACCGAGTACATTTGTGAGCCCAGCTCCCAGTGCTGCTGCGTGCAGCTCCTGCTGACGGCTGCAGGGTTTCTTTGGAGCCTCCTGGAGTGTGCTCTGAGGTTGGGGACTACTTTTTGCCTCTGCCTTCAGCCTTGGCAAAGGGCCAGCAAGTAATTGCCTTCAGGACAGCCCTCTCCTTCCAGTTATTTATTCACATGCTGATTCCTGGCTGTCAAGCTTGCAGGCTGGTCTAAAAACAGCAGCATAAACGGTTCTGGTAGAGCCCTTAAAGCCTGCTGCACAGGGGGGCAGCGGAAGGAGGAGAAATGTATTTTTGGCTGGGGGTTGTTTGTTTGTTGCTGGAAGAACACTCCTTCCTCGGTGCAGCCTCATGCGGTGTGCATTGGGTGTTTTCAGTATTGCTCCCATAGCAACAGAAAAAAAGACAGCTCCTATGGACCGGACTCAAAGCTCCAGAAAATGGAAAGTCACTTAATTTCCCCTTGGTTGTGCTTGATATTTGATCTGGCTCTAGTGAAATGTTTTTAGCTCTGAAAAGGAATAGAACTCCTGAAAGCATTTCATCACTCCAGAGTGGACCTCTTGGAGATACAGACCTTGGGGGGGCTAAGTAAGGACTGATGACCAGAAGAGACTTCTTGGCTGTTCCTGTGGTGCTACTTTTTGGGAAGTGGTTATTTCCAGGTGTGACAGCACTGTTGCATGAGGTGGCTGTGCTGGGCAGGAGGGGAAGTTCCTGCAGATACTGCCAGCAGCTCTCTAGCCACCTTACTGAGGCAAGAGTTGCTGTAGGGCAACATTCCCTTTTCCATCAGCACACAGTACTGCCGAGTGCATCGCCCCATTCCTAGTTCTATCACTAGTGCACTGAGAAATTGTCACTTGTTGCTGGCAGCAGTACTCAGCTAATCAGCAACTAATCAGTGTCTGAAGTGATAAGACTGTTACCTTCCTTTCCATTGTCAGATCCTTTTAAAATGCAGCCTTTGTGCAGCTTAGACCGATGCTGGCTGCCTGGGTCGTGTTCTGACTTCAAGGACTTTGGCTTTGTCGTTTCCACCACAGAAAGTGCAAACAGGGTCAACCCAGTTAAAACAAAATGGGTGTTGCACGGCCGTTAAATGTGGCTGGCTTTTCATGTTCCTCTTGTGTTCTGCTCTGCTGTGTGCAACTGGGTGTCTTGAGTGCAGGCATGGAAGTGCTAGCAGGTACCTTGAAAACTTGGCATTTTACAGCTCTGTATTCTGGAGTGCTCTTCAGAGGACAGAGCATTTTGGCGGATGAGTCTTAAATTTTGAAATGTGGGATGAGTGTTTTCCTACTGTTTCTGATATACTGAGACACCTTTTTTCTTTGTTGAGTTGCTTTGAGGAGGTTGAGTCTTTCAGACTGTGAGGCTGTTGGACTCTGTGTCGTCGAGAGGCAGGGAACAGTGACATCAACCGCCTGCTCTCGTCTAAGATGTGCTGCTCGTGTTTTTCCTGGTGGCATTTAAAGCCCAAGCACTCATTTGTGAGCCAAGTCAGATGATAGACGGTGACCTGCTGTGAGCACACACCTGGTATTGTAGGCAGCTAGAACATCTGTTGGTTACATTTTCACAGCCGAGACTACTAGGGAATAGCAATGAAAGCACCTCTGCTGAGAGGCTGCAGCCAAACTGAACACTATAGCCACAGCGTGTCTTTGCACCAAGCCTGAACCCCTGTGTAAAAAACCACCTATTTATAGAGTGAGCACATTGCCATGATCACTGCATTGTTTGGAAATGGCTTTGAATTCATGTACAGAATTGCCTGAGTAGCTTTGTGGGGGCTGGGAGGGTTATAATGAGTGCATTTATTGGCTTGGTCCTAGAACTGGCATGGTGACAGGGTGGGGAGGCTTTGTGACTATTGCCTGAAAACACTGAGGACCCGGTGGCTTTGCTTGTGAGAGCTGAGCTGAAAATGACAGTGTAATTAATAGGAGGGGATCAGGAGGAGAGCTGATTCTGCATAAACTGTTCTGTTTAGAAACATGGCTTAATGCTACTGGTAAATTCTCCAGTGCGGACAAAGCCCTGCTTTTGAAAGCAAAACAAAACACAGTGCCCATGAACAGAGATGGGAAAACAGAATTTGTAATATCAATGGTAGGTTGTAATGAGCATGGTTTATCACATCTGTTGGCTAACCCAGACCTGTGTGAACTGCCATTCCTTATCCCAGCAAACTCTCCTTGCTGTGAGCTTTCTGCAGACACGCCCCAGCTGCTGCTTTCTGGCACTTCAAGTGCCAAAGAAAAAAGGCGGTTATTGTTCTTCTCCCCAGTTCAATGACTGGTGAAGTGGTTCCTGTGTATAAATAGTGTAGAGTGCTAGGGCAATCTTCCGAATAAAGGAGGCCTTATTAGATACAAGATGATGTTGCTGGACGCAGAAGGAGTTCCCAATGACCACGTGCTGGGTGCTGCTCTGTGGGCTGCCTTCCAGCTCCCACTGTGGCCCTTGTGTTTGGAGGGATTGCTTTTTCTTCCCCAGGTTATCGAGTGCGGGGAGCAGTGGCCTGGGGCTGCCTGAGGTGGGGATGTGGCTGGCTGTGTATGTTTTGCAAGGACCAGAATGCATTATCAAGCATTCTTGTTTGTGTTGTAGCAGAACATTTGTCTCTCCCAGACTTGCCTAACCCTCTTGCAGAACACATTGATACTCAATTATGTGTATGGTCCGAACATAAATATCCTTGCTAAGTTTGAGGTTGATCTCATTGCTATTTTTGTTTTGCCGACTCCCTTCCTTGTGGAGTGCAGTCAGTGAGAGGGATGGCTAAGTGATCTGAGAGACAGCTCGTATGGAAGAGCAGGTGTCTCCTCAGGTGCTTTAGGCACATAGTTCTTCATTGCTTTGTGCTCCTCATTTCTCAGCAGCTCCAAGGGGTAGGTATGAACACCTCCTGTACCGGGCACTACTGCAGTGAAGGAAAATGGTGCCCTTCTCTGAGGAGCATGTCATCCTTCAGGCAGTGTGCAGAGACTAAGGGCTGTTTCCAGGCTATTCTCTAGGGATCTCGTTCAGCAGCACTAAAAACGTTTGATTTCCTCCCCAGGGAGGAGGGTCTTGGACTCAGACCTGTTTTGCGTGTCTCCCCTTTGCCAAGTATAAATGAAAATTCCTGAGGAGGAGCTGCTTTGCCTCACTGCCTGGCTCCTGCTTAGCCTTCTCCACTGCCCCTGAGGCGCAAGTACGTTGACTTTCCAGCATGTTCCAGCATGCTGTAATGGAAAACAAAACATTCAGCTTTGCATCCTGGGTCAGCTTTTTCTTTGGAAAGGAGTGTGGGAGCAGCAAGAAACAGATGTAAAAATGGTACTGCAACATGGCTGCCTGGGGAGCATGTCAGCCCAGCCTCAGGACCAAGGATGTGTCAGAGCTATTGCTTGCTGTGCAGACTAAGCTCTGCTTTCCCTCCTCTCCCCAGTTCCTCAGAAAGTTCTCCTGTCTGATCTTTAATGTATGATTCTGGGATTTTGGCATACAGCTGTATGGATGAAGTGTTGGGATTTCCACTGTTTCTCTCAAGAGATTTTCCTGTGGTCTAGAGGCTAGAGAGTAATGTGAATTAACAAGTTTCTAGTTCTTACCAGAGCATTCCTGTTCAAAAGGAATGGAAGCAGGGGTAAGCCAAGCTGATTATAAGTGAATGTGTGCTGTCTGTACTATGCCAGAAAAAGGCCTGAAGGAACCACCCCTTGAAGATAATAGGAAGTTAAAATGGTTATGAATTGTGTTGAATTTGATCTGATAATAAGAAGTAACCTTTTTCTCTTCCCAGATGGTTTGCAAACACTTCATTATCCCACCCAGGCAAGTCAGGGAATATTAGTGCTTCCATTTCCCAGAGGGACAATAGATGAAAGACTTTCAGCCTTAAGCTATGAAGTAAGTTAGTGTCAGGGTATAGATCAAAAGATCATTAACTCAGTATCCAAATAGGCTAGGGAGAAGAATTGCTGTTCTCTTTCCCTTCCCTATGCAACTCTGAAGGAAACAGATTTCAGGGGAGAATCAGGCCTGCATGCTGTGGTATGAGGGTGAGATGGTAGAGGATGAACTGAGATGAATGTTTGCAGCAAATTTATGATCCTTTATCTTTGATATACAAGCCTGGTTTTTCAGCTGCTTCAAGCTTTTTGTTCCTCAGAAGGGGTGTTAGAGGTTGTTCTCCGGTACAGTAGCTATATGAAGCCTAAATACATACCTGGAAATGTGGTGAGATTGTAGAAAAATAACTCCTGTTCAGCTTGAAAGCACCTTCCTCTACTTACACTGAAGGGGAAAAAGCATGCACTAGGAGCGTTGTCTGTGGCAGAAGAATTCAGAGGAACTATTTTCCAGTAGAGCCAGCCATAGTATACAAGACCTGTATTATGCATCATCAGGGGCAGAGACTGACAAAACTGTCTTCTAAGCATCCTTTTCTCTCCAGGAGCCCAGCTCTGGTTCCTGCTGTATTTCCAGGGGCTCCTAAGCCCTGGGAGATGAGGGTGGATGTGTGCAATGAGTTCTGGCACTGTATGCCCACCTCTTTCCAGGCAGTTTAGAAGTGCCTACTCATGTCTGGGTTAGGAAATGCTCTGATGATCATTTTGAAGCACTTAATAGGGACCAGCACCCCACTTTACAGAAGGGTCTTCTTTAAGAGCTTTCTTGTGGAGCTGTTCTTAGACTGTTCAGACCAGAATGAGATGTTGCTGTGGTTTGTTCACAGGCTTGACAGAAGGAGTAGTAGCATTTACAAGATGCTGCAGACATAAATCTAAATACATTCTGTCTGGTTTGTACCATCAGAAGGTCTTTACAGTGCAGTCTAACTCTTCCATATTATCCAGTGCACACTTTCCAATATAATCAAATGCATTCATAGTGTCTTCTGAAACAAGGCACTCTCTACTAAGAGGATGTCTTAATGACAAAGCATATTACCACATATTGATTCCTGTAATAATTCTTGACGTAATTTGTGATTCTCTGCCTCTCTATTCCTTTCTTTTTCAGCTTTCCCAAATCCCACAGAGGACCAGAGCCAGCAAGAAGTCTGGGTGGAAAAGAAGCTTTTGAAGAGGGCTGAAGATTCACGGTGGTGCTGTGGATTGCTTTGGTAGGGAAAGGTCAGTGTTGAGTCTGTTGACCCGTGTTTACTGTTCTAAAGATAATCCAGTGAGGTACGTGAATGGTGGTAATATCTTTGTTTTTACAGAGAGGGAACTTGAACACAGAGGCCGTGTCTTCAACAGCTGGAGCTTTGTCTTGCTGGAGAATGGGGTTCTTCAGTCAATTTTCTCAAGTTAAAAAGTTTCTGTCCCACAGCTGCATTGCACGTATCAAGGAAAGCATGTTTGTTCAGTTCCCAGGAGCTGCCTTAAGGCCAGAGTTATCTGGTCCAGCTTTCCGGGCAGCTGAACCTTGCCCCTAGTGCAGCAGCTTGCCTGCAGGGTGCGTGAGGTGGCTGTTATTAGCAAGAGGCCGATAATATTGGACTTAGAGCCCTCTGGGAGCTGCACTTTCCTAGCAACATAGGTGCAGCAGGATTTCCTGCAGCACATCTGTCTTGTTTGCGTTGGCAAAGATGGGCTGCAGGGCTGCATTTTGCTCTTGCTTACTACTGGGCATTTAGTTATGGGAATGAGCACGGTATAAGGTGTGGGATGTTCTGTTTTGCCCCAGTTCATAAAATCTATAAAAGAGACAGCACTGACATTTTGGATACCAATTTTCTTCCCATCGTTCATTATTTTTAAAGTATCGTTTGTTGGCTTTTTTTTTTTCTTTTAATGCTTTTAATGGCCTGGGAGCTATTTCATTTGCTTTGGCATTGTTTCTTTACCATCCATCAGGTGCTGCTTTAGGGCAGGTTCAGCAGAAAAAGCCTGCAGACCTGGATTTCTTTGCTGTTTAATTAAGTACTGTTACTGTGCAAGTTGAGGCAAATGCATCTAGAGGAGTGTGCTATGACTAAATGAATGTCTAGCCAGCATGGGAGTGTGCCACGTGCTTTCTGAGCTGTGGTGTAGGTGCGTGCTTGCGTATTCCTTTGGGTCTGCCAATAAAAATACAGTGGTCTGTCTGATGTGATACACCATTGAGATTTTGACTGCCTCAGTGTCAGTGCAACAAAATGCTGCTTATGTAGTTCTGCTGTCCTGTCCTCAGCACACAGAACTGGGGCCAGAGTACTCAGCTCCTGGTGTACTCCTCTTGTCCTAAGGGTGAGAGCCCTAGGCTGGTTGCCTGGAGCTTGTCATGCTCACAGCTTGCATTCCTTGCTCTGCCGGACTTCTCACATCCTTTACAGCATTGCTAGATTTAGGGTAGCTTGAGCCTCCTGCACTGGGGTGGAAGAGCAGCATGGGGTGGGCTAAGGACCTTGCCCAAGGTCGTGCAGGAAGCTAAGTCAAGTGGACAATTAGTTTCTAATTTATTGAATTAACCTTCAAACTGTTTCTTCTTCCTTTCACGTGCACCTTCTGTCACACTGAGATTTTTTTCCTGGTTGCCTCCCATCTTTGTGTATTTTGTTTCAGAGCATTATTTGTGAACATGGTAGGAACCTGCTCTAGATTTCCAGTAAATAAATGTAGAAGTACCACTTTTCATTGCATGACTAAGTTTCACTGCCTGTATTCCGTGATTACTTTTTAAATTTAGTTTACCGATGAAGCTACTCTCTATTGAGTTGGACTAAATGAACTTCGTTATGGAAATGCTCTTGGTCTTTCAGCCACTTTTTCAATTAGCAAAATATTTCCTGTTATCAAGCTCATGTCTTATTAATATGGTTTTATGCATCTATAAATACACCCTTGTGGCATGGCTTGCCATTTTCTGTTCACTGAAGAGCTTGTTTATAATTATCTCTGTGATTCAGAACAGACTTTTGCTTCTATGTTTGGAGATAGAGCTCAGCCATGCGTGCTAATTAACATTGCTGCTTCTTGTCCACTTTCAAGAGCGTTTCATATTGCTTCTGTGGGTCTGTTATCACAACTTGAGCCAGGAGACCCTGCTCACATTGCCAAACTGTGCATGAGACCCTGAGTCCCCTGTTGTTCACCACAGTGCTTTGGTGCAGGTAAGCACCTCTGTGCTTTTTGGGGCCATGGGGCTCGGAGCCCAGTGCTGTCCTTAACCTGAGCAGCAGACTGTGGCTCACCCCAGCTGTAAGGAGAGCGTGGCGAGTGAACAGCTTGCTGCGTGAGTCAGTGAGCCTGCTCCTGCCTGGGAAGGATAGATCCTACAGGAGACAGCCATGATTGCTCTCTGATTCATGGCCTGCCATCCCTGTGTGAATCACCGTGCTCTATAAACTTGCAGCTGTTCCCTGCTAGCTTACTGGAAGCAGATAGATCCCCTCCTCCCAGCAGCAAAGCTGAGCTCTGTGAAAGGCCCTGCTTGCTGTGCTCAGTGGAGCAGGACCTGCATTGTAGAGCCAAATTTCAGGCTCCCTGGCATCTGCCTGCAAATGCAGTTTGAGCTGGAGCAGCTTTGTCTTGTGTTTCTGAGGTCTCGGATCAGAAGTTTGTGATATGTAGAAATAATTGCGCTGGCTTTTTTTTTGTTTGTTTGTTTTTTTTGGAGGGAAAGTTTCTAGAGTCCTCTGGAGCTGAGAGTCCAGCCCAAGGACATCGTTACCATTCCCAAGCTATCAGATGTAAACCAGCATCCTCTCAGCAAACCTGTGCTGCAATTTCCTCTGTGTGTGTTCCTGATGTAAGTAGGAGTAGGTGAGCTTACAAAGCCCAGCACAACCTTTAGAGCCTGTTTCTGTGGAGCGTCTGCCTTGCTCTGGGCTGAGGTACCTGTTTTGAGCTGTGCAGGTGTGTGTAGCAATGGGAGCTTGCCTGGCTGCTGCCATTCCTGTTCTGTGGCTAAATGAAGCCTCTGGGAGCTGTAAATCTGTCACCTTCCCTGAACGCTGCATTCGTGAGGCAGCTTCTCTTTGAGAATTACAAGTCTGTTCAGAGCAGACGGTGCCACCAGCATCCATTCCTTCCCCCTGCCCCAGGCTTCTGTGCTGCAGCGTGGTAATTAATCTGAGCGTTGCTGGAGTTTCTGATCTTTCCTACGGATCAGGAGTCAAGTCTCCTTGGTATATATATGCCACCAACTCAGGGCTGCTCTCGTCTCTAATGAAATACTATTCTGCAACCAGCTGTTTTGTCAGATGTTGTTCTAGAGGAAAATGTTTTCTTGCAGAAGAAGGCGGGGGACAGGCATGGTGGGATTGCTGGGCATGTTCTCGCCCTTATGCTCCCTACTAGCTTTATTAGTTCCTAAAGTGCAGACCTACCTGAGGTTTTTGAGTGGACCAGAGTGAAGCAAAAGGAAACAATTTCCTGCAAATAAAATACAATTATGCTGTAGAGCTGGCAGCTACTCCCAGCCTTGGTTCAGCAATAAACTAAAACCAGATGTTAGAAATGTAGCAGGAAAGAATACACTGACTGACCAGCCTGGTAGCCAGCTGAAGTACAGCCTGGCTGTGAGTACCCGTTGCTTGCAGCTAAGAGGTCTTACCTGAGGGCTTAGCCACTGGAAGGTGTGTTGCATTGAGCTTGACAAAGTAGGTGAGTGTCTGTACTGCATAGCTGGGTTGGTACTGTTTGTCCCTGAAGGAAGCTTGTGAGAAGTGAACTCTCCACCCCTGGAAAGGGAGAAGTAGAGACTGTTTGTTTGCCTGCTTCTATAGAACTCTTTACAAGATTTTCAGAGAAAAAGCAATGTGTTTGCATCATTCCATATTGTCTGGTGTGGAAAGAAGTGAATGACTTTTTTGATTGAATGCAGCTCTTGGAAGGGGAGAGGTGGTGAGGATTCGGTTGTACCTCTTCAAACTGCCTCACAGAGGTGCTGCTGACAGTAATGCTCCTGGCAGTGCCTTTGTCCTGTCTGCCCAGTCAGGCAGGAGTGAAATTTAAGTGTTGCTTTTTTGTTTGTGGTTTTTTTTTCCATCAACAGGAGGCAGTGAAGTGACACAGAGCTGTGCTTACTGCTGATGTACTTTGGGATATAGCACATCTTTAACACTTTGCATGGGGTCTGACCCACAACAAACTCTGGTTGGTTATGTATCTGCAGTGTTTCATGCTGTCAGACCATCTGAAGCCAGTGTTTATGTCGCTTCCTCCTTAATAGCTGGGAGACAGCTGAATGATGAGAAGGGCTGTGAGAAATAAACAGAGTTGGAATTAATTATCCCAACGTATTGCTGGGGTTCAAAAAGAAGAGGGTGTTTGGGTGGATGACAAGTATGTTCCTAGCTACATTTGTAAAGATTAAATATACATAGAACTTAGAGATCTATTTAAAGCAAGTTTAACAAGCATTAGCGAGCAAAGAAAATTCTCTGGAGACAGATTATTTTGTAAATGCCAAAGACAGAGTTTCTGTCATCCCCTTTAGAAGTAGTAGCTAGGTGCTGCAGTCAGCCAGATCGTGGTAAGTGCTGGGGAACAGGTCTGAGACTTCATTTATTTTGGTTTAAGTAGGAAGAAGTGAACATGGAACTGTACTGACGTTTCCTTACAGTAATGTTGATTACAGTAAGACCCAGCTACTGTTTTGGCTTGGTCATGGTAAGTGCTGTGCTCACACAATGGTAGGTCTGATCCCCCTACCACAAGAATTAATCTTAAGGAAAATGAGCCTCCAGAAGTGACAGCAGAATGAGGAGACAGAAGGAGGATGATGGCTGTACAGGAAGGCCACATGCTGGTTCCATCTGCCTCTCTTTCACACCCTGTGAGGTCTTGTGCTGTGTATGTCACTCGGATGGATACAGGAGCTCTTAATATTAAGTAATCGCTGTCTGGCATCCTTGAAGACAGACAGACAGACAGAATGGCTTGCTCACTGCATTACCTTAAGCTGGACGTGTTGTGAGTTCTTTGCAGGAGACGAGAAGCAACGCTGCCCCTTGGGAAAAGGGGCATGGTGACTGGTTTCTCAAACTTTTTTTTTTTTCTTTCTCCAGGAATTTGCTAAGCCACAAAGATGCGTGAATATACCGAGAAGAAAGAAACATGCGGGACTATCTGTCTCAAGTACCTGCTTTTCATCTTCAACTTTTTTTTCTGGGTAAGAAACTTCAGCCTGCTTCAGAGGCACCTAGATGGCAACGCAGATTCGGTGGCAAAGGCACAGAAGCCTTGGCCTTAATAAAGTCTTTGGCAAAAAGCTCTGACATCTGTGGAACCCAGGCTTTGTTCCATGGGGTGAAATCTCACCCCTTGGACTTGCCAGCCCAAGGTGCAACAGTTGTAGTTTGACACTGGGGCCTCTGGCTGTTTATTGGTCTTGTTTCCAAAGTACGGAAAATAACTGGATGCCTGAAAGCATAGTCTGCTTTCTCTTCACCTAGCTAGCGTATTCAGGGAGCCTGAGTCCTGGCAGTGGAGAAGGACAGCTGGAGCAAGGATAAAAAAATCACTCCTTGCAGCTTGGTCTGCAATAGCACTTCTCAGAGTAGTGCTTTCCACTAATAACTTACAGATCACAAAGGGTTGGTGTCCCACAGAACTTGCACCTCCTGCTGCCCGGTGTGCATGGCTTGCCTCCTTAAAGCCCTACCGGGGCACTGTTCTCCATCACAGTGAGGTCTCTGAGAGTCTTTCTTTTGGTGTGGATTTCTTTAGTTCAGGTTGCAGTGCTGGGGCAGCTTCTGATGTCTCAATCTAGTTGCTCTGGAGGTGAGAAATTCATGCGGTGGAGGTCCCTCATTTGCTTGCCTCTGTTTTTATGCAGCTGGCTGGTGGGGCTGTGATGGCAGTGGGTGCCTGGACCCTGGCTAAGAAGAGTGACTACATCAGCCTGCTCTCTTCCAGCACGTACTCAGCAACTGCTTATATTCTGGTGGTGGCAGGAGTGGTTGTGATGGTCACTGGCATCCTTGGCTGCTGTGCCACCTTCAAAGAACGTCGGAATTTGCTAAGAGTGGTAAGTTTTACTTTATTTTGAGGAGGATACTCCTTTTTGTTCCCTTGAAGAATGCAGGGAGGGAGAGAATCATCTTGTCTATTGTACACCAACTCTATTAATTTGTCCTAGGGCAAATACCATTAAGTTTCCCAGCTTTTAACAGCACTTTCATCTTTGTCATAGGTGACAGGGCCTACTGCATTTCATTTAATCAGCCCAAAGGATGCATTTACCACTGCATACCTCAAAAGGCCAAAACATAGTTGTAATATCTGCACTGGGTGTGAGAATGTCCATTTGAAATTGTTCAAACCCAAATCTTGTGGCTTTTCTCTTCTTTCTTTCCTCCCTGGCCCATCTTCTTTTTCTGGAAAATGGGAAGAGAAAATAAAATGCAAGAGACCTGTGAGAAAACTGTCTTTTAAAGACACTGAGTTCATACCAAATTAATGTGCTTTTTCACAGAACTATCAAAAATCAGGAAATACTAATTTGACATTTTCTGCAGTGGCAAAAAAAATAGCTCTGAAAATAAGGTACAAGAATTTTGATAACCTCCTGCTTTTTTTACACCTTTCCCTATGTTACTTGCTCAGCTCCCTGTTTACCCACCTACACCGAAGTGTGTACTTGCCCTAGGGTTTCCATTCTGCTTCCTCCCTCACAGATCTCCTTTTCAATCTGGAGTGTGGCAACATTCTTTAGTACTGAGCTGCAGTGGTGAGAGCAGTGATTGAAATAACAATCAGTGGCTTTTTGCTGTCACATTAACAAGAAATGCTGCAGTAACCCTTCACTAGCTCCTTCAGCTTTGCAAGTTGACCAGATGAGCTTCGTTATGGAAATGCTTTTGGGCTTTCAGCCACAACCATCCCTTTACCCTTTTAGAGAAGAGCAAAAAGAGAAGCAGTGGGCAATCCCAACGCTTGTACCACTGCTCTGAAGACCTAGTAATTCCTGTGAGAGGCAGAGTAGGGCTAGGAATGGAGAGTGGACTCCGGAGGAGAACACAGGGAGTGCTTTGCTGATGCTTGTTGACTGGGCACCCAGTCTGTAACAGTCTATTTTGGCCTCTCTTTGCTTACTTTCCATGCCAAAGAGATCTCCCTTTGTCTTTTTGCCTCAGCCAGAAGCTACAGATGAAAATCTGATGGGGTTTCCTTTGTTGTTCTGCCACAGAAAACTAATAATTGTGTCTTGGGAACAAAAGGTCACTCTGTCCTTACACCATGCATCATTTCAGAATGGCTGGTTGCGACAGACCTATTGTATCTTTTTGCTTGTGCTCTGCTTTGGTTGCCAGTGAGTAATGTGCACAAGAACCGTGGCTGTGCTTGCCAGGGCCCAGTGAGTCTGCCTGGGGTCCTCTGCCAGCTCTGAGCTCACAGTGACTCTGACAGCTTCACACTCAGTGTCCTAGGGGCTGTGCCAGCCCGTTCCAGTTTCCCTTGGTACCAGAGGCCCATGGCAATATGAGAGAGGGTGTTGTCAGCAGTGCTTCTGTCCCCATTGCCTCCTTGGTGCTTTTAAAAATCAGTGGACAGCTTTGGTTGTTATTTTTAAAATGTGTGTCTGGTTGTTAGTTTGTTGTTCTGTTGAAGTCTCGGGAACCTGTGATTTTGTTTGCTGCTTTCTACTCAATTGTGAGTTCTAAGGACTCATTGCTGGTCCCTCGCAGCCGTGCTGCTTCTTTGTCACTGTCCGTTTTCCTTCCTCGTGTACCCCCTCAGCCTGGTGATTCATTAAGGCTCAGGCAGGAGACATGGCATTTCGTCTGCTCTGTGAGTAGAGATGGCTGTGGATCTGCAGCCTGGTTACTGTGATGCTGCAGAACAGCCCTGCTGTTGGTGTTTGACACCATCAGGTGGCAGAGGCAGCAGTGCTCTTAAGACCTGTTCAAACTTCAGCTCAGATGCTGAAGCTGCTGCAGTGTTCTCTAGGGAGCCATTTCAGCAGTATTTATTAGGCAAAACCAAGGATGAATGGGTTAGACTTGCTCTCTTTTCTGTGTGCTGTGCTGTGTCCCTGCCAGAGCAGTCAGTGTGTGATGCAGAGCTGCCACTGGGGCGTTCTCCCTATGTCTGAAAGAATCTAGATGGGATTTACGAGCCAGAACTGAACTTCTCCTGTCTCATTTTCAGCTGAATTGCTGAGGTAGTTGCCAAGTGTAGCAGAGCACCAGAGAACAAAAACCTGCATGGCCATCCTTACCCAGCTCCTGTATTATACTTCGGTTGAGGTGCATGCTTTCATATACAAAAGCATACAAACAGGAGTCTCAAGAAAGAAGTGACACAAGTTTCTATCAGAGGGCTTTGCTGCTTTAGATGGTGGAAAGATCTCTTCAGAGAGTGATTTGTGTTGTAGGTGGATTTAGTTGTTCTTTTTGATTATTCATTGACAACACACACAGATGTAATGTTTCACTTAGATACTTGAAGCTGAGTGGAAGGAATCTGGACCTTATGTGTCTGAAGGACACACCATGCAGTCCTGACTTTCAGCTGAGCCACAGTAGTAATAAATCTTGCTCAGAGCCCACCCAGATTCCAGGCACGTCTTCTGCAGGCCTTTGGGTTATCCCACATTTCTTACTGTTTTCCCAGCTTGGGAAGTGAGTAGGGCACGTCCCTGCAGCTGCATGCCAGAGCTGCAATTCTTCTCATTTCCTTATGAAGGTCTGTTCTGAAAGACCAGCAACTTCGGGCTAAGAGCAAGGAAAGCAGTCCTGTGCTCTGTGTGTCTGTCTCCCCAGTGAAAGCTGCCACTCCCCTATGACAGCATGGTGTGGTGTAACAGATACTCAGAAAGGGGCCCTGAGGGAGAGATGAAGCCAAGATAAGGATAATGATGCAGACTGTCAGCAGAGACAGGTTGGGTACTTGGGTGGCAGATGCACTGACCTCACTTAAAAGGGTTAACAGGGACCTCGTGATTCACATTCTCTAAGCTCTGCTGGATATGTGTTTGTTCGTATCCACAGTAAGCCAGCATGAGCTGAGCTCTGGTGACACAACTCAGCTCCACCTGAATGCCACTGACATGACGACACTGAGCAGGGAAGAATAAATAAGCTTTGCAGTTCGTTGGTTGTTCCCAGCATCCAGCCACCCTCCTTCCCCTTCTTCAGCAGAGAAATAATGTCAGGGCAGTAGGACATAACTAGGTCCCAACAAAAGAAAGCCAGCCTTTGTGTCAAAGTACTCCAGTCCTCTCTTGCCCCTTTCAACCTTCTGTGAGGGCTGGGTCCAGCGTTTAGCTATCCCCATTCTCTGCTGAGTGACTCACTGACGTGGTATGAATGGGTACCTTGTACAAGAGTATGCAGAGACTTTTGGTGTAGGACTGGGGAGTGAAAGCCCGAGATTGTGTGCTCAGATTAAAGCCTGGCCTGCAGATAAAACCCAGCTGGCCATCCTTGGCAGCTGCTGTATCCCAGCAGGAGTGAAAGAGGAAACCTGAGCTGCATTTGTGTCTATGTAGTTTAATTCCTGTAAAGTAGCTCTGAAATACCTGTGTCTACCAGCCAAGGAGGGTCGTGTAGTGCAGAGAGTAACCTTGTGTAACAGAAAGCAATCTTGCTTGTGTCCAAGGCTTCACTGTCCTATGTGCTGAAGGGAGAGATGGTTTAAAGGCTAGCTACATGTATAGAGAGCTGTTTAATCCCTTGGAAATAGCCATATTCTGAGCTTGAGTAAAACAGAAAGTGGGAGATGATGTGTTTGTTCTGCCCCAAGCAGGGCAAATCTCACAGGAACTTTGCACAAGGTCCTTGTTATGGCTGAAACTGGTGCCACTTTGGCTTCATCTACAAAAAGATGAAGTTAGTAGCAGTTGTAGAACAGCCTGTATCTACCTTTTTCTTTTCATCTAGAATCTATCCACTTCAGTAGTGCACTACAGATGGTGTTTGAGTCCCACAGAAGTCACTGGGAATATAAGTCCATGGCTTAAACTTATGTTTAATTGGTCTTCTGTATCCTTGGTGAAATGGACCCTTTGTTGGTTTATTGAATTGTTGTTATAAAGTACGTTTCTCCTTAGTAACTTAGTGAAGTGCCTCAAACAATGTGAAAGCAAGCAAAAGTTTCAAAATCATTTTGTAATTATGCCAGAAGTAGGTATTTTCTATGATATTGACTGTATTCATCAGGTTATCTGGCAACCACTCTCTCCTGTCTAGTGATCTTATCTTAGCTACCTGCACTTTTCCATTCTCTATATCCCTCTGGCTGTTTGAATTAAACTCACACTTGCTTCTGCTTGTCTTCAGTTACCAAGTATGTTTGTTGCTTTTGTTGTTTGTTTTTTAACCTGTAGGATTATTCCCTTTCTATCCCATTGAGGTCCTAATCCCAGCTATTGCCTTTGAGATCTGGAGGAAAACATCGGCAAAGGCAGTGTCGTGCATTTTACTAGCTAGTGATAAACGAGCTCCAAGCTTCTATTCTAACATCCTACTTTTCCCCTTATTTTACAGTATTTCATATTGTTGCTGTGCATCTTTCTCCTGGAGATCATTGCTGGAATCCTGGCCTATATCTACTACCAGCAGGTGAGTGGACATTAGTCCGAGAGACTCAAACCAAGGGGAGAAGACATCTGACCATCATCCCATTTCTCCAGCCAGAATTGGGCTTGGTGGCTTGGGACTGAGGGTCTGATTGTGATTCATCTTTTACATGTCTGTACTCACTTTTTACCCTGTACAAAAGATCTTAGATTATTCACTACTTTTGACAAAGCATTAGTGGTTACACTTGGGAGGCTATTCAGCCTTGCTGTTCAGCTCCTTCTTGTGGTTCACATTTGCATGCTACAGAGCCTTGTAGAAGACAACTGGTGAGGCTGTGTAGATCTCCTGATATCCTTTAAGTCACACTGCAAGCAGCTGAAATTATGTTAGTGCTACCAGGACATAGGAGTGATCCTGTTGCATCTGGCAAGGTAGCTGCCATACTCCTGAAGTTGCAAATGTGGTCCAGCTGATAGGCCTATTCAGGTCATGAAGTTTTTGAGATCTTTACTTAACTATCCCAGCTGAGGGTAGCACCATGGACTCCCAACAGCTGCACTTCTAACTTAGCACTTGCAGTTGCAGAGAACAGAGGCTCAAATCATTGCTTTGTTTTCTGAGGAGATTTAGCCACCGGAACACAAACTGCCTGGGAAATTGCTCTCAAGTCTAGAAATTGATTGGAAAGGGTGAATTAGAATTGTTAAGTGCATGTCTGAAGAGCAGCTGAACATCCCATCTTGTCTTCACTGTTAGGATTCCTTGCCAGTCCTTTGTATTTTGAGTCTTTTGTGCTTTTCATTTCTAGGATGGGCACTGGCAGTTGTGAGGAGTCAGAGATTAGTGAGTTCACTTGCTTGGTAGGAACCGAGAGGGATCGATGGAATGAGTGCATATATTTAACTGGGAAAGATAATCCCAGGAGCATGGTGGAAAGCCAGAGTCCCTCTGTGCAAAATCACTAGGCTCATGTATGACAAAGGATGAAAAGGAGCTGATCCTTAGTTAGAGTAAGGGATAACACATTTGGAGCTGTACCCTTGAGTGCTTCAAATCACTCGTGGGCTCTAATCAATAGCTGCACTTTCCCCTTGCACTGTGGCTGACAGATGTCCCTTCTTTCCTGGTTGCAGGCTGCTTGCTGTGTTTGCCACTGTTTTTATTTCAGCCCTTGCTTTGGTATCTAAGGCTTGTGTGTCTAAACACCCTTTCTTTTGTTGTCTTTGTTCCATGCTGCAGTTCTTCCCTGTGAGCCTGCAGGTAACTGCTTTTCTCCCAAGTACTAATTCTGCTAATGGATTCTCCTCTTTATTTGCTTCTGGTGCCTTCCAGCTGCTGAGCCTTTTGCTTTCTTATTATATTAAGTCCTTTGCACTTCTGTAGAGCTTCCCAGCCCAGGATCTCAAAGCATTTTGCAAATATTTATGAATGAACCCTCTTATCAACTCTGTGAGGTAGGTATTGTCCCCGCTTGACACATGGAGTTGGGAAAAACAGTATATCAAAAGGAAAATAAACTGCAGACTGTATTTTGCCTAGTGCAGTGTAATGAGATGTTTGACCCCTCATTTACTGCTTGCTGTACAGAATAAAAGGTATATAGAGAGGGTATCTCTATGGCTATCTCTACAGGTGTATAAGAGGAATTTAGCAAGATTAAGAACCTCCACAGGAAGAAATATTTCAATCCAATCACCTGAACCTAACAGTGGTTTATGATAGGAACATTTTCAGGAATGATGAACTTACAAAATCAGACTTTATCTCCGTGGTTCTACAAATTTGTCACTGTTATCAGGAAATGTCATGGAGTAATCTTGCAGTCACACTCCTAATCCCCTCCTCTGGCATCCTTTTTGCTGTCATTTCAGGAGCTATTCAGACTATATGGCCTCAGTCCAGTGTGCCCAGGACTCGTTTCTTCCTGCTCCCATGTTTTAGTATTTTGTCATAGGTTTCAGAAACAGAAGACTGCATGTGGTCCCATGGCATATTCATAATCAAGCAGATGCAATTTTGTATTGTGTTCAGATGCAAATGTCTTGGCAATCTCTTACATATGTGAGGTGAGGACCTGTATGGTGATGTGTTGCACAGACAGAAATTTGGCCCAGAATCACCTCATTCCAGTTACAGAAGCGGAGACATGGTCTTAAACCAGCTGGAAATAAGCTTGCATGCTTCTGGAAGCCAGTCCAGCCTTGGAAGATGACCTAAAGGAAGCTGTAGCTTCCACTTTCTGGCTGTTCTCTTGCAGCAATGGCAATTAAACTTACACAGACACCTGGTCCTCCCTGAGGGGAGGTGAGTTTGCCTCATGATTTTATCCTGCTCGTCTCTTTTATTCAGCTGAGCACAGAGCTGAAGCAAAATCTGAAGAACACCATGACTCAGAAGTACCGCAAAGTGGGAGAAGAGAGAGTGACCAGTGCAGTAGACAAACTGCAACAGGAGGTGGGTGTTACTGGAGGTGGGGAGAATTAGTGCAGTTGCACTCAAATACTCAGAAATCATTGTGAGCTCTTGTCATCTGACGTTCCAACTGCTGCTTCTGAGTCAAAGCAGGTTGGGTGGCGTGCAGGGTCTTGGCCATGCTACCAGCAGAATGGCATGGGGTAATCCCAGTAGGATTGAGTAAACAGCATCTGAATTGCTCCTGGAGTGAACTGGAGTGCCGAGTCACTCTGACAGCTGTTTCTACTTACCACATGAAAGCTTTGAAGAAATTGCTGACATTTTTCATTAGGTTTCTCGGTACCCTAGAGAGCAAGATGTAATGAAAGATCCTGCTACTGCTGCGAGCTGTGTCTGGCTCTGGGGTGGTTCAGGTATGGGCTGTCACAGTTCTGACAGGCTTTTCCACAGAATGGACCTTTGTGCCCAGGCATGGGTCCAGCAGTTTCAAAGCACATGGCCTGCTATACACATAATGCCCTGTTGCTAGGTGCATGTGCGATAGTAACTGGTAATTATACTTACCCTGGTAGCGCCCTCTGGTCAGGTGATTAAGAGCTGAGGCAGTTGCAGGTGCACTCTAGCTGCAGTCAGTCTCAGCAGCAACAGAAGTCACAACTGCTGAAAGATGGATGAAGCTGATAATTAATTGCTAGCATTGAAACAGAGCTCACTGATAATTACAGTAGTCAAAAAACCTAGGCTGGTGAGATTGCTGGAGTCTCTCAACAAAGGAGAGCAAAGCCCAGAGCTTGACACGGGGAGGCTGGAGGGAGAAGGAAACTGCAGTGCTTGTGGGCTGAGCTTTGCTTTGTGTGCTTGCAGTTCAAGTGCTGTGGGAGCAACAACTACACAGACTGGGCTGATAGCATGTGGATCAAATCCTCAGAGGCCAGTGGACGGAAAGTTCCTGACAGCTGCTGTAAGACAATAACCGACCTGTGTGGCCGAAGGGACCATCCTTCCAACATCTACAAGGAGGTAAAGAACAAAAGGGCATCAGAACCTCTTGTCACAAAGTTTGTCAAGGAGCTGGGCAGAAAGTGAGGATATTGGGTTGGTGCTGCGAACTGTTGGCATTTTGTGTCTCTAGCTGAGTATTAAGCCTTCCATTGAAAACGATTTGTGAGAGAAGAAAAAAGAGGAGTCAGTGTGTGTGGGCTCCTGCACGTAGGCTGCTATTGCAGAAGTGTGTATTTATGGCTGCTAGAGCGATACTGTAGCCAATGCCCTATGGATGTTATGGGATACATTGTCTGCACAGGAGGGGCTATGCATTAGACAAGGTGAGTGCTTCAAATCTGTCTCAGGGCTGTTCTTGCTATTTGCAGGTATGTAGAAGAGGATTGTAAAGGTGGTAAAGAAGAGACTTTAGGAACTGGGGAAAAATAGCAGGGATATGTTCTGCACCATTTTATTTGATGTAGAGCAAAATAATAAGTTATGTTTATTACTGCAGCATATGCTGGTGGTAAGGGTGTGGGAGACATTGTTCCTTCTGGCAGGAGACTTGGGTTTGAGCCCTGCATTCCCAGCTTCCTGCTATTATGTTTAGTGAGGAGAAAATGGAGATACAGTCAAGGATCATAACTGACAGATTTGACCTCTAACATGAGGAAACAGGATATGGGGGAGGAAGAGAGCTCCCTAGCAGACAAATTAGGCCAGTTCCAGAGAACTGCAGTTAGGGTTGAAAAGAGGTTGGAGCTGAGCTAGTAGAAGGGCTTGTTTCACTTCTAGAAGAAGCAAATTGAGTCCCAGAGTAGTTGAGTTAATAGGCAGGTAGCTCTTAGGCCCTTTATTCATCTTGTTAAATAAAACTTGTAGAATTTCTTGTGTTTTTGTTTTCATACCCTTCACTGCTATGTCTTGGCTTTAACATGCTCACCGTAAATCTCTCTGTGAGTTAGCACAGTCTGTTTTATCACCAGTGCAACTTGTGCCTTGGCTGGCTGTGCTGAGGCATGGGAGCAGCAGCTGGAACCTTTTCCTTGTCTCTGCCCCCTGCCGAGTGGGAAGATGATGTCCAGTCTTTCTGCTCTACTAAAGCCTCATTTTATGACATCCAGCTGCTTGGCTGGGTTTTGCTCACTTGAAAGAAGACTTTGCCATAAGGTCTGTTACCTTTCAGGGGCTGATGAAGTGTCTCTGAGTGTGGAAACCTGCGAATGTGTGAGGGCAGAGCTGGGTTGCCCCAGCCTCACTCTGTGCTGTGTGAAGCTGGAGTCACTGCCCAGCTGGGATACTGAGGAAGGCCCTGTGGGCTGCCAAGCGCACAGCGTTAACTCTAGGGTATAAAAAGCTGCCAGAGGCCATGTGGATCTACATTTAGACACTGTTTCCCATGATACAGCAGCTATGTCAGATTTTAGTGGCTCTGGGGAAAAAGAACCTAGAATAGGGTCAGATCAGGACACAGGAGCAATTGTTTCACACTTGGGCAGCTGGATCTTACTCTCAAACCTAATTCAGGCATGGGAAAAGTGAGGCCTTTGCCATCCCTCCCTTGAGAGGTGCATGCTCACTCATTTCTGTCTGCCTGGGTACATGTTAAGTGTCTGTTGACTGTAAGCTCCTGGGGCTGTAGGGCCCCAGCACCCTTGGGGCACTTATGCAACCTACGCAACAAATCCCCCTGATGTTACCATGGAAAACCTGCCTCACTAGTTGAAATAGCTTAGTTATTTAAAGAGAGCTCTTCCAAAATAATCAGAGAATTCTCTCACTGTTTTATTTTTGCCTTATGGCAACAAAAAAATGGGCCTGAAACTAGGAGGTTATGCTGCCAGCTAAGGATGCAAGTGAAAGGCAGAGGTAGGCAGTGCCTGGCTTTCCAGGTCCACACTAAAACCCATAAATAACAGTGAGAGGAATTTGCTTTCACAGGGCTCTTTTCATGTTAGAGGTCTTGATGCTGCATTTCCTTGGCATTTGGCCAGACAGGATCAAACCCCCCCTCTCCAGGCATGTGCTAAGCAATGAGGGAGCCCTCCTCCACATACCTCAGAGGAAAATGGGCTGTTTCTTCTCTGTAATGTGCTGTGTTCTCCAGCACTTCTTCAGCCACCTTGGGTTTGTTCAGCAGTTCCTGAGACATAAAGAGAACAGTATGGACTTTACATCATCTAAATAGCTTTTCCAGCGATGTTGCAAGGAGAGGATGCTCACAGACACTGCTTTATATAGAGATGCTTTCAAAGGTTACAACTGCTGCCTTAAAGTGAGACACAAGAAGCTAAAATGAAGATGTCTTTCCCTGTCTCTCTCCCTGCAGAATGGTTGCATTACCAAGCTGGAAAACTTCATTCAAGAACATCTGAAAATTATTGGCATAGTTGGGATCAGCATTGCTTGTGTGCAGGTATTGTGTGGAATTGTGTGGAATCTTGGGCTTGCTGGGTTAAAGAAACCCAAGAGGATGGAAAAATTAGTATTTTAGGCTTTTCCTTACCTGGCAAAGAGAAGTTGTCAGGTGAGGGAAAGGTACTTCAGCGACCTTGGGATTCACTAACTCGAGAGCAGATGCCTCTTCTGTCAGTCTGTAATACTTCATTTCTGGAGAAGGAAAGACACTTCTGCTCTGACAGGTTTCTGCAGCAGGGCTGTGAAGAATGAGGCGCGGCCTTGGCTGCTGGTTTGGTAGCCTGAGAGAGACCTCTGGTGGGGATGTGCCAGGTTTGCCTGTGCTGCCAGAGAGGTGGTTTGGAGGAGTTTCTCATCATGGTTCATTAGCTCATTCTTCTTACATTTAGAGTTTCTGCCCTGGCTCTGTCATACTGAGGAATAACACTATGGGTCAGCAGATGTTTAAGGAGAGCCTGAAGAATAAAGGAATATTATGTGGATGCTCCTACTCTGTTTCAGGGGGAGGATGGCCAGAATATTCTTTACTTCCAGATGCATATATCTCTGGGAGTTGCTCATCTTCCCTTCTGTCCTGGCATACAGCCAAATTATATTCTAGAGAAGCTGATAACGGTTAATTATGAGGAGTAGCACAGATTATGTTCTCTCGCACTCATGGCAAACTGGAGTGCTGTATCTCCAGGCTGGAGCTTGTTGCTACTCTGATCTGAGTCCAGACTGCTAGTTTGCAAGCTACTCCCTCCACTGCATCCATTCTGTTTTTTTTTTTTTTCATGCATTTCTCTCTTCTCTTTCTACCCCGTAGATCTTCGGGATGATTTTCACTTGTTGCTTGTACAGGAGTTTGAAGCAAGAGCCGTATTAATAGCTTTGGGAACTCTGACAGCTCCCCCTCTGCCACTTCCCTTAGTGCCTGCCAACCTCACCATCCTCCACCACCACCACAGAAGTGTCTGCAACCTGAGGACTTCGCTCTCATTAGACACCTCTTGAACCATGCACAGCCTTACCTGCCCCTTTTGGGGAAAGTCATCTTCCTCGTTGTGCTCAAGGCAGCCAGAAATTCAGCAAGTCCTCTTCACTGTCAAGAAACAAAAGAGTTGCGGATCTTCTGCTAGAAGCTTTAGCAAAACAGTCCCTTGATGTAACTATAAAGCAAGATTTATCTAGGGCCATTTCTCTTGGGGCTCTTCCTGGGCGAACGTGAAGGTATTGGGATGCTACACAGGAACCACAGTTTGCTTTCTGAGAAGTGGCTCAGCAGAGCTGAGCATTGACTGTGAGGACAGATGACGTTTCTGCGCTGAGCTGGAACCAGATCTGAGTCTATCAGACAGAAGATTTGTCAATCTCCCCCCAGCCTATGCACTGATGTCCTAACAGTTGTTTTCCACCTGAGAAGATGTCTGTCTGGTTGCATGAGGCAGGAACTGCGCTCTGCTGATCAGAAATACAACTTGATACAGCTGAAGTCTTGTTGCAGCTCTGATGTTGCCGAGATCTGGGTGCCTTAGTATTTCTCAGCAATCTTTCCTCCTCTTCCTTGAAGCTTCCCTGCAACACAGTGCCCTTAGGAGCCACAAGAAGCCTTTTGCCTCCTAGCAATTCTAGAGCAAAGACATTGGACTGCTTTCTAATTCTTTTGGGTGTAGTGTGTTTTATTTTGTGTCTTCCTGTGTGAATGAGAAAACTCAGAGTTGTTTCCTGCCTGTCCCCTGTTGAGGTTTTGGTGAAGAGCTGGTCTGTTGGTGGAGCTGATGTATCTTGTTACCCTTTGGCCTGTTTGGTTAGTGGAAACGCCTCATCACATCTCTTACATGTTGAGAGACACCCTGGGCTTGATGCTCTAATTAAAACCTCCAGGCTTGTCTCTCTTGGGTGGGAAATGAATATATACAAATGTTGTATCAGCCTCCAAAGAGCTCATTAATCAGCTGAGGGTTTTCTGGCTTTAATGAGATCTGGAAGCCCACTTTCTGGACCGTCCCAGCAGTAAACAGAAGAATCAGCTTCCCCCAGATGCCCCAGTGTATTTGGTAAATTGGTAGTGCTGGGTTTAACTGTCTGTTTAATTAAATAGATTTAATTAAATGTTATCTCTGCATTGGGATCCTGGATACATACAGGGCATAAACACAACTGCTGCTGTGGAGCTGGTGCCACTGTTATGCCAACAAGGTCTTAGTCTGGATTCATAGGACCTTGGGTGCCTCTCCTGTGCTGAGGAATTTGATTGTTTTTGTCCTAATCACCCTGGAAAGGGATCTCATCAGGAAGTCTGCTTGGTAGAGCAGAATTATCTTGTTTTCACTTTCTTGACATGCTTTGTGCACCCATGGAACAGAAAGAACTGTAGGGATTTGGGGTTTCTAAGCAGTGAAAATAACACCCTTCTATAAGCCACGTAATTTACTCACTCCCTTGTCCTCTTGGTGGTGCCCTGTCCCTTGGCAGCACGCATCAGCAACAGCACCAGAGCCCTGAAAGGTCTTGCAGCGTTGTGGGGGTTTGGATTCACAGAGCAGCAATCCTGCACTGGTCCTTCAGAGGGGGCTGAAGGGTGGCAAGTTCAAATTCAGAGCAGATGAATCTGAAACTCCCCCATCAACAGAAGCACTGTGAAATAATCCTTAACACTAATGCCAAAAGAGATGGAGGAGCTGAGGTGTATCTGTTGTCCCACAGCAGTGGGAAAGAGGGGGCAGAAATCTAAATTATTGCATAATGATCTAAAGGAGGAATCTCTAAATTATTTCTTGTTTTATATTCAAGTTCCTGACAAGTATTGACTACTAACTATGAGAAAAATACTGAGCGTGTTGCTTGAAGCAATGTTTCTAGTTTCTTACACATATAGTTTTAGCTGCCTTTGCCTGTTTCCTTGAATTGCGTTGTGCAGGGCTGGGAGAGGCCAGGAAGAATGAGAAATGAACAGAGCTGGATTGTGTCCATTGAGTTGTTTTATACTTTTTCTCTGTATAATAATATTCATTGCTTTTTTTTTTTTTTTTTTTTAAACTCAATTTCAGTTGCTGGCCAATAGAAAAATAAAGCTCTGTACTTACTCTGTGTAGCAAAACCAAAGGTAACGTGAACTGTGTGTGTTATGTGGGCTCCTCAGCAGTGGATGCAGCATCCTGCCCTGCAGGAAGAACAGGGCTGTGCTGTGTGTTTGCCCTACACAATGTGCTGTAGTCATATCCTCCTTGCATGACAGACATGTGAAGAAGGCAGCAGGCCTGCCCTGTGTTATCCTTTCTGATATAAGGCTGAAAGTGACTCATTACAAATTTGAAATGTGCCTGTATTCAGCTAGATGGAAGTGTCTGCAGCTGATGAGCACGGCCACTCGGTGGCTCTCAGGATTCATTGTGCTGTTAATTCAGCTCCTGCAATTAGGGGGCTCTAATCTGCTTCCCTCAGTGAGCAGCGAGGCTGTGGTGTCACCAAGTCTTGTGCCAGTGAGTGTCTTGTCTTCGTACTCCAAGCCTCAGCCTTTTCACTGCCTTCCCTGGCAGCCAAGCAAGGAACTGTGGAATATGCTCAGCCTGAAGCTGGAACCACTGAAAGTAACACTGAAGGGTGAATGTCGTGGGCACGCAAAGAGCCTCAGGAAGGGCTGCTGCAGTGTTCTGCAGAGCACAATGCTCTCTCAGCAGAAAGGTGTGGGTCACAGACCTTGACCCCTGTTCTCACGTCTCATCTTGTGCCCTTCTGTGTCACTAGGAGCGCAGTGTGGGTTGTGCCACCCTGTCTCACTCCCGAAGGGAAATGAGGCCCCCTTCACAACTGTTGTGGGGTGACAACTGGGAGGGCTGTGGCATGGTGTCTTTCCCTAAGCAATTGCTTAAAAGCCGTTTCTTACATTCTTTCCTTCATTGGCTTCTGCAGTGTCTGTGAGGGGATTGCAGTCACCACTGTGCAGTGTCCCCACGGGCCGAGCAGCCGCAGGTCCTTGGGTGCTACCTCCAACTGGGGCACTGGCACTGATTTCTTTCCCCTAGGACCTGGAGATTTGGGCTGTGCCGCTGTGCTATGTTCCTCTGGGGTGCTGTGGGGGCCAGTATGCTTTGCTGGGAATAAACTGAATAACAGATCAAACAATAAGCAGCTTCTGCAAGAGCCCAGCCTATGGCAGTCACCCTGTTTGTGCTCCGTTTCAGACAAGACGCTGACCCAAGCCAGGTCACAAACATGCCCTTTCTTCTCCTTCTGTTTAACTGGGAGGGTTTTTTTTCTCAGAGCACTCTTAGTGTCCTTTTCTTTGCTGTTTTTCAAGCCTCCATCCAGCAGTGGTTATAATATCCTTATTTCCCTGTGGGGCTGAGCAAGGCTGCAGGGTGGGAGAGAGAGGAGCACAGGGCGATGGTAATGTCCTCCATCACTAGATGTGACAAATGTGCTGCACTTGGGAAATGGCACAGGGGCCTGGCCTCTCCTTGCCTGCTGTGAAGTCTCCCCAGAAGGACAGACACTAAACCACACTCCTCGCCAGGAGACTGCCCATTTGTTCCCCTTATTCCTTGCTTTTTCTCCACTTAGTTGCTCTCACAGCAGAATAAAATGATCCTAATGGGCATAGCCTTGCTTCAATTGCCCTCAGTGCAAGATGGCCCTCATAGTCCTGAGTGCTCTTGTGCTAGTGTGTCTGTGCTTGCTGCTGTGCTACGAGCCCTGGTGCCTGCTCACAAGCAGCATCCTTCCCCCGAGTTATGGGGAAACTGAAGACTGCCTGTGGTGGGGCAGCTGTGAGCTCACTGCTGGTTTTTCTGCATAGCATCTAGTCCTGCAGTCTCCTTAAACCCTTGCAGTGTGTATGTCCCGTTGTCTCAGGTGTATCCATGTGTGCAACCCCCTGGGAGAAACTGATGGCTGCTCCGTTCCTGTGGGATCTCTGCTCTGCTCCCTGTCACAACTCTGAGCAGAGACGAGCTGCCTCAAGCAGGTCTGAATTCTGGCACCCCCACACCGCATTAACAAAGCCTCCTTCTCCCTTGGAGTGAAGGAGAGGAGGCCCCAGATGTCCCTGTTCCCACCTAGACGGCCTTTTCTGCAGGACAAGGTAAAGGAACGTCAGGACAAAGGCGTGAGTCTCTTGCTTTGTTCTATGAGGGAAACTGAGGCAGCATCTGAGCTCATGTGGCAGGCAACACTTGGCAGCATTCTGTGTTCCCAGCACATGCTTCAGCTGTGATGAAGCAGCCTTTTTTCTCCGAGAACTGCCTGGTTAATCCTCTTTTAACCTTCCCAAGCAGACTTTATTGCCTGGTTGTTTTTCTCACATCACTTTGTGTGCTTTGATTACTTGCCTCCCGTATGGGGCTGCAGTGCTCTACATTAAGAAATGATGACCCAAAATACCCAGCCACTGGGCTATAAGTTTGGGGCTCCTCTGCTGGGAGGGGTGAATGGCACCTGAGGGGTGAGCAAGGAGACAGGTGCTCCATGGCCTCGCAGTGATTCTCCAAGGGCTTGTGCAGGGCTGCAGTGAACCCCAGGTAAGCCCCCAGGTGTCTGCATCCCCTGTGCCTGCTCCTGGCTCCTGTCCCCCACATCATCCCTCTGCTTGCTGAGTGCTGCCAGGCATTATCTGATATTTAGCTAAATCTAATCTAGTCCCACTTAAACACCCAACTTCCTGATGTATCTCAGCCTAATTCTCATTTTGTCCTTCCTTGTGTTTTCTGTCCCTCCAGGTCTGTCCCAATCCACAAATGTGATCAGTATTTATAATTTATTTCCTTTTCCCTCTCTTAACTTCTCTTCCAGGACTTGAACGAAAGTTTTTAATAGCATTCAGTTCAGGGCTGACCTGCTGTTTCCTTTGCTGACGGGCTCATGAATGATTCAGCTGTTTGGGCTCTATCTGGCAGCTGTGACAGAATTGTTGAAAAAACCTCATTTCTGAGGTTTGGCCTGCTCTCCATGTTAAACAATCAGGAGCAGGGAGTGAGCCCCAAAACACAGAATCACAAAGAAAGCTGCATATGTATGAAGTACAGTTTTCAACAACAACAACAAAAAGAAACCCACACAAATTCAACTGTATTTTACTGTTCGCATGCTGTAGTTTATGACACCAAATGGGGCTGTTGAAATGACAGCCCCAACACATGGGCTCTCTGTGCCCTGTTGTTTTTCCCCTTCGTACTTGCAGAGTTAATCACACATTCTCTTCTTTGTCCCTTTATGTTGCAAACTTCCTTTTGCTGCCCGTATGAGCTGTGCCACTCTGCACAAGCCTTAGTTCAGCAATAGACATCTTACAAAGATCAAGCAAATGTGACCCCACAAAACTGATACACTCTGGTGACACTCCTGAAGCCGTCAATGGGAAACTCAAATCTGTGCCTGGCTGCTGCCTCTGCTTTAGCATTAGCAATTTCTTCTAGCTTTGCTCCGCTGTGTAAGCTGTAGCTTCACATAAACTCAATCTTCCTACTGCAGGCGAGGTTTCTGGAACACAGGCACAAATAAGTTCTGCTCTCCACGCACCACTGGAGAAGCCGCAGTTGTTGGACTGCTTTAGGATTCAAAGGGGCCCAAAAGCACCAGTGTGCTCTTGAGGAATCACAGGAACAAGGAAATGGAGTTCTGTAGCTGGTGTAGAAGAAAGGAAGAGTGTAGGGTTTAGCTGGCCATCCTACCTGGGAGGGAGAGAGCTCAGAACGGGGTCACTCTGCCAGCTGGATTCTGTGCTGCCTTTCTCAGGAAGGGAGACTGGAGGTAGCCACATGCACAACCCAGGAGCTCTGGGCTCCTCAACTCACCCCAACTGACTGCAATTAAAGCAATTCTGCCTTTATTAGGGATAATTGAGTTAATGGTGTTTTCCAGCCTACATCCCTGCTCCTAGATAATCTTATGAGGCAAGTTCTGATCTCCCTCGTGGGATTCACGAGAGGCAAATGTTCATCTCTTGTTTCCTGCAGCTTTTTGCTCCCACCCCCTGCTCTGGTGCAAGTGGCAGAGATATCCCTAATTGCTCTTAATGAAAGCAGTTGGTGGGTGAGGGTTATTTGAAGGCCAGAGCAGGCCCTTGAGAGGGCCTGGTATTTTGGTGGGACCTATACTTGAGCTGAGAGGGACACAGGGCACGTGTGAAAGAGGAGGACAGGTTGAAGTGCTTCAGGGACTGTTTGGTGGTGACCTATAAGGATGAGTGAAGAGAAATGGGCCACTGCCTTTGCGCTTAAAGGAGTCAGAGCTGCCTGGGTTTGCTCTGGCTCATTGCACAGCTAGAAAAGAGCAAGTCTCTTTCTTTTTCAGATGGCATTTGGGCAAAAATATAGATGGGAAAATGGATTTAGAAAGGGTAAGTGGAAGAAGTAAGATGTGTCCGTTAATCAGACTCAAATGAATGCATTGTGAACCCCCTCCTCACTGGGCAGTGTGAGAAGCTAAGTCCTTGACTTAAAGTATTGCTCAACAAAACATCAGAATGTTATCAATGTGATTCTCAACCTAAATCCAAAGCGTGGTTCATACTAACCACTATGAAGAAAATTAATCCTTTCTAAGCTGAGATCAGGACACCTGACTGAACGTGGGAGCAGCAGGAGATGCATCTACCAAAACCATCTTGGAGAGATGACTGAGCTACAGGTACCTTTAGGCACCCCAGGTGCTTTTCTTGCTCTGATGAGAGCTCATTTTGTTTCTCTTTCCCTTTCTTTCATCTCTAATGTGAGGTTGACAAAGAGGGCAGCCGTGGTGGGGCAACACAGAGGCTTCGTCCCCATGTCTTCTCCTCTCAGGACTGGGATGTGTTGGAAACCACCTCAAGCAACAAATCCAAAGATCCATTACCCTGGGCTGCAGTGGCCCAAGGTGATGGGTGGGAGCAAGCAAGCAGAAACAGGTGGCAGGAGAGGCAGCAGGGCCTGGAGGTGCCTGTGGGGCTGGCAGTGCCCATCAGTAGGGCTGGCTGGGGACCTTGGGCTCAGCTGCTTCCCAGAGTAGCATTTCACGTTGCCTCTTCCTCAGCCACTGACATGACTTTAATACAACTTTTTAAAGTATGCATTTGTATCTGGTAAGCCCTTGAGTACAGCAGAGTCCCTTTTATATTGAAATTCAGGCTTCTCAATAACATTTTATTATGAGGCTTGCTATTTTTGGAATTGCTGTTACTCCGTTACGAGCAAGGCACCTAACATCCTTCCTTATGAAATCATTAAGGGCACAGCAGAGTTCATTACAGGGGCATTTCTCTGGATTAAGAACAAATCAATACCACATACTAATATCACAGCCTGGTACCTGACTTTGGTTGCAAACAGCACACCCTGAGAGGAAGATGCTCTTCTTTTGGCCTCTTGTGCTCTTCTTCCAATATCTTATTTACTGTTTTCCCCCAGGCTGTTGCGATGGATTTATGAGTAGACAAAATCCAAAGGTTGTTTTTCTTTAAGCTACCTGAATATTGTAGCTTTTAAAGTAGGGAAGCGAGAAATAACCAGCTTAAGTTTGCAATATTGCTGTACCCTTGCATGCAATTTAACTCCCCCTTGGAAGTGAATCTGCAGAAGGAAGCAAAGGCCTACAGCTCTGTCTGGGTACGCTCAGCTTATTACAGTCAGGGTTTAGAATAAATTTCAGATGTTTTGAGTTGAGAAAACAGGGGGGTAGTGTGGTGGGAGGGAGGATGAAGATTGTTTATAAGAATCTCCAATGGAAGGAAGAGCTCTGCTTGTGAAGATCAGCCTCAGCCAAGGCCTGGATGGAGGTGGTTAGAGGCCACAGACTTCTAGATGGAGGCTTTAGCTCTGCTCCAGGCACTCCAGGTTTGGACCTGTCTGGCCATTGCTCAGCCACTGGGAGCTGTGTCTTGAGATAATTCCAGCTGCATGCAAAACAGAAACTTACTCCATGTCACTGCTCCCAGCTCCTGCAGCGCATGGCATCCGTTTTGTTCAGTAGCAGTGATGGGAGCTGCTGAGACCAATGGCATTTGTTTCTCTTTACAAGCAATTATTCATCAGTGGAATTTAATTATTACTTTTTTTTTTTTTTCCTTTTAAAAGTGCTGTTCAATGGAGGAGAGCAGCCATTTGGCTGCATTTAACACTGAGTCAGTCCAAAGCAGGGAGGTCCTTCAAGCTGCTTTTGACAGGGAAATTAACAACAAAAAAAATCAAGCTAGTGAAGTGTGGAGCTGGAGGCCATCTCCGTAATGATCTGAAGCACTCAACCCCTCAGAAGCTTAATGCTTTCATTTACAAGATCGTTCCTGGAGGAAGACCTTCTGGTCAAACTGCTATTGCTCCTTTAAAAGAGTAAAGTTTGTAATTGCTTCTGCTGCTCAGCTCATTACTAGCAAAGTCCTACAGCTGAGCACTGCACTCATCTCCTTGCTTTTGTTTTTATATTTTCTGCCCGGGCATTGGTTATTCCATTGCTGTGTACATGTTTATAAATTCAATTACAGAGGCTCCAAACTTCCACTTTCTTTGTAAACGGGAAGCTTGAGGGCTGTGCTGTATCACAAACCTGAATTGTATCGATAAACAGTTGGGCAGAGCCCTGTTAGCTGGCTTGTAGCAGCCGATCAATACTTTCACGTGGTTGACACTGCTCTGATTACCATTCATCCTGTTTTTCCATTAACTGGACTTTTTCTCCCTTTGCTCTCCCAGTGCTGTCTAGGAAAAGAGTGCACCCTCTTGTGCAGCACCATGGAGAAGAAGGCTTAGTCAAAAAGGGGTGTGGGGAGGAAGAACTTGAAGGTAGCTCTGACTAAATAGCTGGAGATAATTGGGCTTTAGGGGTTTAACTGTGTTCTTGTACGTTCTGAATCACTGGGGACATTGGTACTGCTGGTCTCTGACCTGCTGCACAGAGACTTTTCAGGAGTGATTCCTACACTGGGCTCAGCCCACAGGCAAGCAGAGCTTTAAAAAAAAAAAAAAAGATATTCCATTAGAATTTAAAAGCAAAACATAATATGAGTCCTTGTTAAGAGGGAGGTGAGAAGAAACCAGGCATTGGGTGAGATTCAATTCTTTGCTGCCTGTCTCTGCTGGTTTCTGAAGGGCAGAATGGGCATCATCTCAGAGGCAGGGAAACTGAGGCACATACTGGTGGCAGGCTTGTGCATATTATTCTTTTTAAGGCCTGTCTCTAAATATACATT